>SJYA01002585.1:36819-121904 GCA_006410615.1 Neotragus moschatus
GGAATTTTCTTTCATTGTTTCTTAAGGTCTTCCTTCCAGGTGGACCACCTCCTGGGAGCCCTTCCCCTCCATCCTACCTGCCCCTGGGTGAAGATCACACACTTCATGCCAGTACAAGAGACAGGAGTGAGGGGGCAGCAGAGGGGGCCCTTCCGCTTCCCTCCCCCACAGCTCTGCTTCTCTGGCTCCTCTGGTCCTGGTGACACCAGGATGCTGGACTCTGTAGCTTTGTGGTTGAGACCTGGAGACTTGTGGGGCCTTCGCAGCCACCAGTTACTGTAAAGAGCTGCTGGTCTCAACGCAGGGGAGCAGTGGGCATGTACACATGTACACACACATGCGCACTGAGCTTGCACACAAGTACACGCCTTTCTAGAGCGGCATCCAGGTGCTGTCATGGCCTGCACATTCTGTGCGACAGGCTGCAGCATCCTGTGATGCTGGCATTGGGGTGGGGCCCAACATCTCGCATCATAGGCTGGGCCACACCCCAGGCTCTGGTTCAGGTGTGACTGGGGTCAGTGGAAGGGGCTCCCAGAAACCTAGGTTTGGGTGAGGGTGGAAACTGACTAGGACTCTCCTGAGTGCTAGGCAAATTGGGGGCAATTAGAATATGTGTGTTTTTGTTTGTTTGTTTCATTTTGAAAAAGACGTTATCTTTCATGGAGAATGTTGAACCATCTTCTCTATGATTGACAGCAGGGACTAAAAGGAACCAGAAGCCCCAGAAATTTTTTTAGAATTATGTACATTGATTAGATTACACTGTGTCTGAGTCCCAGAGAATCAAGAAACAGCAACAGAAAGCAACTGGCACACAGAAACACACATACATGAGTGTGTCCTCTCACACTCAAGCAATGCAGTTCCTCGGACAGGGAGAACAGCAACCCCTAGCCCATCCCCGAACACCTGTCCAAGAAAATTTGAAAAGAAACTTCCTCTTTAAGAACAAAGTCACTCACATGTATTACCTTTAAAAATGCCTTCCAATATACAATAGGTGCAGACAAATACTGTTTTATTCCACTCATACGTGGTACCTAGAAGAGTCAAATTCATAGAGTCAGAAAGCGTATTGGTAGATGCCAGGAGCAGGAGGCGGATGGGAGTTAGTGCTTAAGGGGGAGAGTTTCGGTTTAAGAAGGCGAAGAATTTGGAGGAGAGATGATCGTGAGAGCTGCACAGGGAATGCACTTAGTGCCACTGGACTGTACAGTTAAATATGGTTAAAGTCACACGTTTTCTGCTACGTGACTTTTACCACAATAAAAAAACACCTTACAAAAAGAAACCAATGTAAAAAATGTCTTTAATCAAAGAGACCCCAAAACAGGGTCACTCAGTAATTTTTGCTCTCCTGAACAGAAGACAGTAAAAATAAGTAAATAAATAAAACACTGAGGCTAACATCACTGTAAGGCTGGTAGTGGCCATGCCCTTGTCCCTACAGTGATCAAATGCAGTTTTATCACTGAAGCAAGCAGGCCACATCGCTGCCCCTCACAAGCACTGCAGACAGGTGTCTTCACGACTATACAGTTCTCTCAGCTCCTTTTTTTTTCTAATTCCCCAGGCAGTAGTTGGGGTTGAAGGCATTCACCCCTGACTTCCTCTAAGATGCCCTCTATGCAGTGGGTGTTCAGTGAGCCTGCACAACTCCTGGAACCAATGTCAGGTGGGGCTTAGCACCAGGTGGGGCCCAGGGATCCACGGTCTCTACTTCAAGACTCCTGCCCATTGGAAATTATTGACCTCTAGAGAATTTTTTCAACATAATGGGGATGTAGCTTATATATCCCCCTCCACTGGGAGAAACAGGGCCCAATGACCACTACCCACTCCCACCTGCAAATGCATATACAACTAAGGCACCACCAGGAGACCGACACACTTTGGCAATGAGGCCCCTCCAGAGGCCCAGGGTGTGAACAGCTGCGCAGAGGGCTGTGTGCTGTGGNGATGTAGCTTATATATCCCCCTCCACTGGGAGAAACAGGGCCCAATGACCACTACCCACTCCCACCTGCAAATGCATATACAACTAAGGCACCACCAGGAGACCGACACACTTTGGCAATGAGGCCCCTCCAGAGGCCCAGGGTGTGAACAGCTGCGCAGAGGGCTGTGTGCTGTGGAGCCAGCACCTTAGGAGGCAGGAGGGGGCGCTGGACAGAGGAGGAAGGAGTCTCAGGTCCTGATGGATCAGAATAAGGAAAATGGGGGGAGGTGGTCAGGACACAGGAGACGAGAAAACCAAGGATGACCAGAAAAGGGGCAAAAAGCAGAAAATGCACACAAGATGAGAAAGAGGCAAAACAGGATATCGGAAACCAAAGAAACCAGGAAGGAGAAAGAGCAGAAGGAGGGAAGGAAACAGAAAAGAGAGTGAGATGAAAGGGGAAGGATGTGAGGAGGGAGAGAGGGAGCCAGGAAGAGGGCATCAGAGGAATGCGAACTCTGTGAAGATACCGAATGGGACCAAACAGTCTGGAGCCCTGGAGATATCCTCAGTCCCTACAGAAAGCTGGCGGGCCCAGTACAGCAGCTCAACCACGTAAACCAGCAGGTTGACGGCTGTCAGGATGGCCACAGCCAGGCGCTGGTCCCAGGAGCACATGTAGACTGTAGGGGAGGTCATCAGTGCAGTCCTCATCCCCGGACCAGTGAGCGTGCCCGTCAGACTCCTCACTCAACTGACAGAGCAGCCAGAGGACGAGAGCGCTAATGCAGAAAAGGACGGAGCAGGGTCACCACAGCCTGGAAGATGGGGAGGGGCTGAGTAGATGTCCTCCCAGTCATCCAGCTTCAGCAGGGTGGCCACGGCTGCTGGGATGAAGCAGATGGAGGTACACTCCAGGGCCGACTGGTGCAGGTACAGGGAGGTGTTGCTGAGGAAGGCGAAGAAGATACAGGCCACGAAGGTCTCCAGCACCTTCAGCAGGCCTGGCACAGAGTGAATGTAGCTGGAAATCTCCTTGAACACATAGCGGACCCACGTCAAGCCACATCTATGATATACAGCAGAGATGCGAGACAGGAAAAAGCAGTAGCAGCGACAGCTCGGTCCTGAGAAGGGACGTAAGGCAGGAACTGGACGCAGGTGATGGAGCAGATGATGCAGGCTGAGAGGCAGAGGAGGGTGGCGGAGTAGGTGTAGGTGTCGAGGAGGTGGTACCAGAGACAGGAAGCCGGGACCGGAGCTTACATAACTCAGCAATGGACATGATGAGAGTCAGGGCCAAACAAAAGCACCAGATGGCCACAGGCCAGTTACCTATGGCCCCCGCTTCCCAGTGCCCATGCTGGTCACCAGCGAGAAGGCCACACTGGTGGAGAACAGTTGCAGCAGGCGGAGGAAGTAGAACGTGGTGTCCAAGGTCTGGGGATGTCAACCTGATGGAACGGTGTTATGATAGTCAGCCAGCTCATGAACACTGATAAGATAGTGATCTTCACTGGGGACCACCCAGAGAATGACCCAGCTGCAGAGATGGATTGAGTTAGATGCCTAGAAAAGGCTCAGGGCCCTGTGAGGACTGAAGCTCAGGATCCATGGAGTGTGAACCAGTGACTCAGACACCTGGTAACAGCACAGCTGCTCTGCAGTTTACTCTCCCCGCCCATCAGCCTTGCCCTTGTCAGGAGATGTGTCTTATCCCAAACCTTATAGCCATGTTTGGTCTGGCCTCAAACCGTGAATATTTTATCTCTCTGAGCTGTGTACCTTTATCTATGGAGACAGAAGTTAGGCTGGTCCTTACCTGCAATCCCATCCCTTCAAGGCTATGAAAATTGAAAAAAGAATTGTGAAAAAATTCATTTGGTAACAACTCTTGACCTGAACAAACATGAGACAATTTATGTTCAAAAGTTCAGTTGCAGAAACACTAATGTGTCTGATTACAAGGTGCTTTGAGACCCCAGTGAGTGTGACGTCATACAGAGTAGATGCGCCGTGTCCCCATCTGGAGCTGAAAAATTCTGGATCCTGGAGCAGACCCAGAGCTTTCAGAAATGGGATATGGGATTGTACTGCTAACCACATTTTACGGATGAGGAAACTGAAGCTGGGTGGTTAAGTATTTCCCTGAGGTTGCCCCGTAGATAGAAGTGGGAAATCCAGGTGAAACTGCCAAAGCTGTAGGTTTGAGCGCTTTGCTCTACAGTTTAGTAGGTCAGCCAGGCTGTGGGTGGAAGCCCAGGACCAAAGCTCATGGCTCTGAGACCCAGGACACACCTTCAGTGCCATGGCCTCCTTCCACAGCAACCTGGAGACACACGTGTGCTGGCCTGTCCTCCCAGGAGCCATCACTAGAAGGAACTGCCATCTGAGGGGACGCAGCTCCACCTGGACGAGGGCAGCTTCAGAGATTAACAGGAAGGAGCCATGGGGTGGGAGCAAGGCCCTGGGGANCAGTCTTTGTTTATTTTACTTAGTGTGAATGTTCAAAAGCACAGTTACAGAAACACTAATGCCTTTGCTTGAAAGGTGCATTAGACACCAGCAGGGTGTTAGGTCCAATAGAGAAGATGCATCAAGTTACATGACTGATGCTAAAAAATTCTGATTCTGTAGCAATCTGACCCCAAGGGTTTCAGAAAAGGGATTGTGGATTGTCCTGCTAACCCTATTTTACAGATGGGAAAACCAAGGCTCCAAGAGTCAAGTGTCTTCCCTAGTCTGAAAGGGTAGGAGTGAAAAATCCCTGATAAAAATAAAAAGCCATGGGTTTGAGCACTAAGTTCTACAGCCCAGCAGTTCAACCAGGCCCAGGGGTGAGATCCCAGAACCAAAGCTCGGGACTCTGGGACCCAGGACCCAACTTCAGGGCCATAGCCTCCTTCCACAGCACCTGAAGACACAGTGTTCTGGCCTGTTCTCCTGCAGCATCACTAGAAAGAGCTGCCATCAGAGGGGACACAGGCCCACCTGGACGAGGGCAGCTCCAGGGGTGAACATGGAGGAGACATGGAGTGAGAGCAAGGCCGTGGGGACAGGATGACATGGAAAGTAGGGACTATTGTGAATCCCCTCCCCCAGTTTGCCTCAGCATGTGACTGTTCCCCTTTGGGAAGGGAGACTCCAACCCAGCATGACTCCGAAGTAGAGTGTCATGGGGGAACCACAGAATAAATTGACATAATGTCTGTCTCTTAAGCTCCAGAACTGCCATCCAGGTGGGAGTCTGCAAAGATCTAGGAGGAGCGCTACCTGAGGGAGGATTATACTGGCCTGGGAAACTGGTTAGCAGCTTCCAAGCCAGGGAAGAAGGCATTGGAAATGAACAAGGATGCTGTGTCTGATGCTGATGTGGAATCTTTCAGGGCATCCCAGGGAGGGTGTGGAGGGACGAATGACCCCTCATCAGTTCTCCACAAAATTATTGCCCAAACCTGTGCATCAGCCCATGTTAGGTGATGGCTTGAAAAAAACCCTAATGAATGTTTCCACTATTTTTGTGGATCATCTCCATGTAAAGGTTGGCAGCTGACCGGTTTAGCAGGTCTGAGGTGGAAAACAGAGTATAAGAACAATAATAGCCTATTGGCTGTCCTCAAACCTCCTGCAGGGAGTCGTCTTAGTGAGAATCCGTCCCCTCCCTGCCTCTCCCTGATAGGAGACACACTGCAGGCAAACTCAGTGCCTTTGGGGTCTTAAAGGGAGAGACTACTTCAGGGGCCACCATTCTTCAGAACTGAGAAGATATATGGGCAGCCTGGCTTATAATTTTAAAAAAACACCTTCTTCTTGGTTACAGGGTCATGGTCTAGTTTTGCCAACTTGCCAAGATGCCTCCCTGTAAATTTCTGGAAGGCACTTCGCTTGCTCCCCTAGAACGGAATTCAAACAAAGCAATTCTGCCTCAGGGAGAGACTCGTACAGAATACCAAGCAAGCCACGTTCCACTCCTGCAGTGTCTAACTCGACCCCAAAGTCCCAAAGGGCAAAGACTATTCCCAAATGGGTGAAAATGGGGGGATCCCTGAGTGCAGAGTCCTCTACTCACTCGGTCTCTCAACAGAAAGTGAAAGCAGGCTATGAGAGAGGAGTGGGGAGGGACAGGCAAGTTCCTGAAACCAATAAGTTCTGCTTCTGCTTGAAGATACCTATAGATCCTCCCCAACCTTCTCAGCCTCACCCCCTCCTCGCCCCAGAAGGAGGTGGAGGGGCTGAGCCTAGGGGACCTGACTCCTGCATGGATGCACAGCCTTGTCCCCCAGCTAGTCTCGACTGTGCGTTGGTTAAGAAGCCAATACATTGACATGAACCCACCACGTGTCAATGTATGGCAAAACCAATACAATATTGTAAAGTAATTAGCCTCCAATTAAAATAAATAAATTTACATTAAAAAAAAGAAGCCAATACAGAGAGACAAGCGTTGGGTAGAAGAAAAGTGGCTTTATTTTAAGGAAGCCAGCCACCAGGGGAGAAGGTTTTTCACTACTCAGAAGAATCAACTCCCAACACGGCAAGGCTCAGCCAGAGGAACTTACACAGTGGGGAGCAAGAAATGGCTGCAGGCTGCACACTGCAGGTGTGATGCACTTCTTTTTTTTTGAAGACGTGACAGTAACCAGGAACCAGAAACCATCTTGCTGGAGTAAGACCGTGAGTGTGGTCCTTACATTGTTAGGATTGGTGGTCGTATCTTTCTGGAAAAACAAANAGTTTTTCACTACTCAGAAGAATCAACTCCCAACACGGCAAGGCTCAACCAGGGGAACTTACATGGTGGGGAGCAAGAAATGGCTGCAGGCTGCACACTGCAGGTGTGATGCACTTCTTTTTTTTGAAGACGTGACAGTAACCAGGAACCAGAAACCATCTCGCTGGAGTAAGACCGTGAGTGTGGTCCTTACATTGTTAGGATTGGTGGTCGTATCTTTCTGGAAAAACAAAAACAGAAACATAACTAAACAGGCAGAGTGAAATTGAACCAGTCCATCAAAACCCAGAGCTGTTTTTTAATTATTCACAAGCCTTTGGTTTTAAAACCAGTAAGGTTACAACACCAGTGCGGGTGACCTGCCTGACCGTCACCATCACCATGAGAACGCCCTCAGGCCTGGGCTCCATGGCCCTGGGCTGCTTCCTGCACCTGGGGCAGCTGCTCTCCGCCTGCGTGGCCTCCTTGCTGGTGGCCAGCATGGGCACTGGAGTGAGTGCACAGTTAACTGGTCTGTGTTCCTGTGGTGCTTCTGCTCCGGTGGGACCCTCACCGTCTTCATAGTGGAGTTGTGTGGGCTCCAATCCCACTTCCCCTTGTCCTGCTATGACCTTCTCT
Source organism: Neotragus moschatus (assembly GCA_006410615.1). Taxonomy (NCBI): domain Eukaryota; kingdom Metazoa; phylum Chordata; class Mammalia; order Artiodactyla; family Bovidae; genus Neotragus; species Neotragus moschatus. Next base: position 44,112 of record SJYA01002585.1, read on the forward strand.
ACCACTATGCCTTCTAAACTATTCTGTCTCTTTGCTTCCATTATTTTCACCACAAACTATGTTCGGTTTTTGCCTCAGAGCCACACCCGGAACCAGGCCATCGCTGCCACTGCCTTCTCCTGCATCAGTTTTGTGCTTTACGCTGCCGCAGGGGCCTGGACCTGCGCCCTGGCTGGCGACACTCCCTGCTTTGTGCTTGCTGGTCCAGGAGTGCTTGGAAGCCTGTTGATCTTCCTGCTCCATGTCATTTTGGCTTTAATTTTCAGCACCATTATCAACTGCGACAGTGGTTTCCAGTACACGTCTGCCACAGTGAGACAAACGATCCTGTGCTCCGTCTGCTTCTACCTGGGGATGATGTCCACCCTGTTGCTCGAAGATGACAATGAAGCACGGACACCTGTGCATGATCCTTTACTGTAAACGGAGACCATGTCTCCATCCTCCTCTATACCAGTGCTCCGATCTCTGGTCGCTCTGCCCCTTTCATGAGAAGTTGGGTGGGCTGCCTCTGTGGTCCAGTGATGTGAGCTGCCGTGATGAAAAAGAAGGGGAAAAAAACCCCACCTGCTCTGTGTGCGTCTGGGATGAGTGTTGGACAGCCACTAACCTGCTGATTTACTTGGCTGACCTGCTGTACGTGGCCTCGGAGGCTTTGTAGGGACCAAGGATAGGCCCTGGGGCTCCCAATTTCCCTTCTCACCTGCAGGTTCTTCACTGAGCTCTGATGTTCTCTTCTTGGTTCCCTCTCTCCCCTCTCACATCGTCCCCCATTCATCTCCCTCCCTCCCTTTTCATTCCCTTCCCTCCTTCTGCTCTGTCTCTCTGTTTACCTTGTTAGCTGCCTTCTCTTTCCGCTCTCATCTTTCCTATATTTTCTGCTTTTTTCCCCTCTTCTGGTCATCCTTTTTTTTTTTTTNCTGATGTTCTCTTCTTGGTTCCCTCTCTCCCCTCTCACATCCTCCCCCATTCATCTCCCTCCCTCCCTTTTCATTCCCTTCCCTCCTTCTGTTCTGTCTCTCTGTTTACCTTGTTAGCTGCCTTCTCTTTCCGCTCTCATCTTTCCTATATTTTCTGCTTTTTTCCCCTCTTCTGGTCATCCTTTTTTTTTTTCCCCTCATCACCTAAAGGAAAAAAAACCCTAGATATTCATTGGAAGGACTGATGCTGAAGTGCCAATACTTTGGCCACTTGATGTGAAGAGCTGACTCATTGGAAAAGACCCTGATGATGGGAAAGATTGAGAGCAAGAAGAGAAGGGCATGGCAGAGGGTGAAATGGTTGGATGGCATCATCGACTCAATGGACATGAGTTTGAGCAAACCTCGGGAGACAGTAAAGGACAGGGAAGCTTGGTGTGCCGCATGGGGTCACAGAGTCAGACACGACTTAGTGATGGAACAATAGCAACAGCATGTGTCCTGACCACCTCTCCCATCTTCCTCCTCTGATCCTCCTCCCTTCTCTGCCCACCACCCGCTCCCACCTCCTAAGGTGCTGACTCCACAGCACACAGCCCCCCACCTCCCATGAGAGGGGAGTGTACAGAGCACCTGCCCTTTAACTTAAACTAAAATCTCTGGAGGTCTGTAATTTTCAGTGGCAGGAGTCTTGAAGCAGAGACCCTGGTCCCTGGGCCCCACCTGGTGCTCCAGGTCGGGTGCTCCAGCCCCATGTGAGATTGGCTCCAGAATTTTTGCAGGCTCACTAAACACCCACTGCCTAGAGGCCATCTTAGAGGAAGCCAGGGGTAGATACTGTCCATCTCAGCTACTCTCTGGGGAATCAAAAAAAGAGCTGGTGAAGAACCACAGAGACTTGAAGACACTTGTCTGCAGTGCTGTTGAGGGGCAGTGATGTGGCCCTCCTGCCTCAGTGACAAAACAGCTCATTCTGCCTCTGCAGGGAGAAGAGCAGGGCCCTGTTAACCCTAAGGTGATGTTAGTCTGGGATGTTTTCTTTTCCTTTTTATTGTCTCAAGGGCAAAAATTATGAGGAGACTATATTTTGTATGAAAAGTTTCTTTACAAATTTTTGTCTGGGGGGTGGTGTTGGGTGGATGAGTATTGCTGCTGCTATTGTTGAAGAACCTGCAGTTCTTGAGTGTGTGCTGTACACACGTGTGTTTCTATGTGCCAGTTGCTTTCTGTTGTTGCTTCCTGCTTCTCTGGGACCCACCTGTCATATGATCTAAATAAATGTAAATATACATATATTTTTTAATTCTCTGGAATTTCTGGATACCGTCAAACCCTGCTGTTCATAGAGAGAAGCCTGTCCTTTCTCCCAAATCTATACTTTTTTAAACCTCAACACAAATACAAAAAAGAAGCACAAATCAACATACAACTAATTGCCCCAAATTTTCTTAGAACTCAGAAAAACTGAGCAGATTTTTATTCTCACCCAAACACCCATCTCTGGGAGCCCTTCCCAATGTCTCCTTACTCCCACCTTTCTTGAGAACCTAGGGGCATGGTCCAGCCCAAGACAGCTAGCAGTTGTGCCCCCAACACTAGCCTTTCTGTCCGCTTGCCTCTTGAAGGACCAGACCGCGAGTGACTGTATATAAGGATGCATGCCTGCGTGCATGCCCAGTGTGTGTGTTTGCCTGTGTATGTGCCTGTATGTCTGTGCTCACACATGCATTGAGATCAGGAACCTTTATAATGACTGATGGCCAGGAAGACACCACAATCCTTGTTCTTCTCCTGCTCTCAACTGCAAAGCCTCAGAGCCCAGCATCCTGGCGTCACCAGGCCCAGAGGGGCCCCAGGCAAGCAGAGCTGTGGGGGAGGGACAGGGAAGGCCCCCGACTGCTGCCCCTCGCTCCTCTACCGGAGGAAGCATGAGTTCTTCACCCCGGGGCGGGTGGGGTGGATGGGGAGGGCTCCCAGGAGGTGAATCTTACAGAACAATGTAATAAAACTCTTATTTTAAGGCAAGACAGAAAGCATATCAACATAAAAGTTTTCTCTGCCCATCTGGGCCTCCTCCATCTCCTCTAGTGCACATCTAGTTAACAGTGTGTGTTAACCACCCCTCCTGAGAGCGGAGATACCTGAACCATCAGGAGCAGTTTGGTTCTTCTACACCAGCCATGTAACTTTTATAACACCAGCTGCTTATGACCTTATTAATGTCAGTAGCTATTAATATATTGCTTGTATTCTGCCATTTTACAAGAGTATTGTTTCTTGCATTAACAGATGTAACACTGCGGCTGCTGCTGCTGCTAAGTCACTTCAGTCGTGTCCGGCTCTGTGCGACCCCATAGACGGCAGCCCACCAGGCTCCCCCGTCCCTGGGATTCTCCAGGCAAGAACACTGGAGTGGGCTGCCATTTCCTTCTCCAGTGCATGAAAGTGAAAAGTGAAAGGGAAGTCGCTCAGTTGTGTCAGACTCTTAACGACCCCATGGACTGCAGCCCACCAGGCTCCTCCATCCATGGGATTTTCCAGGCAAGAGTACTGGAGTGAGTAGGGTGCCATTGCCTTCTCCGATGTAACACTGAGCCTAGACAAAAGTGATGACGACCAGGTGACTTGAAACACTTGACCTCATACAGTTCTATCAGATTGTATTGTAGCAGTGTGACTCTAGATGTGAGAAGAAACAAGAAGAGGGAAATATTTCTTGGAGCTGACAGGACTAGTAGGACACGTGATCCTAAGGATTTTGGCTACTGTTACCAAGACTAGATGAGTACTTGCACACTGTGTGGTTTGTCAGTTATCCTTGTCCAACCTAGGAATGAGCACTCCTAAAGCCCGGGGACAACATGGTCAAAATTCCCCCCAAATCTTGGTTGAAATTAAGATGGAAATGGAGAGGATTGTCTGATAAAAAATGTTGCCTACCACACAGTTCTACAAGCACCAAGTCACTAGCCACTGCGGTCACTGACCTACAGTCCACCCTGAAAGGAAGTCATGGAAAAGGTCAGGATCAGGTAGTTTGTGCTCCGGGAAAACTGGCAGAACTGACCCTCAGATACTTACACATTTTAAGGAGACTTTCAACGAACCCAGTTCCTTGCATCTTCCCATACTTAGGAAGCACCAAAAACATTAACCAAGATATCTCTTCCTCATGGGTGAAGTAACCTTCTACCAAGCTGTGTACTGGTTGCATGTCCCCCTTCCCCAAGTCATACGCACACTGTCCTCTCCACTTCCTTAGTATGGTTTTCAGAGCTTCCTAAGAGCCTCTCTCCCCAGTTAGAATCCTCAAGTGGGCTTTAGCAAAATTTCCGTTTCTTTTTAGGTTGACTCCTGACTCATTTTTCATCCACAAATGCATGTATGCATTGACCTTACTAAGTCTGGCTGCAGTAACCTGTAAGACTTAGAGTGGCATTGACTGAACATGGTTCTACCGTGTGCCAGACAGCTCTGGTCTCAGTTCAGGGTTGAGGGGTGTGTAGATATGTCAGGGGAAGGGTCCTGAGATGGCCAAGAGGAACTGGGAGAAGTTCTCAGTGGCTGGAGGGAGGGAGGTGAGGAGGCAGGAGAGGTAGAAAGGGGTCTGAGCTCACAGGGCTTTGGCTTGATCTTTTGGAATTTGTGTTTCATACTAAGGGAGCAAACAGAAGCTTTCAAAGTACCTTCATTTGGATTTACTCCACTCAGTTTTAATTTGCATTGGAATTACTCCAAAGCAGACGTTGAAAAAAGAATGAAAATAGAAGCTGATGGCGGGCATCTGGGTAAGGGGAGGGATGCATCTGGACCAGCTGGCTCTAGAGATGAAGAGTGGGTGGGTTCAGGAGTATTTTGTGAAAAGCATCTGTGAAGGTGGTGCCATCGACTGATATGGGAAAGATGAGGAAGGATCAGTTTGGGGTGGGGTGGGGTGTTCCAGTGGTGGGATTGGACTTGGTGGATGTGAGGTGTCCTGAGACATTCAGAGGGAGAGATCAGAAAGCAGGTTGGGCACAATTCTGGGTCTTAATAGAGATCAGCTCCAGAGGAAGGAATTGGGGAGTTGTCATCATATGGCGTGTTCACTTCATTCAGTATCTTCTTAAGGGTCACATCGATAGAGCATCCTGACCTCTACCTACCTATTAATAAAATAGCTGTTTCCCCCTGCCCCCCCGCTGTCAACTCCAATAACTCTCTCTTCACCTGTTTTCCTTTTATCATGGAGATAAAGACCTAATACATATTGGCTTGCACACTCTCCATCTCCTGAACTACAGTGTAAGCTTCATGAAGGCAGAATTACTGGCTCTTTTCTCTGCTCTCTGTGCAGTGCCTAGAACAGTGCATGGCACACACTCTGTACACAACACCATTTGTCGACTGAGTGAAATCTTAAAGCTATTGGCCTGGATGAGGCCGAGAAGGTGCACAGAGAAGAGATGGTCTAAGTGGACATGAGACACTCAGATATGAGAGGAGAGGAGGAGGGGGAGGGACAGACAGAAGGAGAGAGGCTGAGCCGCAGGAGGATCATCACTCCAGGCAAGGTTTCCTGACTCAGGTGCACTGCGGGGAGAGATCCATTTCTTAATAAATTTCCTCCCTCTAGAAGCACACGAGCCGGGCCTCAGGTGCAGGTGAGAGATGAGCATGTGTATCTGGAGGGGCCTCAAGGAGACACGGACGCAGGAGCCCAGGCTGCCTCCTTGAGCTCCGGCTGGTTCCCCCTTTCTTAGCCTCCCTTCCCAGAGCACTCAGTGAGCCCTGGGACAGAGCCCGAGATGTCAAGGGAGTAGAAGGGAGAGGTGAGGTTACAGCTGTCTCTGGGGCATCAGGTATCAGTAATCATGGCCCCTCCCCTCATCAAGACCAGTTAATATTTGCTCCCAAATATTTCATAAATCTTCCCCTGCCCTCCACCCCTGAAGTGTCTTTCCTTAAGGCCCATCATCCCATATGTGGATTGTATAATCAGCCTCCAAACTGGCCGCCCAGCTTCTTGGTGGACTCGATTCAGTTTTTCTCCTACAACCAGAATTTTAATGCCAGAGTGGGCCTCTGATGGATCAGCCCTTCCTTACAGAATGTCAGTGAGGCCTCATCACTTACAGCTGAAATCCAACCTATGTCTCTGGAGTTCAGTCTGTCCACAGTGGGCCCTGTCTGCTGCTCCTGCAGCACCGCCGGCGTCTTTATAAGACAAAGGACAGAGAGTTTATACACGCAAGGTTAAGAGAAGATGAGCATGCGGAGGTGGAGCTGGAGATGCCCCAAAGCAGAGGGGCCTCCGGAAGCTAAACGAGCCAAGGCTGGACCCTCCCCTGGGAGATCAGAGACAGCAAAGCTCTGCTGACCTTGATGTCAAATTTCTGACCTCCAGAACTGTGAGAAAATACAATTTTGTTGTGCTAAGCCTCCAGACTTGTGCTAACTTACTGCAATTGCCCTAGGAAACCAAAATGAGTTTCCAGAAGTGGAGCCCCTGGAGGGGACCAGCTGCACCTGTGGGGGGCTGGTGGAAAAGCAAGAGGCTGTGTGATGACAGGGCTCCACTGGCTATTGGGGCTCAAGGAGCTTTGTGAGTCCAGGGAGGTTCTCAGGTTTGCTCTGTGTTTCTCTTTCAACCTCAGCTTGTCCCAGGGTTTATTATCAGCAAAGGTGATATAATAATCCCCTGATGAGAGGAAGCTGGCTGGGGTTCAGCGTGCTGGCCCTTCAGCCCTGGGGGCCTCTCAGCAAATAGTCCCTTGGAAACAGGACAGCTGTCCCTGAGGAGGGGGCAGGCTGGGAGGGGCCTCACTCCCCCATACACTGGACCTTGGAGGAGCCCCTGTGTGAGCAGGACTGCAGCCCTGGCTGGTGGGACTGTCTTGGGCAGGTGACCTGGGCAATTCCATGCTCTCCAGGGTCCCTGCCACTCTGGCCACGTGTCCGCCTCACAGCCCTGAAACCCCTTCAGGCCCCTGTTCTCCTGTCTCAGTTCCAGTCCAGGCTCCTCCTCCATGGGGAAGGTTGACTCCATGCCTGCATCCCTTCTGGGTCAGAAGACCCCTACTGGGATGCTCAGGGCCACTGGGACCCTGGGATCCCCCCAGTCATCTCCACTCTGCCACTCCTAACCCCACCCCAGTCCTGGGCACGTCCTCAGGGTTGTCCCCTCCCAGGGGTCCATTTGGTGCCTCCTCTTTCAGCTCCTACACTTCAAAGAGGCCCGATCATCTGTCCAATTCCATCTCCTCCCTGGATACGCTGAAAGGCTCCACATCATAATCAGACACAGTATCCTTGTTCATTTCCAGTCTCTTCTTCCAGCTTGGAGGCTGCTAGCTGGGGGCTGAGGGTGGGGTTGGGGCTTCCCAGGTGACTAAGTGGTAAAGAATCCACCTGCCAGAGCAGGAGATGCAAGTTTGATCCTTAGTTTGGGAAGATCCCCTGGAGAAGGAAATGGCAACTCACTCCGATATTCTTGCCTGGGAAATTCCATGGACAGAGGAGTCTGGAGGGATACAATCCATGGGGCCAAAAAGAGTCAGATACGACTAAGCATAACACAGCTGAACCAGTCTCAGAGGCCTAAAATCTTCACTCAGGTAGGACTAGTCCTAGATCTTCCCAGACTCACAGTGGGATGGCAGCTTCAACCTAGGGATCGAACCCAGGTCTCCCGAATTGCAGGCTGATTCTGTACCAGCTAAGCCACAAGGGAACCCCAAGAAGCACATCTTCCCCACCTAGGAATTGAACTGGGGTCTAACTGGGGTCTCCTACATCACAGGCAGATTCTTTACCAACTGAGCTATCAGGGAAGCCCTTTAAAAACCAAACATTATGTTAATTTATTCTGCAGTTCCCCCATGATACTCCACATTGGAGTCATGGTAGGTTGGGGTCTCCCTTCCCCAGTGGGAAAGTCACATGTGAAGGCAAAACTGGGGGAGGGAATTCAGAACAGTCCTTACTTACCCTGTCATCTTGTCCCCATGGCCTTGCTCTCACCCCACAGCTCCTCCCTGTTCACCCCTGGAGTTGCCCTCGTCCAGGTGAGGCTGTGTCCCCTCAGATGGCAGCTCCTTCTAGTGATGCTACAGGGAGGACAGGCTGGGACACGTGTGTCTTCAGGTGCTGTGGAAGGAGGCCGTGGCCCTGAAGGCATGTCCTGGGTCCCAGAGCTCCAAGCTTTTTTCCTCTGCTCCCACCCATGGGCCCTGGTGACAAGTGGACAGTAAAGCAAAGTGTTCAGGCTTCCAGCTTTGGTGTTTTTATCTGGGTTCTCACTCCTATCCATGGAATGTTATTTGGGGCTTGGTTTCCTGAGCCTAATTTTCTCTTTGTCAGAGAAAATGTCAATTTTCTCATTGTCAGGAGGACAATGTATTTATACAATCACTGTTCTGAAACCTTTGAGGTCAGATATGCTCCAGAGTCAGAATTTTTCGTACAGGTGACACGGTGCATCTACTTTATAGGAGATAAAACCCTGCTGGGGTCTGAAAGCACTTAGTAATCAAACACATTCGGTTCTGTGTGTGTGCTCAGTCATCCCCGACTCTGCAGCCTCATGGGCTGTAGCCCAACAGGCTCCTCCATCCATGGGATTCTCCAGGTAAGAATACTGGAATGGGTTGCCGCTTCCTACTCCGGGGACTCTTCCCCACCCAGGGATCAACTCATGTCTGCTGCATCTCCTGCGCTGGCAGGCAAATTATTTACCATAGCTCCAGCTGGGAAGACCCAGTCAAATATGTTAGTGTTTTTGCAATTGAACTTTTGAAATTTTGCACTAAGTGAAATAAAGACCATAAATTGTCTCATGTCCATTCAGGCCACATATTCTTATGAGATAAATTTTTAAAAACTTTTACAATTTTCAGAACTTTGGAGATTGGAGTTACAGATAAGGACAATTCTACTTTGTGTCTGATAGTAATGGAAAAAGCTGAAAGAGATAAGTAATGTTTATGGTCTGACGCCAGATCCAGCCCAGCTGTGAGGTTGGGATAAGACAAGTCTGACAAGGCCAAGGGTGATGGGTGGGGAGAACCATTCTGGAACAGCTGTGCGGTTACCCAGGTGTCTGAACCTTTGGTTCAAACTCCACAGATGCTGAGCCTCAGCTGTCAGAGGGCCCTGAGCCTTTTCTAGGCGTCTGACTTAATCCACTTCCAGAGCTGGATCTTTACCTGGTGAGTCCTTTGCCAGGACCACGGCCATTCCATTGACGGAGATCCACATGACCATCATGACATCCACGTCATCGTCCTTAGGCTTGGACTCTGTGACCAACAAGAGCTACCTCCTCCACTTCCTACAGCTGCTCTCCATCTGTATGGCCTTCTTCCTGGTGACCAGAGAGAGCACTTGGAGTGTGGACATAAGTAACTGGTCCATGTTTGTCTGGTGCTTCTGCTTCGCCGTGACCCTCCTTACCCTCATAGCTGAGTTATGTGGACTCCAGGATAAACTTCACTTCTCCTGGGACAGCTTTCTCATCACCTCTGCCTGCTACTGTGCACTTTTCTGCCTCTCGGCCTCCATCATTTACCCCATCATCTACCTTCAGTTTTTTCCCGATGGCTCCCCCCGACACCATGTTATTGCTGCCACTGCATTCTCCTGCATCGCTTCTGTGGCTTATGCTGTCGAAGTGGTCTGGACCTGTGCCCGGACTGGTGAGTCCTCCTACTCTTTGCTAGGCCTGCTCAAGAGGCTGGAGATCTTTGTGGCATGTGTCATCTTCGCCTTCCTCAGCAACACCTACCCGAATGAGCGCCAGCCGGCCCTGGTGTGGTGTGTGGCTGTATACTGCATCTGCTTCATCCTGGGGGCTGTGGCTATATTGTGGCACCGGTGTGACTGTGACAAGAGTCTGTCCTACTCCTGTTTGGGGTTTGGGCAGTCTCTGCTCGCTGCCCTCCTCTACACCACTGCTCTGGTCCTCTGGCCTCTCCACCAGTTCAACGGGCATTTTGGTGGGCAGCCCCAGCGGTCCAACGAGTTGAGCTGCATTGATGAGCTCACCTCCTACCTGTGCGTCTGGGACCAACGACTGGCTGTGGCTATCCTGACAGCCATCAACCTGCTGATTTACGTGGCGGACCTGGTGATCTTGACTGTGGTCAGTGACTGAGGCTCTCCCCAGGGGCTCCAGATTCCCTCTTCTTACTGAGCTCTGATGTCCTCTGATGCCCTCTTCCTGGCCCGCACTCTCCCTCCTCACACCCTTCCCCACGCATCTCACTCTCTTTCCTGTTTCTCTCCCTCCTGTTCTGTCTCCTTCCTGTCTTGTGTGCTTGCCCACATTCTGTTTTATCTCTTTCTCTTGCTTCTCTCATCTTTCCTACATTTTCTGCTTTTTGGCCCTCTTTTAGTTATTCTTGGTCCTCTTTTAGTTATTCTTGGTTTTCTCATCTCCTGTGTCCTAACCAGGACATTTTCCTTCTTCTGATCTATTGTCATAGCCACGTGTTCTGGGAGACAAACTCACTCAGAAGGACAGTGCAGATAGTGGAGTGCAGTTTATTACATGGCGGGCCCAAGGCAGAGTCTCCTCTTAGTCAAGGACCTGGACCAGTTTTTGTGAAAACTTTATATACCCTAAGTGTACATGCCCAAACCCACCTCCCCATATTCCCTGAAACTAGTCTGAACAAAGGAAAAGAAAGATGCAATCAAAGATAACCCATGATTCATATGCCATAGGCCTAGGTAGTTAACAGTGGACAATTATCAATAGGCCTGTGGCTATAGCCCAGTAAGCATAATAAAATTTATGATTCTACTGGATTACACAGATAATTAGAGTATTCTTCTAGGTGATGGAGAGTCTAGGTACGAGCCCTGGGGCTCTTCCATGGGGGGTGGAGGGGTGGGGGTGGGGTCTGGTTTTCCAGTTGGTCTGTTGTTTCCATAGATTCTGGGCTCAAAGTCCACAGTCCGGCCCAAGATGGAGTGCTGCTTTCAAGATGGAGCCTGTTCTGTTTATTTCCTCCTTCACTATCAGGACCTGAGACTCCTTCCTTCTCTGCCCACCGCCCCTCCTGCCTCCTAAGGTGCTGACTCCACAGCACACAGCCCTCTGTGCAGCTGTTCACACCTTGGGCCTCCAGAGGGGCCTCGTTGCCAAAGGATGTCCGTCTCCCTGACAGTGCCTTAGTTGCTGTGTATGTGTTTGGTATATGTGGAGGTAGCTAAGGATTTGACCCCCTTTCTCTCAGGATAGGGCCTTGTACAGTGCACTTCCCCTTTAAGTTAAAAGAAAAAACACCAGAGGTCAATAGTTTTCAGTGAGTTGCAAGCTTAAAGCAGAGACCCTGGATCCAGAGACCCTGCCTGTTGCTCAGTCCCACCTGAGATTGGCTCCAGAATTTTTGTGGGCTCACTAAAACCCTCTGCCTAGATCTCATCTTAAAGCTAGCAAGAGGTAGATGGCTTCCATTCCAGCTACACTGTGGGAAGTCAAAAATTGAACTGGGAAAGAACTGCAGTTTCCTGAAGACAACCTCTGAATTATTTCAGAGGGGCAGGGATGTGACTCAGCCTCAGAGCTAAAAACTGCATATCTTGCCTCCACAGGCAGAAGAACATGGACCTTGCCACTTAAAGAAAAGGAGCCACTTAAAGCTGATGTTAGCTAGTACCAACTTTAAAAAGTAGTCACAACCTAGAAGATGAGAGTTATGTTTTATCTGATGGGAGACTTGGGGACTTCAAGCCAGGCAGCCAGCATCTCAGGTGACCCTGAGACACATGTTTTGAGGAGGCAGGGTTGGGAGGTGGGCAGAAGTCAGCTTATACAGAAGCTTGTAACAAGGAGCAGGTAGTCTAAACATCAAAGGATTACTGCTAATTAAGGAAAGCCAGATCTCTCAAGTTAAAGAATTTAAAACTTTTCTGTGAGAAGATGCAAGAGTCTGAGCTTACTAAAATCATTCCTTTCATTTGCATCTCAGCTGTCTGGGGCCAGCGTCCAGAGATTTGATTACTCACATCCTTAGTTCGTTGTTCATGATAGGGAGTGGCAGCAGCTCGTGTTGCCAACTCAGTAGCTGCCGAATAGCAGGCATTGTTCTTCCTGGNAAAAACCTAAATAGAAAGAAAGCAAAAAAAAAAAAACCCACAAAATCAACACTCTAGTTGACCCAAATTTGCCTAGAGTTCTGAAGCAACTGAGCAGATCTCCATTCTCACCCAAACCACCATCTCTGTAAACCTGTCCCACTGTTTCCCAATTTCCATATTAGCCTAGAACCTAAGGACTTGGCTCAGTGCTGGAGATCTATCGGTTGGGTCCCACCCCAATGCCCAACATTCTGTCCCCTAGCTCTTAAAGGGGCCATGATAGCACCTGGAGACCCCTCTATAAAGGTATGTGTCTGTGAGCAGGCTCAGTGTGTGTGTTCCTGGGAATGAGCACACTGAGACCAGCAGCTCTCTGCAGGAACTGGTGGCTGTGATGGTCCCAAAGACTCCTGTTCCCAACCACAAACCCACAGAACCCAGCATCCTGGCTTCACCAGGACCAGAGGGGCCAGGCAAGCAGAGCTGTGGGGCAGGGCAGGGGAAGGCCCCCCACTGCTGCACCTCACTCCTGTCCTGGGATGAAGCATGTGATCCTCACCCACAGGCAGATAGGGTGGATGGGGAGGGCTCCCAGGAGGTGATCCCCATGGCAAAAAAAAATGGTAAGATGTAGTAATTTCCATATTTTAAGGCAAGACAAGAAAATTTTAGACAAAATTTTTACTTTGCTCTTTGAGCCTCCTCTCTGCTCTCTGGTGTGAGGTGTGTATCTATCCGCATTATGTGATCTCTTAAAACTACTTGCTCCACCGTAAAGATAAATTTTCTTCTTTAGGCCCCAATTCTGTAACTCCTTAGAAGACATCCCTACTTACTTATGACTGGGTTAATGTCATAGGCCATATTATTTGTGTTCTGTGCTTTTCCAAAGAGAATTGCTTCCTGCTTTAAAAAAATATGTGATTGAGCCTCAGATAGAAATAATGATGACTTGAAATTATTGACCTGAAGTGTAGCACTGTAAGATCCATTGTTGTAACAGTATGATTCTGGAGAGGGGAAGAAGCAACAGGAGGGAAATATTTGCTGGAAGCTGACAAACTAGTAAAACAGGTGGTCCAGAGGATTGAGGTTACTATTAACAGGACTAGGTGAGGCCTACCAACAAAATCTTCTCCTGACCTGGGAATGCATTCCTGGTGTCCTGGGACAAACCAGTTATGAATGTCTCCCAAATCTTGGTTGGAGTTAAGACCAAAAGGCAAAGGATTGTGATATAAAAATGTTGCCCACCACCCAGTTCTACAAAAATCAAGTCATTAACCACTGCAGTCCTTGACTTAAAATCAGTCCTGGAAGGAATTCAGAGTGAAGATCAGGTTGAGGCACTCAGTATTCTGAGAAAACTGACAGAATTGGCCCTCAGATATTTAGATATCTCCAGGAAAAATTTTCATGAGCCCAGTTTCTCACATCTTGCCATTCTTAGAAAAGCGCTAAAAGCATTAACCAAGATATCTGTTCCCCCTGAGTGAAGTAACCTTCTACCAAGCTGTGTGCTGGTTGCCATGTCCCCCTTCCCCCAAGTCATATAGGCACTCTCCTCCCCCTCTTATATCCTCGAAACAGATAGAGAGACTCTCCCCAGTTGCAATCTTCAGGTTGGCTTGAAATAAAATTTCCATGTATTTTTCTAATAGACTGAGCTATTAGTTTTTCATCCACAAAAGAAAGTATGTGTTTACCTCCACAAGTTAAGTGCAGGAAACTCATGATCCAATATTTTCCTGAATCAAATTGAACACAGCCCTGGGATCTCACTTCCCAGGACGATGCAAATGCCTCTCTGCTTTAGTAGAAGAAATGCCCAGAGTGGGCTCACCTGAGGGGCTCGCTGGCCAAGCCTGTGGTTCATGAGGGTGGCTGCTCCATCCCTCCTGTTGGGAGTTTAGTGTCATTTGTCACAATTCCAAGGCTGGTCCAGCCCCCTCACTGTGGAGCTCAAAAGAGAGTAGAAAGGTCCTCTGCTTAGTCCAACCCTCTCATCATAGAGGAGGAGCAGCTGGACCCCAGGGAGGGCAGCACTTGTCCNTCGCTGGCCAAGCCTGTGGTTCATGAGGGTGGCTGCTCCATCCCTCCTGTTGGGAGTTTAGTGTCATTTGTCACAATTCCAAGGCTGGTCCAGCCCCCTCACTGTGGAGCTCAAAAGAGAGTAGAAAGGTCCTCTGCTTAGTCCAACCCTCTCATCATAGAGGAGGAGCAGCTGGACCCCAGGGAGGGCAGCACTTGTCCAGAGTCACCCTGTGTGTGGCAGAGTCAGAGTCAGGACCCAGCTGTCCTGTCCCCAGGCCGGCTGTCTATCCACGCCCCCACGCTGCTTGTGACAAGTATGGTAGCAGCGTCCTCCAGGCTGGGATTCTGCCCTGTGTACCCTCGTTCTGCACAAACCTGCCCCGTCCCCCTGAGGAGGGCACTCACTGCTGGGTGAGTCTACTAAAGTATTACCAATGCTGAGAAGAGAGCATGGTACATTGAAGTGCTTGTTGAATGAATATTACAGGAGCTTACAGGATCAGACTCTAGACTAGACCTCCCAATCAAGATACATTCCAACTCTTCTGCCTTTAGGGGAAATGTTTGAGAATTACCAGACAGGTTTTATCTCATGTATTCCTCCTAACAACCCCAAGTCCTTGCATGAAGGATGTCTCCAGGGAGGGACAACTGAGAACCTGAGACAGTATTTAAAGATGTCCTCATCATGTAAGTCTTGGTGAGAGACTAGGCCTCAGACACAAGAAACTTAAGAGGCCAGATATATAGTTGACTTGCCCCTATGTCTGGACACACACATAAGTAGTAGGCGACACACAGACACAGGTCAGATCAGAATTCCTTCTGCAGGGCCTGCAGTAGCATCTGCTTCCAGTGGCCACAGTGCCTGGACCAACTGCCCTAGGCTGTGGCTGCCCAACACCCCTCCTTCCTTATCTGAGCCTGGTCTAAGCCTGGTTTCTCCCTAGTAATTTTCCAAGCTACCCAGCAGGCTTCTAGGACAGCTGTTCTCTGCTTAAGTTGTCAATGATATTCTGTGCAGGATGTAATTAGGATTTGTCATGTCCAAAAGCAGGTGCTATTATCTCCATTCCCTGGATGAAGAAACTGAGGCTTAGAGTGGCATTGACTGAGCACAGGACTACTGTGTGCCAGGCTGAGCTCTGGTCTCAGTTCAGGGTTGGGGGTGTGTAGACATGTCAGGGGAAAGGCCCTGAGATGACCAAGAGGAACTGGAAGATGTTCTCAGTGGCTGGAAGGAGGGAGGTGAGGAGGCTGGAGAGGTAGAAAGGGATCTGAGCTTGCATGGCTTTGGAGGTGATGTTTTAGTTTGTGTTTCATCCCAAGAGAGTGAATAAAAGCCTTCAAAGGTGTTTTAGTTTGAGTTCGGTCCAAGCAGACATTGAGGGAAGAATGGAAATAGAGGAATCAACTAGAAGCTGCAGGTGAGGGGATGGATGGATCTGGAGATGAAGAAGGTAGCTCCAGAGATGAAGAAGAGTGGGTGGGTTCACGAGTATTTTGTGAAGAGCATCTGTGAAGGTGGTGCCTTGACTGAGATGGGAAAGGTGAGGGAGGATCAGTGTATGTTGGGGGTCGGGGATTGAAGAGGTGGGACTAGACATGTTGAGTGTGGCGTGTCCTGAAACATCCAGAGGGAGAGATCAGGAGGTGGTTGGGTGTGACTGTGGATCCCAAGAAAGATCAGCTCTGGAGGCAGGAATTGGGGAGTTGTCATCACAGAACCTGTTCACTTCATTCAGTATCTTCTTAAATGTCACATCCATCGAGCATCCTGATCTCCACCCACTAAAGAGAGCAGCCTTGCCCACCCCACTCCAATAACTCTCTTTTCCTCTGTTTTCCCTTTGTGCACTTGTGCATGCTAAGTTGCTTCAGTCGTGTCTGACTCTTTGCAATCCTATGGGCCATAGCCCGCCAGGCTCCTCTGTCCATGGAATTCTCCAGGCAAGAGTACGGGAGTGCATTGCTGTGCCCTTCTAGAGGGGATCTTCCTGGCCCAGGAATCAAGCTCAATTCTTTTATGTCCCCTGCACTGGCAGGCTGGTTCTTTATCACTAGTGCCACAAGGCAGTGAAAGTGAAAGTCACTCAGTTCTGTCCAATTGTGGACTGTAGCTTTCCAAGCTCCTCTGTCCATAGAACTCTCAGGCCAGAATGCTGGAGTGGATAGCTGCTCCCTTCTCCAGGGTATCTTTCCAAGCCAGGGATTGAACCCAGGTCTCCCACATTGCAGGCAAACTCTACTGTCTGAGACACCAGGAAAGCCCAGGCTAAGGGGCCTGCAGAAGCTAAAAGATAAAAGGAATGACCCTCCTGGAGCATCAGAGACAGCACAGCCCTGCTGACAACTTGGCTTTAGGTTTCTGGCCTCCAGAACTATGGAACATAAATTTCTGTTGTTTTAAGCAATCAAAATAGTAATACTTTTTTTGATATAGTTAAAGGAAACCAAGATGAATACCCAGAAGTAAAAAATGGAGTCTTTGTCATATTTTTTTTCTAAGTTTCCCGAAATGAATTCTGACCTCCTGTTCTAGAGCATGATAGTCACATAGATCCCAAGACCCCTTGTCATATCCTTGGTCCCCCCTGTGTCTGAGACTCACAAGGAAGGATCCACTGACCTAGACAAGTGGATCAGTCCAAACGCCCATAGGAGCTAGGAGGGAAGGAAATAAGTAAAGGGGATGGAGAGGACGAAGGACCCTGCAGAGGGCCAGCTGCAACTGTCAGGGGTGGTAGAAAAGCAAGAAGTTGTGTGATGACAAAATCTCATGTTTATAAAACAGGAAAAAAAATACAGATATGCCCTACAGACACATGTACATGTATGTACACACACGTCTACATATGATTTCAGAGCCTGTGAAATGTGTTGAAGGCTGTCCATGAGGTTGAGGACCTGGATGCTCCCTGGATGGGGGGGTGGACACTCCTGCGAGCAGGCAGGAAGCCTGGCCACACCCAAGAGGGGAAAGGGGCACGTGAGAGTGGATCACGGTCCTGCTTTATGTCAGTTATACATAAGAAGAAGAAAACAGAGAAAATACTAAGCAGAGATGAGAATGGAAAACAATATAAATGGCATAGCAGCTGCTCAGCTCCATCTGCTTGCCTTCCTGAGGGCACACAGCCCAGTGACACCAGATCTCCTGAGGCTTCAAAAGAAGCTGGAAATGTGGATTTTCATGTGAAATTAAAACAGTGCAGCTACCAAACACTTAGTGAAGAAATAATACTTTATACACTGTGAAGGAAAACCTAACACACCTATGAGCCACCTCAGTACAAACTGGTTTGCGGTCTCTGATCTGGAGCAAATTAAGCTTGCATGTGCTGATGTCCAGAGTAGGGCAGGGCCTTCTGGGTCCTCTGTGAGGGGGAGGGGGAGGGGTAGCTGGCATGACTGAGTGCACCATGTGACAGGTCCCCTCACAGACCCACAGCTTCCTTGTCACTCTGAGTGTCTTTCCTACTAGCTTCCTCCTTCTCTGCCCTTCTTGCACCACCGCCTCCTTCCTCTGTCCCAGCCATATCCTTCCCAGCTCACTGTCTTCCAGTCCACAAGCCTGACTGCTGGGCAAGCAGGGCCTAGTCACATCCAGGCTGTGCTCTGACGGGGGGGCACCATGTCCAGGCTCACAGATTAGAGTGGAGGAGGGGCTGCTGGGGAGACTCAGGTAAAGCTGCTGCTTTCCAGGTAGGGGAACTGAGGCCCAGAGAGGGCACGGGCCTTACCCAGGGTCACACAGCAGGAACCTCCATGGCTCTCCTTCCTCAAGAACTCACTCTATGCCATTAAATGGACCCAGACTTGTCATTTAACCATAAATATATATCACAGGCTTACTTCATGGAGGTTAAGTTGGGAACAAATTTGCAGACAGACAGCAAGACTTTGCCGGCATCCCTGACAGCTGGTGCCCCTCCCCCACACCTGGCAGGGCCCACTGGGAGGCCAGCACCTTATAATCACACACATTAGTGTTTCTGTCACTGAACTTTTAAGTATTCACACTAAGTAAAATAACAAAAACCATGAAGTGTCTCCTGTCTGTTCAGGTCAAATTTTCTAAGGAACCTTTTTTTACAGTATTCTCCCCTCATAGCTCAGTTGGTAAAGAATCCACCTGCAATGCAGGAGACCCCAGTTCAATTCTTGGGTCAGGAAGATCCACTGGAGAAGGGATAGGCTACCAACTCTAGTGTACTTGGGGGCTTCCCTTATGGCTCAGCTGGTAAAGAATCTGCCTGCAATGTGGGAGACCCGGGTTCAATCCCTGGGTTGGGAAGATTCCCTGAAGAAGGGAAAGGCTACCCACTCCAGTATTCTGGCCTGGAAGAATTCCACGGACTGTATAGTCCATGGGGTCTCAAAGAGTCAGACATGANGCACACAGCCCAGTGACACCAGATCTCCTGAGGCTTCAAAAGAAGCTGGAAATGTGGATTTTCATGTGAAATTAAAACAGTGCAGCTACCAAACACTTAGTGAAGAAATAATACTTTATACACTGTGAAGGAAAACCTAACACACCTATGAGCCACCTCAGTACAAACTGGTTTGCGGTCTCTGATCTGGAGCAAATTAAGCTTGCATGTGCTGATGTCCAGAGTGGGGCAGGGCCTTCTGGGTCCTCTGTGAGGGGGAGGGGGAGGGGTAGCTGGCATGACTGAGTGCACCATGTGACAGGTCCCCTCACAGACCCACAGCTTCCTTGTCACTCTGAGTGTCTTTCCTACTAGCTTCCTCCTTCTCTGCCCTTCTTGCACCACCGCCTCCTTCCTCTGTCCCAGCCATATCCTTCCCAGCTCACTGTCTTCCAGTCCACAAGCCTGACTGCTGGGCAAGCAGGGCCTAGTCACATCCAGGCTGTGCTCTGACGGGGGGGCACCATGTCCAGGCTCACAGATTAGAGTGGAGGAGGGGCTGCTGGGGAGACTCAGGTAAAGCTGCTGCTTTCCAGGTAGGGGAACTGAGGCCCAGAGAGGGCACGGGCCTTACCCAGGGTCACAGAGCAGGAACCTCCATGGCTCTCCTTCCTCAAGAACTCACTCTATGCCATTAAATGGACCCAGACTTGTCATTTAACCATAAATATATATCACAGGCTTACTTCATGGAGGTTAAGTTGGGAACAAATTTGCAGACAGACAGCAAGACTTTGCCGGCATCCCTGACAGCTGGTGCCCCTCCCCCACACCTGGCAGGGCCCACTGGGAGGCCAGCACCTTATAATCACACACATTAGTGTTTCTGTCACTGAACTTTTAAGTATTCACACTAAGTAAAATAACAAAAACCATGAAGTGTCTCCTGTCTGTTCAGGTCAAATTTTCTAAGGAACCTTTTTTTACAGTATTCTCCCCTCATAGCTCAGTTGGTAAAGAATCCACCTGCAATGCAGGAGACCCCAGTTCAATTCTTGGGTCAGGAAGATCCACTGGAGAAGGGATAGGCTACCAACTCTAGTGTACTTGGGGGCTTCCCTTATGGCTCAGCTGGTAAAGAATCTGCCTGCAATGTGGGAGACCCGGGTTCAATCCCTGGGTTGGGAAGATTCCCTGAAGAAGGGAAAGGCTACCCACTCCAGTATTCTGGCCTGGAAGAATTCCACGGACTGTATAGTCCATGGGGTCTCAAAGAGTCAGACATGACTGAGCGGCTTTCACTTTTAGAGCCTTGAAGAATTGGGATTTCGGGTAAGGACCATCCTACCTTGCGTCTCCATGGATAATGGTACAAAACACAAAGAGATTTTTTTAAATGTTCATGGTTTGAAGTCAGACCCAATCCAGCCATGAGGTTCAGGATAAGACAAGTCTCCTGACCAGGCCAAGGGTGATGGGTGGGGAGAACCATTCTGGAGCGCCTGTGCTGTTACCCGAGTGTCTGAGCCATTGGTTCCAGCTCCACAGATCCTGAGCCTCAGCCCTCACAGGGCCCTGAGCCTTTTCCAGGTGTCTGACTTAATCTGCTCTTGATCCAGATCTTTCTCAGGTGTCTGTTCCAGAGGATCAAAGTGCAGTCCTCCGATGGTGACCCGCAGGACCATCACATCCTTCTTCTGACCATCCTCCGGCCTAGGCTCTCTGACCATCTTGGGCTACTCCCTCCACTTCCCGAAGCTGCTCTCCGTCTGCATGGCCTTCTTCCTGGTGGCCAGAGTGGGCACTTGGATGGTGGACCTAAGTGACTGGCCATGTTCATCCGGTGCTTCTGCTTCACCGTGACCCTCTGCATTCTCACAGTTGACTTATTTGGGCTCCAGTATCACCTATGCCTCTCCTGGGACAACTCTCTCATCACATGGGCCTGCTATGTCACCCACTACTGCCTCTCAGCCTCCATCAATAACCCCCTTATCTACCTTCAGTCTTGCCTTAAGGCATCTTCTGGAAGCACACCAGCCCTGCCTCTGCATTCTCCTGCACCTGTGGTTTACACACCGACGTGGCCTGGACCTCTGCTGGACTGGTGAGTTCTCTGGCTCTGTGCTCACTGAGCCAGGATTGCTCAAGAGGCTGGAGCAAGATGCTGGGCTTGGCTGAGAGCAGGAGAGGAAGAAGGTTTGGAATGAGTTCACAGCCACCAGTTACTTTAAAGGGCTTCTGGGGTCAAGGCATGTATGAACACAAACACACATGACCACACACTGACGCACACACTGAGCATGCACTCAGGCACACACCTTTAGACTGAGTCATGCAAGTGCTGATGGGGGGCTTTAAGTGCTAAGGGTCAGAAAGTGAAGAGTTTAGGGGGTGCAACTGCTAGTTGTCTTGGGCTGGGCCGTGTCCCGAGGCTCTGGGAAAAGCTGGGAGTGGGGAGACTGTGGGAAGACCTCACAGAAATGGTGATTTGTGTGAGAACAAAAATCTGCCCAGTTTTTCTTAGTTCTAAGTAAATTTGGATCAATTAGGGTATGTCAATTTTATTTTTTAAAATCTTTGTATCGAGGTCTAAAAAAGGAACATTATAGATGTGGGAGAAAAGATAAGGCTTCTTTCTATGATTGACAGCAGTGTTTGATAGTAACCAGAAATTCCAGGAAAGTAAAAATTACTTGTGTATTTACATTTATTAGATATGGGAAGAAACAACAGGAAGGAATCATTTTCTAGAGCTTGACAGACTCTTGAGACAGGTGGTTCAGGGGACTGGGCCACTGTTACCAAGACAAGATGAGAAATAGCACTTGAGTGGTCTATCAGTAAAATTCTTGACTGACCTGGGAAGGAGTATTCCTAGCACCCAGAGACAAATCGGTGAAAAATGTCTCCTAAACTTTGGTTGAAATTAAGACCAAAAGGAACAAGATTGTGAGTAAAGAATATTACCCACCACCAGTTCAACAAGAATCAAGTCACTAGCAACTGCAGTTACTGACTTACAATCCACCTCGAAAGGAATTCAGGGTGAAGATAAGGATGAGGCCCTCTGTGCTCCAGGAAAACTGGCGAAACTGAAACTCACAGAAATATTTTCAGGAGAAATATTTATGAATCCAGTTTCTTGCATTCTCTCATACTCAGAAAAACACTGAAACCATTAAATAGGTGCCTGTTCCTTGGGAAGACTGTGTCCCCAGTTGTGATTGTCAGGTTGGCTTGAATAAAATTTCCTATTCCTTCCTTCGAATGATTACTGATTAATTTTTTATCCATAAAANTTCAAACAAATCACAGTCCACCACCCCTGGCCACTTTCTCCCCTATAGGATTGTAAGGCAGATTCTTCAGCCTATCTTCCCTGTCTCTTTCACTTCATTGCCTTTCAGTCTGGATTGATTTACAAGTACCTAAGTGTTGCCTCTGAGCCATCCTGAGAGTGCCTTCCATGTTTCAGGTAATCAGCAAATGATGAGCCACCCAGTTGCTCCCAGGAATCTCTGTCTTTCCCTGTCCAAGTCACGTGGTTCCTTGTCGTTCAGTCACCCAGTCATGTCTGACTCTTTGCAACTCCATGGATTGCGGCATGTCAGGTTTCCTGTCCCTCATCATCTCCTGAAGTTTGCCCCAGTTCATGTCCATTGCATTGGTGATGCCATCCAGCCATCTCATCTTCTGATGCTCTCTTCTCCTTCTACCCTCAATCTTTCCCTGCCTCAGGGACTTTCCCAATGAGTCAGCTGTTTGCATCAGATGATCAAAATACTGGAGCTTCAGCTTCAGCATCAGTCCTTCCAATGAGTATTTAGGGTTGATTTCCCTTAACATTCACTGATTTGATCTCCTCGCTGTCCATGGAGCTTTAAGGAGTCTTCTCTAGCACCACAGTTTGAAGGCATCAGTTCTTTGGCATTCTGATTTCATTATAGTCCAGCTATCACCACCACACATGACCACTGGGAAGACCATAGCCTTGACTATACAGACCTTTGTTGGCAGAGTAATGCCTCTTCTTCTCAACACACTGTCTAGGTTTGTCATAGCTTTCCTGCCAAAAAGCAGCTGTCTTCTGATTTCATGGCTGGAGTCATCATCTGCAGTGATTTTAGAGCCCAAGAAGAGGAAATCTGTTACTACTTTCACCTTTTCCCCTTCTATTTGCCATGAAGAAATGAGGCCAAATGCCATGATCTTAGCTTTTTTGATATTTAGTCTTAAGTTGGCTCTTGCACTCTCCTCCTTCACCCTCATCAAGGGGCTCTTTAGTTCCTCTTCGCTTTCTGCCATTAGAATGGTATCATCCTCATATCTGAGGTTGTTGATGTTTCTCCTGCCTGTCTTGATTCCAGCTTGTAACTCATGCAGCCCAGCATTTCTCGTGATGTGCTCAGCATATAGGCT
This sequence comes from Neotragus moschatus, assembly GCA_006410615.1. Lineage (NCBI taxonomy): Eukaryota > Metazoa > Chordata > Mammalia > Artiodactyla > Bovidae > Neotragus > Neotragus moschatus. The sequence goes on from SJYA01002585.1 coordinate 66,928, forward strand.
AAACAAACAGGGTGACAGCAGATAGTCCTGTCATACTACTTTCTCAATCTTAAACCAATTATTTGTTCCATACAGGGTTCTAACTGTTGCTTCTTGACCTGCATACAGGCTTCTCAGAAGATGGGTAAGATGGTCTGCTATTCCTACCTCTTTAAGAGCTTTCCACAGTTTGTTATGATCCATGCAGTCAAAGGCTTTAGCATGATTAACGAAACAGAGGTAGATGTTTTTCTGAAATTCCCTTGCTCTCTCTATGATCCAGTGAATGTTAGCAATTTGATCTCTGGTTCCTCTTCCTTTTCTAAACCCAGCTTGGACATCTGGAAGTTCTTGGTTTGCATGTTGAAGCCTAGCATGCAAGATTGTAAGCATGACCTTACTAGCATGGGAGATGACTGCAACTGTCCGATGGTTAGCACATTCTTTTGTACTACCCTTCTTGGAAATTAAGAGAAGGATTGACCTTTTCCAGTCCTGTGGCCACTGCTGGGTCTTCCAGACTTGCTGACATATTGAATGCAACACCCTGATGGCATCATCCTTTAGGATTTTGAATAGCTCTTTTGGAATTCCACCACATCCACTAGCTGTATTAACAGCAGTGCTTCCTAAGGCCTACTTGACTTCACTCTTCAGAATGTCTGGCTCTGGGTGACTGACCACATCGTCATAGTAATCCAGTTCCTTAAGATCCTTTTTGTACAGTTCTTTCATGTATTCTTTCCATCTCTTATTGATCTCTTCACTGTCTACTAGGCTCTGTACAATTTCTATCCATTATAGTGCTCATCTTTGGGTGAAGAAAAGAAAGCCTTGGAAGAAAAGCTATGACCAACTTAGACAGCATATTAAAAAGCAGAGACATTACTTTGTCGACAAAGGTCCATCTAGTCAAAGCTATGGTTTTTCCAGTAGTCATGTATGGATGTGAGAGTTGATCTATAAAGAAAGCTGAGCTCCAAAGAAGTGATGCTTTTGAACTATGGTGTTGGAGAAGACTCTTGAGAATCCCTTGGACTGCAAGGAGGTCTAACTAGTCCATCCTAAAGGAAGTCAGTTCTGAATATTCATTGGAGGGACTGATGCTGAAGCTGAAACTTCAGTACTGTGGCCACCCGATGTGAAAAACTGACTCATTGGAAAAGAACGTGATGCTGGGCAAGACTGAAAGTGGGAGGAGAAGGGGACAACAAAGGATTCGGTGGTTGGATGGCATTATTGACGTGATGGACATGAGTTTGAGAAAGCTCCGGAAGATGGTGATGGACAGGGAAGCCTGGCATGCTGCAGTCCATAGGCTCACAGAGAGTCGGACACGACTGAGTGACAACTTGGGAAAAATATCCTTTTGATATTTTCAATTTTCCTGAGGAGATCTCTAATCTTCCCCTTACTGTTGTTTTCTTCTAGTTATAGTCATTGTTCATTGAAGAAGGCTGTCTTCTCTCTCCTAGCTGTTCTTTGGAATTCTGCATTTAGTTGGATATAATTTTCTCTTTCTCCCTTGCTTTTTACTTCTCTTCTTTCTTCAGCTATTTGTAAAGCTTTCTCAGATAACCACTTTGCCATCTTGCTTTTCTTTTATTTGGGATGGTTTTGTTTGCTGCTTCCTATATAATATGATGAACCTCCATCCATGGTTCTTCAGGCACATTGTTGAGTAGGTCTAATCCCTTGAATATGTTCATTACCTACACTGCATATTCAAAGGGGATTTGATTTAAGTCATACCTGGCTGGCCTAGTGGTTTCCCTGTTTTCTTTAGTTTAAGCCTGAATTTTGCTATGAGAAGTTGATGATCTAAGCCACAGTCAGCTCCAAGTCTTGTTTTTGCTGATTGTACACAGCCTCTTCATCTTCAGCTACTAAGAATATAAGCAATTTTATTTCAGTACTGACCATTTGGTGATATCCATGTGTAAAGTCATCTCTTGGGTTGTTGACAAGGGATATTTGCTATAACCAGTTTGTCTTGGCCGAATTCAGTTAGCCTTTGCCCTGCTTCATTTTGTTCTCCAAGGCCGAACTTGCCTGTTACCCCAGGTATCTGTTGGCTTCCTACTTTTGCATTCCAATCCCAACTGATGAATAGAACATCTCTTTTGGTCTTAGTTCTAGGAAGTCTTCTAGGTTTCCTAGAACTAACGCATGATGCCTTAGCTACACAATTCCCAGGCATCACATCTCACCATCAGACCTGACAGTTGTGACAGTCAGCCGTTTTGTGCCGTTACCTACATGGGGAGATCACTGGGACAAAAGGGACGCTTTTCTGTCAGCCAATGACTCTCAGAAATCCCATTCTATGGCATGCAGGCTAAGAGCTGATTCTGGTAGGTCCCAAGAGCCTCTCTCAGACTCACCCCTTGACTATATTATCAAGAACTGGAAAAAATTTGACCCTGAAAATCTCAAAATGACCTAGCCTTAGTACAAATTAGGAGATGAAAAATGGCCTCTGAATGGCACACTAGGTTGTAGCCAAAGCAGGGAAAGTTTTCAGAGGTCCCTTTTGTTCAGTCCTTCATGGCCCTTAAGCAGAATCCAGATCTGAGGGACTCAAGCCAATGTCCTTCTGTGGCCATCCTATCCCCTCACCCCCTACTGTCTCCCCCTCCATCAGATTTCCTAGATGACCCTTACTTGACCTTTCCTATTCACATTTGATCTCTACTGTTGGACACAAAGAAAGGATTCTGAGGTTCCCTTTGATCTAGGACTTTCTCCCATAATCAAACATCTCACCCTACTCCAGTACTCTGACCTGGAAAATCCCATGAATGGAGGAGCCTGGTAGGCTGCAGCCCATGGAGTTGTTAAGAGTCAGACACGACTGAAACTTCACTTTCACTTTTCACTTTCATGCATTGGAGAAGAAAATGGCAACCCATCCAGTGTTCTTGCCTGGAGAATCCCAGGGACAAGGGAACCTGGTGGGCTGCCGCCTATGGGGTCGCACAGAGTCAGACACAACTGACGTGACATAGCAGTAGCAGCAGCAACATTCTAAAGGATCCCCTTCCAACTTCTATCTCTCAGGGTGGGGAGGGACCAAGCTTCTCCCACTCCTACAAGTTCCTTTTCCCTTCCAAATTCTTCTGATNAGGGAACCTGGTGGGCTGCCGCCTATGGGGTCGCACAGAGTCAGACACAACTGACGTGACATAGCAGTAGCAGCAGCAACATTCTAAAGGATCCCCTTCCAACTTCTATCTCTCAGGGTGGGGAGGGACCAAGCTTCTCCCACTCCTACAAGTTCCTTTTCCCTTCCAAATTCTTCTGATCAAACTAGGACCATACCTCATCTCCCCAGAGGGATAATTCCTGCTGGGACAACTTTTATCAGTCAATCAGCCCCTGTTATCAGAGTCAATTTGTCAGTCCAGTTCAGTCTCTCAGTCGTGTCTGACTCTTTGTGACCCCATGAATCGCAGCACTCCAGGCCTCCCTGTTCATCACCAACTCCCAGAGTTCACTCAGACTCACGTCCATCAAGTCAGTGATGCCATCCAGCCATCTCATCCTCTGTCATTCCCTTCTCCTCCTGCCCACAATCCCTCCCANCCCATGGACAAGGAGCCTGGTAGGCTACAGTCCACAGGGGTCACAAAAAAATTGGACATGACTGAACGATTTCACACTGGGTTCTGAGTTGTTATAAGCAAAACTCAGACCAGAGAGAAGATGTAGCTGAACCTTAGTATAGTTAGTATTTAAAGAATTAGTGGACAATCAGGCTTGCACAGACAATTTAAGACATCTTATAGCTGGTCCTATACAAGCTGGCCAGGATTCATACCCATAAATAACATTGAAGGGAGTTCCTTTCTCTTGTTTAAAAAGAGAAAGGCATGTATCTTTAGGTCCTGGTATCCAAAAAGAATAATAAACATAAATGGGGATCATAGAATCCCCCAGTCAACGGGTTTTAGTAATGGGAGGCTAGGTATATATGCCCAATAAGTTTAATTTTTAGATTCAGCTGTTGCTAAGGGTATACTCACTATGGTGGTGATAAGAGCAAACATGGCAACAGGCAGATTGTTAGGAGTGACAGCACTCCCTTTATTTTCTAAGAGCTCTTCTGATTTCTGTGTTAATCTTTTAATTTTTTATTCCCAAGTAGGGATCTTGTTCTGATAAGTCAACGGGAGGGCAATCGTTATATTTGTCTGTTTCAGACTCAGGCCTTTGAAACTCATTACTGCGAGCACAACATTCCACACAAAGCATCTTTTCCATGGGAGTTCACTCATGATATGGTTTCAGGTGACGTGAAGGGGTGTTTCTGAATCACCTGGTGAAACACAAGCAAAACCCCTTCCCCAGGTTGTCAGAACCTGGGGTTGTCAGAACCTTCCCCCTCTGCCATGAACATGTTACTGGATCACACCACCAAACAGTTGGTTTGGGGTGAATTTCTTTTTGTTACTTTTTAAAATGTCATTCTACTGCAGTGAAATCATTATCTTGATGCAAAAATTTTAAATAAATAATGCTTTATATAATTTTTGCTGTGGAGGAAGTGACATTCCATTTCCCACCTTTTTGTTTTTGTAGCATTTCTTTAAGAGATCTGTTAGCTCATTTTACAATATCTTGTCCTTGGGGATTATAGGGAGTTCATGTATGATGTTTTATAGAACAAGCCTTTTTAAAAATCCCTAAAAGTAGAACTAGTGTAAGCCGGGCCATCGTCTGTTTTTATATTTTGTGGGAGGCCCATAGTAGTAACACAACTACGCAAATGTGAAATAACATGTTTTGTAGATTTCCCAGAGCAAGCAGTTGCCCAGATAAACTTAGAGTTGCTATCAACCATGACGTGTACTTAAGCAAGCTTTCCAAAGGATGGAATGTGAGTTACGTCCATCTGCCAGATCTGGTTTGGCTTCAGGCCACAGGGATTAACTCCCAAGGCTTCTGTTGGAGATGTGGTTATCGCAACCATCTGGCATGTAGGATAAGTCCATACAATCTGTTTAGCTTGAGCCCAAGGGATATGAAACTTGGTTTTTAAATATTTGAATTACAGTGTGTCAGATCATGAAGGGCTGATGCCTCTGTAAATACTGGAAATAAAAGGGCATTGGCTTGATCATTTCCAGATGGTTGGATGGCATCTCCGACTCAATGGACATGAGTTTGAGTAAACTCCAGAAGTTGGTGATGGATAGGGAGGCCTTGGACAGGAAGGCCTGGCATGCTGCAGTCCACGGGGTCGCAAAGAGTCAGAGACAATTGAGCAACTGAACTGAGCTCTGTTAAAGACCCTGGTAAATCAGTATAAGCTGGAGTATGAGTAATGTAGAATGGAAACTGTTGGTAGCTAATCACTTTTTGTAAATTTGTAAAAAGTGTATATAATGTGGATGGGTTAGTATCCTTAATAGTTGCTGTTTCTATATGTTTAGTTACATGTACAGAATATTGAGAATCAGATAAGATGTTAATTGTCTGGGGAATATTTTGTAATGTGTGTTTAATAGCCAGAATTTCTGCTTGTTGTGTAGAATATCCAGGTGTTTAAATAACTAGCATAAATGTGCCTGTATATCCTGTTTTACCTCAGCTAGTACCATCTGTCAGAGAAGGCAATGGCACCCCACTCCAGTAATCTCGCCTGGAAAATCCCATGGGTGGAGGAGCCTGGTAGGCTGCAGTCCATGGGGTCGTGAAGAGTCAGACACGACTGAGCGACTTCCCTTTCACTTTTCACTTTCATGCATTGGAGAAGGAAATGGCAACCCACTCCAGTGTTCTTGCCCGGAGAATCTCAGGGATGGGGGAGCCTGGTGGGCTGCCGTCTCTGGGGTCGCACAGAGTCGGACACAACTGAATCGACTTAGCAGCAGCTCTATCCACACAGGTTGATCAGTTTTCCCATTAAGAGGTATGGGTGTGGGTGGAGGAAGATTAATACGAGCAGTGGCCACTAATGAAAAGGGGGCAGTTTGAAATCCTGAGTAGTCAAAGGATAAATCCTCCTTGTTGATTTGTGCCCAGTCCCAATCTTGGTATATAACCTTGACTGAACATAATTCAGCAACTGGCCTCACTATATTGATCTGGAGGAATATGGATGTCAGCAAGTCATTGTTCCAAGAGATCACGACCCCATAGATTGACAGGTATATCAGCAACATAAAGTTGGATAGTGGCTAGTTATTTATCAGGCCCCGAACAAGACAATACCATAGTGCTCTGCTTTAGCCCTTGTGCCTGTCCCAGACCTACAATAGATATTGGAGCAGGCCTAGTCAGCCGTACTTTAGGCCAGTGTTGAGAGCTGATGATAGAAACATCGGCTCCAGTATCTATTAAACCTTAAAAGTTTTTGCCACTTATATTGACTCGTTAGGTGGGTCTGGATTCTAAAATTTTTTCAATGAGAAAAATACCAGCCTTTCCTGTGCTTCCAAATCCCCTAGAGCTCTGTTTTTTATCCGAATGTCCTATACCCACATAAGGTAGAATTAAAAGCTGAGCAATTCTATCCCCTTTGGAAACCTTCCAGGGAAGAGCAGTAGAGGCCATAACCTCCAATTCTCCTTCATAATCACTGGCTGTAACCCCAGTATGAATTTGAACTCCCCGGGAAGTCAGCCCTGATCTTCCTAACAATAATTCAACTGTCCCCTGTGGAAGTGGCCCCAATATTCCTGTTGAAATAACAGTTGGTGTCTCTCCAGGAGTAGCAATAGTATCCTGACTACTGCTTATATCAAAGGCTGTGTTTCCTTGGGTTGCTGGGGATAACTCCATGACACGGCATGGTAATTCTTGTCGTGGTCTAGGTGTGGGTGGGAAAAGAATTTCCAGACATAAGACAGAATGAGAGGGAAGTAAAGTTTATTAGAATGGGAGACACTGTTAGAACAGTGGGCCAGCTCAGGGGAGAACCAACACTGAACAGGGGTCTTTAGTCCACTTTTATACCCAGGGTACCAGGAGTGGGATAGGGGTCTTGTGGGTCATTTGCTGATTGGATGAGGCATGTATATTGGGTAGAGGGAAGAGTAAGGCAAATACCTTCTTCCTATAGAGTAAGAGGGGAGACAGGTTATACTGCTCAAGAGGACCTGAAATCCATTAATAGTTACAAGAAGGGGGAGGGAAAGACAACAAGGGTTTGGTTTTTCCTTTCCCGCATTGCAAGACCCTCCTTGGTTTCATCTGCTCGTTTGTCCTTGGGTCACCATATTCCTCCCTCTCTTTATTTTTAGGGCTAATTCTTTGGCCTCTTTTGATACCCTGCTCATGTCTAACTGTCTACCTATTTCCCTTCTCAGGCATTTGGGAACCCAGTCTCAGGGGAAAAGGGGCGATGACCGCTCTGGCTTCTTCAGGTTGTACAGGGGCGTCGTGGGGCTCTGGGTTCCCTTTGCCTGGTCTCTGTCAGGGTGTATTTACAGAGGGAGATGAGAGTCCATGGAATGACCAGGTGACTTGTTTCAGCATTGTCTAGGTGTTGGTCAGGGAATATTCTTGTCATCCTACCACTTGGAGATTGGTTGTATTCTGGAAAAAACAAACTTAACAAGAAAGTTAAAGGTATGTGGCCCAAAGATTAATAGAAGTAGAAAAGCTGCTCAGGGGCTACCAGGAGAGCCAGGACCAGACACTGGTTTATGATGTTAGTGTTTCTCTAGTTATGAGAAGATGCAAGAATCTGGGCTCATAAAATCTTTACCTGAAAACATCTGACTATCTGAAGGCCAGTTTTTCTGGGTTTTTCCCAGAGCACAGAGTGCCTTATTTCTGATCTCCACCCTGAACTACTTTCAGGGGATGTCAAAGGTCAGCAGCTTGCAGTGGTCATGATGTAATCTTTGTAGAAGCAGCTGGCAAGTACCAACTTCCAGTCAGCAGGACCCCTTCATACCCATATATTTGACTATGTTTGGGGGGCATTTCATGGCCATTGTGTCCCACGGTGCTGGGAAGGCTCATTCCCAGGTCTAGGGAAGATTCCATTGATAGGCCACTCCGTGTGCTGTTATTGGACCAGGCCTTGCAAGTAGCAAAAGTCTCTGGACCACTGTCTTACTAGCTTCCTGGTCCAGGAAACTATTCCCTCTTGTTGCTTCTTCCCATATCTAGAGTTACTATATTACAATTACTGATCTCGTATGGAACTACATATCAGCATTATATCACAGGCTCAGTCACACATTTGTTAACGTAAGAAATAATCTTCTGAAACAAGTGACATAGAAAATAATATAGCTATAGCTAGCAGTTATTAGTAAAGTCATAAGCAAAAATTATAAATCAAAAACTTTCATTATGTAGAGCCTGGTTGGTATACCCCAGGTCATCTGACTTCATTTGTTAAATGACTATAGCCTGGTCTTAATCTCCTGATTGTACATTTTGGAGCATCTGATCTTTATCTGAAGATTGGTTACTGAGATAAGCCTTAGAAACAAACTTTGAGTGTCCTTTTTAATAATTTACTTAAATCTTTTAGCAATATAACATAACAAGGAACTATCTCAGAAATGAGTCTTAGTAAACACTAGACCTTAATTAACAAAACTAGAAACTTAGTTTAACAATTTACAAAACTTAATATTCAGTGATTTTTTTCATTATGGAGGCATTAACCCTCCATGTAACCAGGGAAGACTTTAACCCATCAAATAAAAATAAGGTTTGCAGGGAGCTGGGAAAAGCCAAGCAGCCGTCTTGGATTTCCCATAGCCCTGACTATGATTTTCAGCTATTGTTCACCCATTTTTAACTTCCCAATTTAGAAGTAGACTGTTGCCATGTTTTAAGGACATTAGGATAGCACAAGTCTAACAGTGAGGAGTTATTTTTTGTAGAAGCAGAATGAGCTTTTACATGTACCATAATCTTAAATAATACTTATTTACTTTACTAAAGTAACAAAAGATTTTAAAAACAAATATAAATAACTTAAAGGCAAAGAAATTCAGAATCTGTTATTGAAAGATTCATTATAAGAAAACTTTGTTCTCTTAACATAGAGAGTAGATTAAATTCCAGCCTGTTACCAATTTATCAGATAGCAAACAAATAAAATTTATCAGTTAATCTTAGAAAAGTCTTTTCTATACACCCTGAAGAACTAGCAGTATTTTTCTAAAGGCATGAGAGTGAAACCATACAATGCACGTTTAAAATCTAATTACATTGTAAATGACAAAGTAGCCTGGTCATTGCTGTGACTTGTAACACTTTAACATGATAACTAGAATTATAACTGACAACATGTTACCAGGACATATCAGATTTTCATGACTTTCACATAGGATATCTGTATAAGTAACATCAACTACACAATTTAACCTGAGAAGATTCATCACTCCTCCAACAATATTTCCCGTGCAATTTAACATGTCAAATGAACTCAGGTAGTTTAATAGCTCTTTGGGATGTCTCAGGGGCCCTCTGAAGCATCCCAAAGTCAGCTGGAAGTCAAGCTATTTAGGCAGCTTTGTCAATAAATAGCAGAAGGGTTTACAACACTCAGTTAGATAGAATCATATAGATCATTGTGAAATAATATATTCACTTAGCCAAAGTAACAAAGATTTCAAAGGTAAACATAGAACAGATCACTTCAGAGGTAAAGAAACTTAAAATCCATTATCAAAGGCAGTTCAACATCTCAAGAAAACTTTTATTTATACACAAAACTCTTCCCTTGGGATCCACTTTCCAAAAAGCCTTCTTATCACTCTCATTTGTTCTCCCATCCTGCAACAGCCAACTGTAAGTCAGACCTACTTCCTTCCCCTTCATAAAATGTAACTTCATTCCTCACACCTTCTCTACTGAACACACACATCCTACTTTCCTTAAGCAACCAAGAATTGACCTTTACATTAGCATTCTATAGATTGGTGAACATAAATACCAGTGATAATTTCTCAAAAAAATTCTAGCGAACATCTCAGGATGGCATCAAACATTATTTATTAATAGTCCAAAATCTTTAGTTTCTCTGTAAGTTAGTGTTCAGTAATGAATGTTTCAGAATCTTATTTTGTTTGGAAATGACCTAGCTATTCAATAAACTTCTGTTACTTAGTTTAGCACAACCCTAGAAATTCAGGTTACCCAAATCTAGAAAAACTGTTTTAGACAGACATTTTTAATCTTAATAGAGTTTGTCTAAAAGCTCATATCTCATTTACATTTTTTTCAAAGTTTTTTCACTGGAGGTACCTTCCTTGCTGACAAACCTGTGACAGATATGACAATATAACAATACTTAACTTATAATAAACCAGGTACAACAAAAATACGCTTAATCTTAATGACTCTTAGAAATGTCTATATTAGATTAGCAAACAAACATTAATACAAGATATTTAATATTGAATATTTCCCAGTTCACGTGAATCTGAAATTGAGTTAGGTTAATTTCTCTTGTATTTAGAATGGTCTCATTTGTAAGCACTTACTTTTCTTTAGGCCAATTAAATTAGAACTCACAACTTCAGCAATATTATTTAAAAAAAAAAAAAACAAAAGACACACTCTGAGACATACGTAAATACAGACAGACAGACAGAGATCTCATAGTTTTCTGCCTGAAATTCAAAATGTCTCTTTGAACCACTCTCCCCCTGCCCTCTTTTTTTTTTGCTTGAAGTTCTAATTTGCCTAAGGCTGAGGTCTCGGGCAAAGTAGGCTGTGTATTTCAGGGACATAGAAAGAGTTAACTTCAAGCTTTTCCCTAGGCAGGACTTTTATTTATTTATTTTAGGTATGAATAAATTTTTATTTTTTTAATATAATTTTATTTTAATTGGAGGCTAATTACTTTACAATATTATATTGGTTTTGCCATACATCAACATGAATCCGCTATGGGTGTACACGTGTTCCCCATCCTGAACCCCCATCCCACCTCCCTCCCCATACCATCCCTCTTGATCATCCCAGTGCACCAGCCCCAAGCATCCTGTANTTTATTTTAATTGGAGGCTAATTACTTTACAATATTATATTGGTTTTGCCATACATCAACATGAATCCGCTATGGGTGTACACGTGTTCCCCATCCTGAACCCCCATCCCACCTCCCTCCCCATACCATCCCTCTTGATCATCCCAGTGCACCAGCCCCAAGCATCCTGTATCATACATCAAACCTGGACTGGCAATTCGTTTCACATATAATATTATACATGTTTCAATGCTGTTCTCCCAAATCATCCCACCCTTGCCCTCTCCCACAGAGTCCAAAAGACTGTTCTATACATCTGTGTCTCTTTTGCTGTCTCACATAAGGGTTATCATTACCATCTTTCTAAAGTCCATATATATGCGTTATTATACGCTAGTAAAGTAATGCTCAAAATTCTCCAAGCNATCTCCACACTGTTCTCCATAGTGGCTGTACTAGTTTGCATTCCCACCAACAGTGTAAGAGTGTTCCCTAACAAGCTAGTTGTTTCCAATTGCACATGCAAAAAGAACTAGTTTTGCAGTTTCCAAGAAAAAAAAATTTGAACCAGTTTTCTCTGGAGTCTAAAGAATATCATGGCCATCCTGTGTCAAAAAGTCATCTTTCCTTTCTGTAGTCATAGTTTTATACCTAAATTATAGACCATATATGCTCAAATTGACTCTGATATCAGGGACAGATCAGTTGATAAAATTCTTGAATTGTCCCTCTGATGGGAAGTGAGGTCTTTGTCCATTAGAAGAATCTGAAGGGTTAAGGAAATTTGCAGGAGTGGGGGGAGCTTGATCCTTCCCCACCCTGAGAAACAGGAGTAGTTAGAAGGGAACTTTTTAGGATGTTTAGGAGTGGGGGAAACTTGGTTCTCTCCCCACCTGAGGGATAAGCATAGAGGAGAGTTTTGATCCTTCAGGCTTTTGAATATAGGAGAAAGACCTGGACCAAAGGGAACCTCAGAATTCTTTCCTAGAGACCATGTGGATATGAAAGTTTGAGTAGGGGTTGTCTAGGAAATCTGATGGAGAGAGACAGAGGGAGACAAGAGATAGGGAGGCGACAGAAAGACACATGCGGCATGAGTTCCTCAAATTCATATTCTAACTGAGGGCCATGAAGGACTGAACGTAAGGAAGTCCTGAGTCCTTTCCCTGCTTTTGGCAAAAGCTAGTGCCATTCAGAGGCCATTTTTGGGGGGTCCCCCAGTTGTATTGGGGCCAGGCCTTTTGCAGGGTCAAAATTCTCCAGTTCCTGAGAACGTAGCCAAGGGGTGAATCTGAGAGAGGCTCCCAAGACATACCAGTACCCATCCTTAGCCTATATGCCATAGAACGGGGGTACTGAGAGTCACCGACGGCAAAAAGTCATCCCTTTTTGTCTCAGTGATGTCTCCATGCAACTATTGGCACAAAAATAGCCAACCATCCCAACAGTCGTGTACAACAGTGAGAGGTGACCTCTGAGAAATGTGCAGCTAAGGCACCATGGGACCTGGGCAGAGAAAGACAGATCCCTGGGAGCAGCTGGGTGACTCACCATTGGGCGATTCCCTGAAACATGGAAGGCACTCTTCGGATGGCTGAGAGGCAACACTGAGGCTCCTGTAAATCAATCCGGACTGAAAGGGAAAGAAGTGAAAGTGACAGGGGAGAAGGCTGAGGAACCCGCCTTACAACGCTATGGGGGAGGCGGTGGCCAGGGGACAATGGTCTGTCTCTGTTTTGCTTCAACTCCTATGTGCCTGACACGGTGCACGGAAGTTTTCTTGCTGGGGGTGGATGCCCNCTGAGGCTCCTGTAAATCAATCCGGACTGAAAGGGAAAGAAGTGAAAGTGACAGGGGAGAAGGCTGAGGAACCCGCCTTACAACGCTATGGGGGAGGCGGTGGCCAGGGGACAATGGTCTGTCTCTGTTTTGCTTCAACTCCTATGTGCCTGACACGGTGCACGGAAGTTTTCTTGCTGGGGGTGGATGCCCGTGTGGCCTGATCCGCTCCGCATCCCCTTAGTCGGCCAGCTCACGGAAGTCTTCATGTGGCAGGGACCCTAATGGCTTTTAAGTGCCTGAGCCATGCCCACACAACATTGGTTGGCCTAGTCCTCAGTTGGAAAGAAGACAAAGGAGAGACCCTCACCCATTCGGGTGGTAGCTACTGGAGCGCAGTGAGCGGTGGGGCCTTTGGAACACACCAGAGGGTAACCCTGGCCAGAGTTCCTCAGTTGTTTCCACAGCACTTGCCTGTTCGCAGAGGGTCTCTGTGAGAAAGGAGAAGTGGGGATGTGGGGAAGAGACCCCAAGTCTCCATATAGGCCACGAAAAATGTCGTGGTTCTAGGTGCGGGTTGGAAAAGAATTTCCAGACATAAGACAGAATGAGAGGGAAATAAAGTTTATTAGATGGGAGACACTCAAGGGAGATGACCAGATGGGCCAGCTCAAGGGAGAACCAACATTGAACAGGGATTTTTAGACCACTTTTTACCCAGGGTACAGGAGTGGGATAGGGGTCTTGTGGGTCATTTGCTGATTGGATGAGGCATGTATACTGGGTGGAGGGAAGAGTAAGGCAAATACCTTCTTCCTATGGGGTAGGAGGGGAGACAGGTTATACTGCTCAGGAGGACTTGAAATCCATTAATAGTTACAAGAAGGGAGAGGGAAGGACAACAAGGGTCTGGTTTTTCCATTCCTGCATTGCAAGACCCTCCTTGGTTTCATCTACTCTTTCATCCTTGGGTCACCACAATTCTGACTGTTATTGTTGCTGGCAGGAGTAGCTGGGGAAGACATCTGTGGAGTCTGAACAGGACAGGCTCCCTTGTTCGATGGGGCTGGGAGCTTGCTCTGGGAGCCACTTCCCATAAGGGGGGTGCCATCCTTATGAAATTTAGAATGACATTGATTTGCCCAGTGATTTCCTTTTTTACATTTTGGGCAGAGGCTGGGGACTTTCCCCTTTTGTGAATTTCCTTTTTGAAAGTTCCCTTTTTTGAACTTACAGTCAACCCTAGTATGTCCAGGTTTTCCACAATTAAAACAAGTGCTGGGGAATTTAGGAAGTTGTAATCTAGCCATAGCTTGAGCTAATAAATCCACTTTAAAGGATTCGGTTCCCACTCCCTGGCATAGCTTAACATAATCATTTAAACTAGCTTTTCCTTTGAAAGGGTTCATTACTTTTTTGCAATCAGTGTTAGCGTTATCATAAGCCAACAATTGTAATAAGACGTCTGCCACTTCGGCATCCGTGACTTGCTGGCAGATTGCCTCTTGTAATCGGGCAATAAATTCAGTATAGGGCTCCTTAGGCCCTTGAACAATTTTTTGAAAGGAAACAGAAGTCTGGCTTTTTGACTCTATTTTCTCCCAGGCCCTCAAGCAACACCTTCGCAATTGTTTTATGGCTTGATCATTCATACATATTTGGTCTTGCACTCTCCTCCATGGACCTACCCCCATAAGTTGTTCCAAGGAAATAGGGATATTATGAGTGTGATTGTGTGCAGCCAGAGTCTCAGCATGATCCTGCCACCAAGTTCTGAATTGACGAAACTCCCCTGGGGTCAAGACTGTTTTTGCTAATGCCAACCAATCTGCTGGAATGAGGCGATTGCCCTCTGCTACACTCTGAACTATTTCTACCGTGAACGGGGAATTTACACCATAATTTTGTATTGCTTGTTTTATTTCCTTTAGGATTTTAAAAGGAAAAGGCTCACGAACAGCCTCATAGACTCCATTAGGGTTCTTAAGATCAACACCAAGAGCTACATTCTCATGAATAGTCATAGGAAAGGTAGTACAAAAAGCCTCTAAATCTCCTTCCCGTTGTGCTTGTAAAATTCCTTTCTGTGTGGATGAAAGGTGAGGAGTGGGCATAGACTCTTGACTGAAAATGTTTCCTGCAAAAGCAGGTGGTAGGGATGGAGAACAGTGGGAAGGAGGTGGAGAAAAAAATCCCTCACCACCCTCCTTGGGAGCCAAGGGAGTGGGTTTTGCAGATGGCTTGCCCTTTCCCTCTGGCTTCACATACTCTGGACTTTGAGGCTTTTCAAAAGAGTCGTCATCACTTTCATCAAAAGAATCAGAAGTCTGTAAAAGTTCTAGTACTGATTTAATTAATGCCCACGTACTCCAAATAGAAACAGGGAGCGGAGTTCCTTTTGCATATTCTTTCTTCAACTCAGCTCCAACCTTTTCCCAGGCTTTTAAAACTAAGGTCCCTATTGATGGGAACCAGCAGCAGTATTTATCCACTGCTTGTAACAATTCTAATAATTGCCCTTCACTAATAGAAACTCCTCCCGCTTTCAAGAGCTGTCTTAATAAACAAATATATGGGCAATAGTGTTCTGCACTCTCAACATTTCCCATTTTAACCCCGATTAAATGCCTGAAAGACTTACCAGTGGAGATTTTCAGAGGCCTCTCAATCGTCCCAGGTTCTGCGTCCCTATAGTTTCACTTGCACTCATAGAGGTCTTTTGCTCCAGCCCCACGTTGGGTGCCAATTGTTGTCTTAACCGTCTGGGAGCGAGCCACGAGAATGAAGACAGAACACAAAATCTGGTGCAATGGGTCAGGGGACCTGCAGCCTCTATTGGACTGAGGTGCAGAGTCCGCTCTGAGTCCAGCTTTTATTCCAAATTGCACACTACAAGACTTTCTTTGATCTTGTCTTTCTCAAGACACATACTGTTTTAAGCACACCTCCTAAATGTCATGGACTATACTGACATAGTCCAGATCTCCTTGTTTTCACCTCAGGCCTTTCCCTTCTGGGCCAATCTCAGGAACAGTCAGCAAGTGCGTAGGCAGCGTTCATGCCTGGCGCTGACCCGGTGTTCCAAGGTCCATGCTTTCATGATCCCAGTCATACTCCCTTCTGCGTCTGGCCTTGGGGTTTGTAACAAGGCTATTATTCTAAGAAAAGCATGAAAGATAATCATTAACATAGTTTCTTAACATAAGCTGTTTCTCCAGCTTCCATTTCAAGGCTGGGTAAGTACATTATTTGGAATCCCAGTAAGGCTCCCTCTCGCCCTCCTTTCACCCTTCCTCACTCTCCTTTCTGTTTCCCTTCCCTCCTTCTGCTCCGTCTCCTTCTGGTTTTTATGGTTTCCCACACTCTGTTTTGCCTGTTTCTCTTGCTTCTCTCATCTTTCCTTCATTTTCTGCTTTTTGCCCCTTTTCTGGTCATCCTTGGTTTTCTCATCTTCCATGTCCTGACCACCTCTCCCCATTTTCCTTCTTTTGATCCATCTGGACCTGAGGCTCCTTCCTTCTCTGCCCACCGCCCCCTCCTGCCTCCTGAGATGCTGACTCCATAGCACACAGCCCTCTGTGCAGCTATCCACACCCTGGGCCTCTGGCCAAAGTGTGTCTGTCCCCCTGGCAGTGCCTTAGTTGGTGTGTGTGTCTGGCTTTGGGGGTGGGGTGGATATATAGGGATTGGGCCCTGTCTCAGAGGAGAGGGATGTACCGTGTGTCTCCCCTTTAGGTTAAAACAAAATCTCTGGAGGTGAATAACTTCCAGTGGGTGAGAGTCTTGAAGCAGAGACCCTGGGTCCCTGGGCCCCACCTGGTACTCAGCCCCACCTGAGATTGGCTCCAGAATTTTGGCAGGCTCATTAAACACTGGCTGCCTAGAGGGCATCTTAGAGGAAGCTAGAGGTGAATGCCTTCCATCCCAATACCCTCTGGGGAATCAAAAATAGGAGCCAGTAGAGAACTCCAAGGTCTTAAAGACACCCGTCGGCAGTGTTGGTGAGGGGCAGTGATGTAGCCCTCCTATCTCAGTGATGGAAACATCATGTCCTGCCCCTGCAGAGAGAAGAGCATGGCCATTGCAGCCTTAAAGGTGATGCTAGCCTGGAGTTTTTTTTTCTTCTCTCCTGTTCAAGGGGTCAAAAATTGCTGGGTGACCGTTTTTAAAGGGGAAGTCTCTTTTCAAATTTTCCTGGGCAGGTGGTTTGGGGGTGAATTTGCTGCTTCCATTGTCATGGGAATTGCAGCGCCTGCTGTGAGGTGACACACGTGTGTTTCTGCATGCCAGGTGCTTTCTCCTTCTGCTTCCTGTTTCTCTCAGCCTCAAGCGTAATACGATCTATATCAGTGTATATTATTTTTTTAAAATGTCTGAAGCTTCCGGTTCCCATCAGCCCCTTCAGTTAATCAGAGGAAAAACCTTGTCCCTTCTCCTATACTGATAATGTCCTTTGTAATCTCAATAGAAAGATGGAAGGAAGAGAAAAACTCTGCAAGACAAATTCACATATACTAATGCCCCAAATTTGCTCACAGCAGAGACAGAAGAGGTCAGAAGGTTTCTAGCCAATTTGCACCCTCACCCAAACCTAGGTTTCTGGGAAACACTGCCACTGATTCCCCACCCACACCTGGACACAGCCGGGGGTTGTGGCCCAGCCTGTGACTCAAGAGGTTGGACCCCACCAAGTGCCAATATCCTGTCCCCCTAACTCTTAAAGGGGCCATGGCAGCACCCGGATGCCTCTCTTTAAAGGTGTATGCCTGTGTGCACACTCAATGTGTGTTTCTCTGTGTGTTTGTATGTGGGTCTGAGTATATGTGCCCACTGCTCCCCTGCATTGAGATGGGCAGCCCTTTACAGTAACTGATGGCTACGAAGGCCCCACAAGTCTCCCGTGGACAGAGTAGTCTGGTGGGCTACAGTTCTTGTGGTTGCAAAGAGTTGGACATGACTTAGGGACTAAACAACAGCAACAACTACAGATATGTGAAAAAGCAACAGGAGGGAACCATTTCCCCAGGACTTGGGCCCAGACCATCTCTTCTCTGGGAGCCCTTTCAGCCTCATAAACAGTCAGATGACATTAAGACTCCACTTGGTCAACAAATACTATTGTGCACCGAGTGAGTGTGTGCCAGGCGCTGATCTAGGCACTGGACAGAGAGCAGAGAACAGAACCAAGAGTTCCGTCCTCATGGAGCTTGCACTCTAGTACAGGAGACGTGCATATCAACACATAACATCAAGTCACACTCAACATGTCCAGTCCCATCTCTTCAACCCCCCACCCCCAACATACACTGATCCTCCCTCATCTTTCCCATCTCAGTCAAGGCACCACCTTCACAGATGCTCTTCACAAAATATTTGTGAATCCACACACTCGTCTTCATCTCTAGAGCCACCTGAGGGGAATCCATGCAGCCCCTCACCTGCACTCCTGCCATAGCTTCTAGTTGCTTTCCCTATTTCTATCCTTTCCCTCAAAGTCTGATTTAGAGTAAAGTCAAAGTAAGATACTTTGAAGACTTCTGTTTGCTCCCTTAGGATGGAACACAGATTCCAAAACATCACCTCCAAAGCCCTGCAAGTTCAGGCCCCTTTCTACCTCTCCAGCCTCCTCACCTCCCTCCCTCCAAACACTGACAACTGCTTCCAATTTCTCTTTGTTATCTCAGGGCCTTTCACCTTACATGTCTACACACCACCCAAACCTGAACTGAGATGAGAACTCAGCCTGGCACACAATAGTCAGCCCTGTGCCCAGTCAATGCCATTCTAAGCCTCAGTTTGCTCCTCCCGCAAATGAAGATAATAGCTCCTGCTTTTAGTCATAAAGGCTGTTAGCTTGAAGAGAATATCTCTGGCCACTTAAGCAGAGAATAACTGTGCCAGAAGGATGCAGGATAGCTTGGAGAATCATTAGGGAGGGACCAGCCTGACTACAGGCTGAGACCAGGAGGAGGGGTGCTGGGCAGCCAGGTCACAGCCAAGGGCAGCAGGTCCAGACACCGTGGCCATTGGGAGCACACATGAGATGCCACTGCAGGCCCCACAGAAGGAATTCTGATCTCTTTGTTTCTGTGTATCACCTGTTCTTGTGTGTCCAGGCCCCACTTATGGAGAAAGTCAAATATTTATCTGACCTTTTAAGATTCTCATTGAGGGTAAGGCCCAGTCTCTCGCCAGGACGCACACAATGAGTTTGTTCTCAAATATGGCAGGAAGTTCACATTCTCAGTGGTTCCCCTCCATGGCAACATCCATCACACAAGGCCAAGTGTTGTTAGGAATATTAAATGAGACAAAATATGACTCAGAGATTCTCAAAAATTTCCCCAAATGGCAGAAGGATGGAATGTCTCCCAGTCAGGAGATTCATCCTGGAGCCTGAGCTGTAAGTTTACATTATATTCATCTAACAAATCCTTGCCATGTGCCAATGGGGTAGTTATGGACATAAAAGTTATAAGAGGTGTAGCATTCACTGCATATCAGTTACTGCTTAAATTCATTTGTTCCTTCCAGCAGCCCATTAACTTTGTACTCACTGTCTCGATTTTCACAGGTACAAAGAGCTTAACTGGCCAAGATCATACACTGAGTAAGTGGCCAAGCTGGAATTTGAATCCAGGCACTTGAGTTCAGGATATTAATTTCTGATTGATATTGACTTTGTACCTTATATCCAAGAAAGATAGAGTAGTCAACATTTTCTCAGCAGGAACAGACTGACTGGATGACTTACTACCTCTATGTCATTTCATCATAAGGGATATTATTAGTATTATCCCCATTTAAAAGATGATGAAACTGAAGCTCAGACTGTATATTACATCATTTGCTCAAGGTCACAGAGAAACTTCCTGACAATGTCAGGATTTGAATAAAAGTCTGCCTGCAAAGCTCAGCAGGTAATAGAACCTCAGGAAATGCTGAGTCCGTTCCCTCTACTCCCAGGTCCAAGAATCATCTCCTGGCTTCTGTCTGTCCTGCTCTGATTGCAGTGCCCCACTCAGAGGTCCTGCAGCAGCACTGCCACCTCAGCCAGACCAGTTCCTGTTGACTAGCCAGCCAGAACATGCCAGAGAGTGTGGAGACCTTATATAGGCATTGATTAGAGCCTCACTGCCTTCTCCTAAGCTCATGTGATTCCCTACAGGCACCTTCAGGCAGGAGCCAGCCACACAGACAAGGGCCACATGGATTAGCAGCCAGCACTGCCACCCCCAACCAGGGTGGACAGCCAAGTGCCTGAGGCCGCAGGAAAGAAGGGTCCCTCTTCTCTCCACTCAAAGCTGGACTGAGGGTCATCTCATGATTTTGCACAAAAAGCCAGAGAATGGGAACAGCTGTGCCCTGGGCTGTATTCTGGATGCAGCTCAGGACAGAGTCTGGCGGGGCATCAGCTGGAGTCACCCTGTGCAGAGGAGGCTCTGGCTGGCTGAGGAGGGAGCCTTTGGCCGCTGCCCCAGGAGACAGGGAGCCCAGACCAGGAAGGAAGCAAGGGAAGGGCCTGAGGCTTGGGCACTGGGCAAATGGGGGATGTTCTTCATCAACTGTTTGTGCTAAAAGGCTGGGGGAGGCCCTGGTCATTCAGCAGGTGGGCTTGGGAGCCACAGATCCCCCTCCCCAGAGTCCTGGACCCAAGGCACCTCCCTTCCTTCTGCCTTTGGAGACAGCCCTGTGTGAGCATCTCTCAGCTCCCCTAGCCAGTCTGCTTTGGAGTCAGAACATGTGACTGTCACCTGGCTGTGGCCCCTGATCTTCCTCAGTCTCACTCTAGGCTTCCTAGGAGCCAAATCATCTGGACCATCTGTCTTACTAGTCTCTCGGGCTCTGGAAAGTGGCTCCCTCTTCTTGCTTCTTCCCCAGTCGAGTCACACCTTTACAATCATGGTTATTCTAGAACTGTATATGAGGTTAAGTGTTTCAGTTAACTGGTTAGTATCATTTTTGTCAGAGGCTCAGGGACACATTTGTTAATATAAGAAATTATGCTCTTGTAAAATGGGAGAATACAAGTAATATAGCTAATGATATTAATAAAGTCATAGGTAGGTAGTATCATGTAAAGATACAAGGCTGAAGTTAGAGGAATAAAAATTGATCTTTATGGTGGTTCAGGTATTTCTGCCCTTAGGAGGACTGGTTAACACATACTACTGAAGCACACTGCACACTAGAGGGGAGGGGGGAGGTCAAAACAGGCAGAGAAAGCTTTTAAAATGTTTCTTGTCTTGCCTGAAAATATTAATTTTATTTCATTACTTCTTAAGATTTATCTGCCATGGAGACTACCTCCTGGAGCCCTCCCCATCCACCCCACCTGCCGCTGGATGAAGATCACATGCTTTATCCCAGTACAGGAGTGAGGGACAGCCATGGGGGTCCTTCCCCTCCCCTCCTCCACAGCTCTGTTTGCCTGGCCCCTCTGGCCCTGGTAACACCAGGATGCTGGGCTCTGGGGCTTTGTGGCCGAGAACAGTCGAGGAAGAAAGATTGCGGTGTCTTCTTGGCCACCAGCTCCTGTGCAGTCTGCTGGTCCCAATGCACAGGTGAGCATAGACATACAGGCACACACAGGCAAACTCACACACTGGGCATGCACGCAGGGACAGCACCTTTAAATACAGTCATCTAGGGCGGGGCCCTTTAAGAGCTAAGGGGACAGAAGGTCTAGTGTTGGGGGCATAACTGCTAGTCATCTGGGGCTGGGCCATGTCCCTAGGTTCTGGGGAAAGGTGGGAGTAGGGAGTCATTGGGAAGGGCTCCCAGAGATGGGGGTTTGGGTGAGAATAAAAATCTGCTCAGTTTTTCTGAGTTCTAAGAAAATTTGGAGCAATTAGGCTATGGCTGGTTTGTAATTTTTTATTTTACATTTGTATTGAGATTTTTAAAAGAACATTATAGATATGGNTCTCACTCTAGGCTTCCTAGGAGCCAAATCATCTGGACCATCTGTCTTACTAGTCTCTCGGGCTCTGGAAAGTGGCTCCCTCTTCTTGCTTCTTCCCCAGTCGAGTCACACCTTTACAATCATGGTTATTCTAGAACTGTATATGAGGTTAAGTGTTTCAGTTAACTGGTTAGTATCATTTTTGTCAGAGGCTCAGGGACACATTTGTTAATATAAGAAATTATGCTCTTGTAAAATGGGAGAATACAAGTAATATAGCTAATGATATTAATAAAGTCATAGGTAGGTAGTATCATGTAAAGATACAAGGCTGAAGTTAGAGGAATAAAAATTGATCTTTATGGTGGTTCAGGTATTTCTGCCCTTAGGAGGACTGGTTAACACATACTACTGAAGCACACTGCACACTAGAGGGGAGGGGGGAGGTCAAAACAGGCAGAGAAAGCTTTTAAAATGTTTCTTGTCTTGCCTGAAAATATTAATTTTATTTCATTACTTCTTAAGATTTATCTGCCATGGAGACTACCTCCTGGAGCCCTCCCCATCCACCCCACCTGCCGCTGGATGAAGATCACATGCTTTATCCCAGTACAGGAGTGAGGGACAGCCATGGGGGTCCTTCCCCTCCCCTCCTCCACAGCTCTGTTTGCCTGGCCCCTCTGGCCCTGGTAACACCAGGATGCTGGGCTCTGGGGCTTTGTGGCCGAGAACAGTCGAGGAAGAAAGATTGCGGTGTCTTCTTGGCCACCAGCTCCTGTGCAGTCTGCTGGTCCCAATGCACAGGTGAGCATAGACATACAGGCACACACAGGCAAACTCACACACTGGGCATGCACGCAGGGACAGCACCTTTAAATACAGTCATCTAGGGCGGGGCCCTTTAAGAGCTAAGGGGACAGAAGGTCTAGTGTTGGGGGCATAACTGCTAGTCATCTGGGGCTGGGCCATGTCCCTAGGTTCTGGGGAAAGGTGGGAGTAGGGAGTCATTGGGAAGGGCTCCCAGAGATGGGGGTTTGGGTGAGAATAAAAATCTGCTCAGTTTTTCTGAGTTCTAAGAAAATTTGGAGCAATTAGGCTATGGCTGGTTTGTAATTTTTTATTTTACATTTGTATTGAGATTTTTAAAAGAACATTATAGATATGGGAGAGAGGACAGGCTTCTCTCTATGAACAGCAAGACTTGATGGTATCCAGAAAGTCCAGAGAATTTAAAAATATATGTATATTTACACTTATTTAGATCAAAAGATGTGTGGGTCCCAGAGAAGCAGGAATCAGCATCAGAAAACAGCTGACACACAGAAACACACATGTATGCAGTACACACTCAAGCAATGCAGTTTCTTCAACTATGGCATCAGCAATACCCACCCACCCAACACCACCCTCCAGTAAAAATTTGAAAAGAAACTTTCTGTATAAATATACAGTCACCTAATAACTTTTTCCCTTGAGACAATAAAACAGAAAAGAAGAAATTCTCAGGCTAACATCAGCTTTAAGGCTGCAGTAGCCATGCTTTTCTCCCTGCAGAGGCAGGACCTTCTGTTTTGATCACTGAGGTGTGAGGGCCGCATCTCTCTCACCAACACTACAGACAGCTGTCTTCAAGACCCTGGGGTTCTCCACCAGCTCTTTTTTTTTATTTCCCAGAAAGTAGTTGGGATGGAAAGAATTCATCCCTGGATTCCTCTAAGAAGCTCTGCCGGGGTCCAGCCCCGGCAGGTCCAGGGAATTCGAAGCGGGGACGGCGTCGGCGAAGAAAAAACTTATTTATTTAGAAATATAAGATTAGATTAGGAAATAATAGTATAGTGGGAAAATTAAGATGGAGAAAAGAGGCTGAATAACTTGGTTTACGTGGAAAGCTAGTAAAGTNGTTCTGAATACAGGCCTCAAAATGACTCACATATTTCCAATTACTTTTGCTGCTTTTGCACCTCTGCTTTCTGAAAAGAATCTGTTGTAACCCACTGAATTAAGATAGAGAAATGGGGAGCTGAACAATGTTGCTTAAGTCAAGACAGTTGACATGTAATATCTGAGCTCCCAGCCTAGCTCAAATCAGAAGTAACTGTCAAGGGCCTATCTATTATTTATTGTAAGTTGGTACCCTTAAACAACGTCTGTCCTGTCCCTCCACCCTTCCATACTCCATCCCCTGGAAACCACCATTTACTTTTTATATTTATGAGCTTGACGTTTTCAGATTTCACATATAGGTGACATCATAAAGTACTTATCTTTATCTGATAAGCCTTAGAGGTTTAATGTACAATATAGTGAATACAGAAAACTATATTGTATTATAATCATCAAACTTGCTAAGAGACTAAAACTTAATGATTCCAACCTTGAAAAAGATAGGATGATTATGTAATATGTTGCTGTTTCTACTTATCTTTATAATGAGAACTAGATTACAGCATGCAAATGATTAAAATTAGTATATTGTACACCTTAAATTTACCCACTCCAGTATTCTTGCCTGGAGAATCCTAGGGATGGGGGAGCCTGGTGTTATGCAGTCTATGGGGTCAAACAGAGTTGGACACGACNTTGAAAAAGATAGGATGATTATGTAATATGTTGCTGTTTCTACTTATCTTTATAATGAGAACTAGATTACAGCATGCAAATGATTAAAATTAGTATATTGTACACCTTAAATTTACCCACTCCAGTATTCTTGCCTGGAGAATCCTAGGGATGGGGGAGCCTGGTGTTATGCAGTCTATGGGGTCAAACAGAGTTGGACACGACTAAAGCGACTTAGCAGCAGCAGCAGCAACACCATAAATTTGCACAATATGTCAAATATATCTCAATTAAAAAGAAATAACTCAGTTGAAACAGAGATATGTAGAATGGTGATCTCTGTAAATGTATATTGTTATATTCTACCTTAGTTTTGGATGATTAATTTTGTAGCAGTATCATGGCAATGTTCGAAACAGAAATTGATACCTAGTCTTGGACTGCTACCATGTAAATGAAACCTAAAATACATAGCTTAGGAACTGAGCAATGAAAGAGCAAAGACTGAGAAAATGGAAGATATATAGGTGACCGAAAACTGGCCAGCTATGGAATGTACTGGCCAACAACTGATAATTTATCAAGCTATGATATGTACTGAAAATTGGCAAGCTATGGTATGTATGTACTGGCCAACAACTGTCCAACAATTGGTATTCTGGCAATAACTTGCAAGTTAGGAATTTTTGCCTAATAAATATAATTTGTGATGATGTGATGTTGAAAGAAACATCAATGTTAAGTTTAACAGAAAGATTTAGAATTAGATTTGGATCTATATTCTGTTTATAGATTTTTATTTCAATAACAGTAATACAAAGAACAATATTTAAATAAGTATATATAAAATGCACTGATAATTTTAAAAAACTGGTTTGGTAGGGATAAATAGACTCCAAACTTTATAAAAAGTAATAGCATAGAATACTAAAATGACAATTTTGAAGAGATCGTATATGATAATCTTACAATGCTCTCATGCTTTGTTTTGCCACAATTTACCATTCTAGTGTTGTTCACATATGTATGAAACAGCTACTCTTTCAAAGTTTTGCTAAATTCAGAAAAAATATACTTATTGATCATCTGTGCAGGATTGATTGTTGTAAGTAGGTAATTACAAACATGGCATCTTTTTACCCTGATAGTATTGAACTCACCTCTTAGGAACAGATCTTCTGTGTCTGACAGGCCAAAGTTGAATGGCTATCTGATGAATCATGAATCACACTCTTGTCCATTCAATTGATAAAACCTTTCCCATTGAAACTTTGTTATCATTTGACTGACACTTTGCTGGGACACAGTCATTTACTGCTGCTGCTGCTGCTAATTCGCTTCAGTCGTGTCTGACTCTGTGCAACCCCATAGACGGGAGGCCACCAGGCTCCCCCATCCCTGGGATTCTCCAGGTAAGAATATTGGAGTGTGTTGTCATTTCCTTCTCCAATGCATGAAAGTGAAAAGTGAAAGTGAAGTTGTTCAGTCGTGTCTGACTCTTAGCGACCCCATGGACTGCAGCCTACCAGGCTCCTCCGTCCATGGGATTTTCCAGGCAAGAGTACTGGAGTGGGGTGCCATTGCCTTCTCTGAGTCATCTACTAAAACAAATTAAAATTTGACTAAAACAAATTAAAATGTTTGCATCATCATCACCGTGCTGCAATAGAATAATTGGCATTAATAATTATTCCCACACACTGTCCTGTGCCTTAAAAATTCTCATTCACTATCAGATAGGCTGAGTGCACATCCATGACCCTTGCCTTTGAACTTGGCTGTCTAACTAGCTCTGAACAAAGAGACATTAGTGGAGATGATATAAGCAGAGTCTTAGAAGAAGCTTTTTAATACTGGATTTTCACCTTGGGATCCAGAATGAACACAAGTGGAAAGAAGCTGCACTAGCTGACTCACCAAAGTGTGAGAAATAAGTGCTTAATTTTGAATTCTGCTGAGTTATTATGGCATAATTCTATACTATACACCAATAGTTTATTGATACAGTTTTAAGCCAGACAATCAAGAATATACTTAATTGTTGTAACTTGTTGTCAAAATTAAAAGCTTGAATTAAATATGTGTGTATATATATATATNACATCACCGTGCTGCAATAGAATAATTGGCATTAATAATTATTCCCACACACTGTCCTGTGCCTTAAAAATTCTCATTCACTATCAGATAGGCTGAGTGCACATCCATGACCCTTGCCTTTGAACTTGGCTGTCTAACTAGCTCTGAACAAAGAGACATTAGTGGAGATGATATAAGCAGAGTCTTAGAAGAAGCTTTTTAATACTGGATTTTCACCTTGGGATCCAGAATGAACACAAGTGGAAAGAAGCTGCACTAGCTGACTCACCAAAGTGTGAGAAATAAGTGCTTAATTTTGAATTCTGCTGAGTTATTATGGCATAATTCTATACTATACACCAATAGTTTATTGATACAGTTTTAAGCCAGACAATCAAGAATATACTTAATTGTTGTAACTTGTTGTCAAAATTAAAAGCTTGAATTAAATATGTGTGTATATATATATATGTATGTATGTGTGTGTGTGTGTGTGTGTATAACAAGAATATACTTAATTGTTGTAACTTGTCAAAATTAAAAGCTTGAATTAAATATGTGTGTATATATATATATATGTATGTATGTATGTGTGTGTGTGTATGTATATATATGTATATATATATATGTATCTAAAGTGTAGCAATGCCCAAAGCATAAGTTTAGACATCCTTGAGGGTTGGGGGGTGGCGGTAACAGTTTACAAACATCAAGGTGACCATTTCTGTCAAGTTTACCTCAACATATTTTCAGATTGTATACATTGGAAGGCTTTGTGATACAATGTAGTAGTTCAAAAGAGTATTTTACTTAATGGATGAATGGATGGGTGGATGGATGGATGGGCTGATAGATGAAAGATACTTAATGAACCTCTCTGCCTATTTTTTAATCTCTTACCAGAGGATACTCTCAAGATGAAAACTACACTGCAAGGTGAACAGGGCAAGAAGCCATCACATTGATTAAAAAATACAAGAAAATTATACATTCTTACACATTTTGTTTAGGTCCCTCAAAAAGCCTTCACAGTTTATTCTTCCTGTCCTGAGATTCAGTTTATTAAGTAAAGTTAGTCTTTTAAAAAATGCACTCGTGTGTGTTCTATGGAGGTTTATAAGGAGCTTGTGATACCATTTGAAGAGCTTAGATTTTTATTGTATCTGTTTTAATCTTTTCAACTTCTATCTATCTCTTTTCACCCAGATCTCTGGAGTTATATCATACTTTTAGAAATTATTAAAGTTTAAGAAATATGAGGTGACCTAAATTGTATTGAATTTGTTCAAGTTGAAATAAACAGAAAATATCTGAGGACAGTTAATACACCAGCGTGGCTATAGAGGACGGACACTGAATAAGAATATGAAAGGAAAGTAGAATTAAAGAAGGTTGAATGGCTAATTAAGTACTTTGGGGTTTATCTTAGAGGCAATAAAACTTACCTAATATCTTCAAAAGCTGGAATATATAAATTTAAAAACAAGAAAACACACAAACCAATAAAAAATACTAGTGGATCTGTTCAATAGGAAAATGGTATGAAAGGACAGGGAAGGGTAGGGACCAAAACCTAGATAGGGCAGCTATGTGAAAAATACACTATGACCTCCAAGAGCACGGTCAGCTCTTAGCAAGTCAAATAATGTCCTCCTACGCTATAATCTCCTGCAGCCATCTCATTTGTTGAGTCTACTCAGAAGCTACATTGAAACGGAGCCGTCTGACACAGTGAATATTGAGCCATCTCCTGGGATCTGAGCAAGATGAAAAATTTTAGAGAACAGATCCAAAGGGACAAATGAAAAGGATTTGTATGCCATCTTTTAAAAATGTATTTTAGACAGAGATATCATGAAACACCCAAAAGAAAGTGGGAAACTTAGCAACGTTTTCTTTCCTTTCAATCCAATGGCAATGACTAAATTCTATTTTCCAAGAATGAATTTTTCCCCAGATATAAAACACACAAAAACAAAAAATTCTAGACTAGGAATATCTGATTTCATGCTATTCTATTCAACTTCAGTTTGTGGCACGACTAGTACCCATTATAAGATCTTGATCATAACTGGGAGCTCAGTGTGCTAGTTCAGCAACTTTCCGAAACCTTCCTCCCCATGCCGCTATGAACTGAAAGTCTGAAGTTACTAATCTGGACTCTGTTCTATTAAAAAAAAATCAAGGATCTGGAGCTAGGTCTAATTTTTTAAGATTGCTAAAATCTTCATCATGTTCTGACTTGAAAGGATGGTCTAACTGCAACACTTTCCACTGGAGGGATGACTAGATGACTTCCTCTTCAGAGTTTTGACTGAAAAGCCAAACAGAAAATAGGAAAAGATAAAAATATTGAATAATATAATCTGGATAATAGGATAATAACTAATAGGAAGCAGACTCAGAAAGAAATGTGTTGAATAACTGGAATTATGAAATTACTGGTTTAATGACTGCTTTGAGAAAGATGGCTAGCATAGTTTGAGCTCAGAGAACAAACAAGTGGAGTTATCACTGCATCTTAAATAGCAATAAATGGAATTTTTTAATACTATAATTGTAGAAATGCTAAGATTTTTTGAAGTATTCTTCTCTGTCTTTATGTACTAAAGTTCTATCACTAAATGAACTTCTATCATTGGGTAAACTGAATTGCTTGCACTTTGATAGGTTCTAATACATGATAAAATGAGGTTTATATTGAAGAATTAAAGAGAGAAACAGAAGAAATTAGAGAAGGGAAACGTGGAAATGCTCTCACATGCAGTAAGGGGAGATATATGTGTCATGAGTTAATGGTAGGATAGCCACAGGCTTAATGAAGGCACTGAATGCAGAGATAAGACAAAGCGTAAAAAAGAAAGCTGAAGATTTAAAAGACATGTGGAGCATATTTTGGAGGTTATCCAAGACTGTTGGTGTCAACATCCTGAATATTGCTCAAATACTTATTGTATATTGAAAGTGTCTATTATATGATAGAAAACCAAAAAAAAATAGTAAGTTGTATATTACATAATTTTTTCCTCTCGTTTGCCTTGATAATGGTCAATTTTTATTTTTTTAATTTCAAGGATATATGAGGAGATATTTATCTTTCTTGTGAAAATATTTTTACTATGGAATGTTTCAAAAGCATATAAAAATAGAACAGTGCAACAAAACTTCACGGATCTGTTACACAACGTTAACCATTTTAACTCAGGGCCAATCTTATTTGCCTGCATTCTATTCTTCTTTTTCCCATTTCTCCAGAAGTAGATTGAGTTATATCTAAGAAAGTTTGTGTTTCACTCATAATTATTTAATTCTTACCTTTCTTATATATAGCCATTAATTATTAAATCTAAAAAATAGCAACATTTCTTTAGCATCATCCAATATACAGCAAGTGTTCTGTTTATGTGGATCCTTTAATTCACAAAGCTGGTGGTTTAGTAGCTAAGTCATGTCTGACTCTGCCGGGGTCCAGCCCCGGCAGGTCCAGGGAATTCGAAGCGGGGACGGTGTCAGCGAGGAAAAAACTTATTTATTTAGAAAGATAAGACTAGATTAGGAAATAATAGTAGAGTAGGAAATTTAAGTGGAGAAAAGAGGCTGAATAACTTGGTTTATGTGGAAAGCCAATAAAGTTCCAGACAAGGAGCTTGCACCATCTACGCTGGGTCACCGGCGTTCATTTGAATATCAGAGAGTGCCCCACCTTGGGCTCTCTCTTTTACGGATCTTAGCAGCCAGGACAAGTAAGTAGACATGGTGAGCCTCCATGCCCCAGATGGGAATTCAGCCAGAAATTAAAGTAAAGAAGAGACACGGGGGAAGCCCAGCATCAGTGCAAGACTCCAGATGCGAGACTCCCGATGCAAGACTCCAAAAACTATTTTCCAAAATCAGCTTATATCCCCTAAGTTATACATAGTGGAATATGCAGAGTTATGCAGAGGCAATAGTCCTGACCTTCATTGAGACAAGGCTTTCCTTTTGCATATCTCCCTTATACAAAAGGTCTCAGGTGGTTTACATTATCTTCTGGCCAACAGGCCTGTTAACATTTGTATGGCTCTCTTCTCAGATAATTGTCCACTAATCAGAGAACTCCGAAGCTACGTTCCTATAGAACAAAGGTGCAGTGGGTTGTAACAAAGAAAGTACTTAACTCAAAGATCTAGTATTGCTAATACCAGGTCTACTACCTGTTTTTCTATATACCAACTATATCTTACAAATAAAAGATATGAAAATTTGGCAGCAAGTATTGGCTCAACAAATGAAACCTTTAGTCAGTCCTGTTCTAATGATTTTGACTCCTCGGAAGCTCCTACATTCCTGGGATGTTTTCAGCTTCCTGTGCCTCCCACAGTCAGGAGGCCTCAAGCAATCACATGCTCAGCTGTAAGAGTCTTGCAGGCAGGCTAGAAAGCCATCAGAGGGGTTTTTGGATTGAAACACTCTATCAAAGGCAGAAGACTAAAGCCCTTAGTTGACTTTTTCCAGAGAATGTCAGAAGAGTGGAAAGGCAGGCAGATTCTTATTTTGGGGGGATACATGCTCAGGAAATGCCAGGGAGAAAAACCCCGAGATTTGACTCGTCCTTGCCCATCAAAATCTCCTGCCGCGTGACCTTGTTACGGGTGGGATTCCTCACACTGGCTCCCAGCAAAGCCCTCTAGATAGCAGATGTTTAGTGAGCCTGCAAAGATTCTGGAGCCAGTTTTAGGTGGAGCTGAGTACCAGATGGGGTCTAGGGACCCAAGGTCTCTGCTTCAAGACTCCTGCCAATGAAAATTATAGACCTCCATAGATTTTAAGTTAAAAGGCAAGTGCACTGAACACTCTTCTCCCATGGGAGATGGGGGCCTGAATCTCTAGCTGCTGCTGCTGCTGCTGCTGCCAAGTCATGTCAGTCGTGTCTGACTCTATGCAATCGTCAGTCGTGTCTGACTCTGTGCGACCCCATAGATGGCAGCCCACCAGGCTCCACTATCCCTGGGATTCTCCAGGCAAGAACGCTGGAGTGGGTTGCCATTTCCTTCTCCAATGCATGAAAGTGAAAAGTGGAAGTGAAGTTGCTCAGTCGTGTCTGACTCTTCACAACACCATGGACTGTAGCCCACCAGGCTCCTCGGTCCATGGGATTTTCCAGGCAAGAGTACTGGAGTGGGGTGCCATTGCCTTCTCCAGAATCTCTAGCTACCCACCCTCATCCCCAGCCTTTCCCTTCACATCTCCAAATAAGACACTGTCAGGGGACAAACACACTTTGGCAATGAGGCCTCTCCAGAGGCCCAGGATGTGAACAGCTGCACAGAGGACTGTGTGCTATGGAGTCAGCACCTTAGGAGGTGGAAGGGGGCAGTGGGAAGAGAAGGAAGGAGTCTCTGGTCCTGANCTTCACATCTCCAAATAAGACACTGTCAGGGGACAAACACACTTTGGCAATGAGGCCTCTCCAGAGGCCCAGGATGTGAACAGCTGCACAGAGGACTGTGTGCTATGGAGTCAGCACCTTAGGAGGTGGAAGGGGGCAGTGGGAAGAGAAGGAAGGAGTCTCTGGTCCTGATGGATCAGAAGAAGGAAGATGGGGAGAGGTGGTCAGGACACAGGAGATGAGAAAACCAAGGATGACCAGAAAAGGGGCAAAAAGCAGAAAATGTAGAAAAGATGAGAGAAGCAAGAGAAAGAAGTGAAACAAGGCTTGGGCCAACAAAGAAAACAAGAAGACAGAGCAGAAGGAGGGAAGGAGATGAATGGGGAAGGGTGTGAGAACGGAGAGAAGGAACCAGGAAGAGAACATCCCGAGCTCAGTGAAGAAGCTGCAGGTGAGAAGAGAAATCAGGAGCCCCAGGGCCCATCCTTAGTCCCTACAAAAGCCTCCAAGGCCAAGTATAGCAGGTCAGCCAAGTAAATCAGCAGGTCAGTGGATGTCAAGATGCCCACAGTCCAACCTTCATCCCAGATGCACACAGAGCAGGTGAGTTTTTTAATCACAGCAGTTCACACCACTGGACCTCAGAGGCTGCCCGCCCAGCTTTTCTTCAAAGGAGTAGAATGGCCAGAAGACCAGAGAGCTGGTGTAGAGGAGGATGGAGAGCACGGTCTCCGTCTATGGTAAAGGATGGC
The DNA here is from genome assembly GCA_006410615.1 of Neotragus moschatus. NCBI lineage: Eukaryota > Metazoa > Chordata > Mammalia > Artiodactyla > Bovidae > Neotragus > Neotragus moschatus. Next base: position 99,297 of record SJYA01002585.1, read on the forward strand.
CCACAAATATGTGTGTTTCATTGTCATCCTTGAGCAATGGTGGACCTGGTGCCCAGGGAGAAGCAGTTGGAGCACAGCATCATTTGTCTTACCATGGCAGAAGTATACCGGAAACAGGAGTCACAGTTGACAAGGATGCTATAAGTGAAAGCAAGAATGACACAGACCAGGAAGATCAACAGGCTCCCAAGCACGTCTGGACCAGCAGGCACAAAGCAGGATGTATCACCAGTCAGGGCACAGGTCCAGGCCACTTTGGTAGCATAAAGCACAGAACTGATGAAGGAGAAGGCAGTGACAGTGATGGCCTGATTCCAGGTGGGACCCTGGAGCAGGAACTGAACATAGTTGATGGTGAAAATAACGAGGCAGCAAAGGGCAAAATAGAAGGCATAGTGGTAGAGAAGGTCATAGCAGGACAAGGGGAAGTGGGATTCGAGCCCACACAACTCCACCATGAAGACAGCGAGGGTCCCACCAAAGCAGAAGCTCCACAGGATCACAGACCAGTTAACTGTGCACTCACTCCAGTGCCCATGCTGGCCACCAGCAAGGAGGGCATGCAGGCAGAGAGCAGCTGCCCCAGGTGGAGGCAGAAGCCCACAGTGGTCCTGGAGCCCAGGCCTGAGGAGGTGCTCAAGGTGATGGTGACGATCAGGCAGGTCACCAGCACTGGTGTTGTAATCTTGCTTATTTTACGATTAAATCTGTGAACTACTCAGCTCTGGGTTTTGATGGACTGGTTCAATTTCACTTTGCCTGTTTTTTTTCTGTTTCTTTGTTTTCGTTTTTCCAGGAATATATGACCACTCACTCCCAGAGCAGATGTGCTGATGTGGACAATGTAATGACCACAAAATCAGGTTCTCAATCCAACGAGGTGCCTTATGTTTAATGCAAAGTCTCCAAAACTAGAGGCACGACACAACTCCAGCACGCAACCTGCAACCATTTCCTGTTTCTCTTGCGTAAATCCCAGCTGAGCCTTGTGGTGCTGGGCGTTGGTTACCACCTTCTCCCCTGGTTGCAGGCTTCCTGAAGATAAAGTTACTTTTCTTTCATCCAACACTTACCTCTCTGTATTGGCTTTTCAGCAGACTAATCAGAGCCTGGTGACAGTCAGAGCCTTTGTGCAACCAGGCAGGAGTCAGGTCCCCTAACCTCTGCCCCTCTAGCTACACTTGGGTTGATGAGGGGGCTGCTGCTGGAAAGGTGGAGAGGATCTACAGGTAAGTTTTACAGCTGCTAAACTCATTGTGCTAAGTCACTTCAGTCGTGTCCAACTCTGTGTAACCCCATAGATGGCAGCCTACCAGGCTCCCCCGTCCCTGGGATTCTCCAGGCAAGAACACTGGAGTGGGTTGCCATTGCCTTCTCCAATGCATGAAAGTGAAAAGTGAAAGGGAAGTTGCTCAGTCGTGTCCTACCCTCAGTGACCCCATGGACTGCAGCCCTCCAGGCTCCTCCATCCATGGGATTTTCCAGGCAAGAGTACTAGAGTGGGGTGCCATTGCCTTCTCGGCTAAACTCATTAGTTTCTGGAATTTCCCTATGACAGGCTGTTTTCCGTTTCTGTTGAGAGAAGGAAACTGGCTTCTGAAGGAGTAGCTGAGCTCCTGACTGAGTGAGTAGAGGGTCGTGCACCCCGGAAGCCCCCCATTCTCACCCATTTGGACATAATCTTTGCCCTTTGGAACTCAGACATAAAGAATCTGCCAACAATGCAGGAAACGAGAGTTTGATTCTCGGATTGGGAAGATCCTCTGGAGAAAAGAATAGCAACCCACTCCAGTATTCTTACTGGAGAATCCCATGGACAGGGGAGCCTGGCAGGCTACAGACCATGGAGTCACAAAAGAGTCGGACATGACTATGCAACTAACACCTTCACTTTGGACACCACAGGAGTGGGAAATGATTCGCTTGCCACACTGTACTAGTCTCTCCCAGAGAATTAATTTGTTCATTTGTACTCTGCTCTAGGGGAGCAAGTGACGTGAAGTGCATTGGGGGGCAGGGGAAGGGTGTCTTTATCCATCCCTTCTAGAAGTTCACTGGGATGCATCTTGACAGATTGGCAAAACCAGAGCTCTAACCCTGTAACCAATAAAAAAGAGGTTTTTAAATTATAATACAGCCTGGCTCACATATGTTTCTGATTCTGAAAAGCAGTAGTCCCAGATGGGTCTCTAAATTACTCCCCTATTTTTCAGTTAGAACTGATTTGTCAGAGATCTGGTTAAGTGGGAGGATATTCCATATTTGACCTTCCTGTTACTCATAATAAGGATTTTTCCAACAAGGGCACTAAATTAATCGTACAAAAGGGAAACTAAAGTGTTAAAAGCCTGCACTCTTTACAGAGGAGTCTTTGCAGGCAAAGGAGGGAGAAGAGGGGCCAGCTTCTTAGGGAACTGAATCCACCCCGACCTCTGGGCTGCCTACCCTGATGCCCCAGGTAGAGGTTGCCCCGAGGTCTGTGCCCAGCTCCCTGAGTCTCTGGAAGAAGGAGGGGTCCTGGTGTGGGGGCGGGGCACAGCCTTAGCGTCACCACAGCGTGAGGAAGAAAGGGGGTCTGAAGTAGTCTCTCCCTTTAAGACCTACAGGTCATTCAGCTTGGCCTCAAGGTGTCCTCGAGGGTGGGTAGGGTTGGATTTCCACTAAGACAGTTTCCTGCAGGAGGACAGGCTGGTGGTTATTATTGGACTTACACTGTTTTCAATCTCAGACCTACTAAACTGGACAAGTGCCAGTCCTCTTTACAGAGATTATCCACAAAAAATGGTGGAAACGTTTATTATATTTTCGACTCACTCCCCATCATGGGCCGATGCACAGATGTGGGTGATGACTGGGTTCACAGCAGAGGCGCAGCACTTTGTCCCAGGCAAAGCCCAGCATTCATCTCTCAGTGTTTGGCCTCTTGAGGAATGAGCAAACAAGCCTGAGTTGGATAACACAGCTAAGCAGTCTCCAGAAGCTAAAAGAGACAAAGAGGGACTCCTCTGGGGCATGAGAGACAGCACAGTCCTGCTGACACCTTGTTTCAAAACGCTGACCTCTGGAACTGTGCGAGAACACATCTGCTATTTTAAGCCACCAGGACTGTGATAATTCACTACAGTAACCCTAGGAAATCAAGATGAATTTCCAAAAATAAAAAGTATATTCTTTGTCATATATTTTTTTAAGTTTTCAGAAAAGCTTGTTGACCTCCTGCCCTAGAGCATGGTGGTCACATGGATCCCAGGACCCCTTGTTATTTCCTGTGTCCCCCAGTGTCTGAGACTCACAAGGAAGGGCCCACTGATCTAGAGAAAGGTAGTCCGTCCAAATGCCCACAGGAACGAGGAGGGAAGGAAATAAGTAAAGGGAATGGAGAGGACTAGGGCCCCTGGAGAGGACCAGCTGCACCTGTCGGGGGTGGTGGAAAAGCAAGATCCCATGTGCATATTGTTTCATGTTTATAAAATGGAAAAAAAGATATAGATACTGCCTAAAACCATATTTTCATGTATCTACATATGTTTCAACATATGATTGTAGAGCCTGTGAAATGTATTGAAGGCTATACATGAGGTTGAGGTCATGGACGGAAGGGTGGATGCTCGTGTGAGCAGGAGGAAGCCTGACCATGCCTAAGAGGGGAAACCAGGATGTGGGATGATGGGAGATGTGGGAGATGTGGGAGATGATCACACTCCTACTTTATATCAATTATACACAAGAAGGGACTTCCCAGGTGGTCCTAGTGATAAAGAACCCATCTACCAGTGCAGGAGACGTAAGACACTTAGGTTCAATCCTTGGTCAAGAAGATCCCCTGGAGGAGGGCAACACACTCCAGTATTTTTTTTTTTAATTTATTTATTACTCCAGTATTCCTGCCTAGAGAATCCGATGGACAGAGGATTCTGGGGGGCTACAGTCCATAGGGTTGTGAAGACTTGGACACAGCTGAAGTAATTTAGCATGCATGCATACATGAGAAGAAGTAAACCACACAAAGATATGAATGGAAAACAATATAGAAGTCATCACAGTACAACCCACAATCCTTTTTCTAACCCTTTTTTCTAAGAATCTGAAAGCACCTTATAAACAAACATATTAGTGGTTTTGCACTGAACTTTTGAACGTTCACACTAAGTGAAATAAATAAAGACTCTAAGTTTTCTCCTACCATCTTGTTGGGGCTTCTCCTTTGCCTTTGAACGTGGAGTATCTTTTTTGGTTGGATCCAACATTCTCCTGTTGATGGTTGTTCAGCAATGAGTTGCCAGTTCTGGAGTTCTCACAGGAGAAAACGAGCACACATCCTTCGACTCCACCTTCTTGTTGTCGACTCCTGGAATGGGCAAATTTAGTTTAGATGACCATTATATTTACTACTGTGGGCAAGAATCCCTTAGAAGAAATAAAGTAGCCATCATAGTCAACAGAAGAGTCCAAAATGCCATACTTGGGTGCAGTCTCAAAAATGACAGTGATCTCTGTTCGTTTACAAGGCAAACCATTCAATATCACTGGGATCCAAGTCTATTCCCCAACCACTAATGCCAAAGAAGCTGAAGTTGAACAGTTCTGTGATGACCTACAAGAACTTCTAGAGCTAACACCAAAAAACAAACAAACAAACAAAGATGTCATTTTAATCATAGACGACTGGAATGCAAAAGTAGGAAGTCAAGAGATACCTGGAGTAACAGGCAAGTTTGGCCTTGGAGTACAAAGTGAAGCAGGGAAAAGGCTAACAGACTTTTGCCAAGAGAACACACTGGTCATAGCAAACACTCTACCCTTCCAACAACACAAGAGATGACTCTACACATGGACATCACCAGATGGTCAATACAGAAATCAGATGGATTATATTGTTTGCAGCCAAAGATGGAGAAGGCCCATACACAGTCAGCAAAAATAAGACTGGGAGTTAATTGTGGTTCAGATCATGAACTCCTTATTGCCAAATTCAGACTTAAATGGATGAAAGTAGGGAAAACCACTAGACCATTCAGATATGACCTAAATCAAATCCTTTATGATGATACAGTGGAAGTGACAAAAAGATTCAAGGGGTTGGGTCTGATAGACAGAGTGCCTGATGAACTATGGACAGAAGTTCATGATATTGTACAGGAGGTAGTGATCAAGACCATCCCCAAGAAAAAGAAATGCAAAAAGGCAAAATATTGTCTGAAGAGGCCTTACAAATACCTGAGAAAAGAAGGGAAGCTAAAGGCAAAGGAGAAAATGAAAGCTATACCCATCTGAATGCAGAATTCCAAAGAATAGCAACAAGAGATAAGAAAGCCTTCCTCAGTGATCAGTGCAAAGAAATAGAGGAAAACAATAGAATGGGAAAGACTAGTGATCTCTTCAAGAATATTAGAGATACCAAGGGAACTTTTCATGCAAAGATGGGCACAATAAAAGACAGAAACAGTATGGACCTAACGAAAACAAGGTATTAAGAAGAGGTGGCAAGAATACACAGAAGAACTATACAATAAAAGAACTTAATGACCTAGATAACCAAAATGGTGTGTTCACTCACCTAGAGACAGACATCCTGGAGTCCACAGTCAAGTGGGCCTTAGGGGCCTTAAGAAGCATCATTACAAACAAAGCAGGTGGAGGTGATAGAATTCCAACTGAGCTATTTCAAGTCCTAAAAGGTGATTCTGTTAAAGTACTGCACTCAATATGCCAGCAAATTTGGAAAACTCAAAAGTGGCCACAGGACTGGAAAAGGTCAGTTTTCATTCCAATCCCAAAGAAAGGAAATGACAAAGGATGTTTAAACTACCATACAATTGTACACATCTCACATGCTAGCAAAGTAATGCTCAAAATTCTCCAAGCCAGGCTTCAATAGTATGTAAACTGAGAACTTCCAAATGTTCAAGCTAGATTTAGAAAAAGCAGAGAAACAACTCTGGTGGTTTCAAATTGCCAAAATCTGTTGGATCATCAAAAAAGCAAGAGAGTTCCAGAAAAACATCTGCTTTTTTGACTATGCCAAAGCCTTTGACTGTATGGATCATAACAAACTGTGGGAAATTCTGAAAGAGATGGGAATACCAGACCACCTTACCTGCCTCCTGAGAAATCTGTATGCAGGTCAAGAAGGAACAGTTAGAACTGGACATGGAACAAAGAACTGGTTCAAAATTGAGAAAGGAGTACGTCAAGGCTGTATATTATTTAATTTATATGGTGAGTACATCATGCGAAATGCTGGGCTGGATGAAGCACAAACTGGAATAAAGATTGCTGGGAGAAATATCAATAACCTCAGATATGCAGATGATGCCACCCTTATGGCACAAAGTGAAGAGGAATTGAAGTGCCTCTTGATGAACACAAAAGAGGAGAGTGAAAAAGTTGGCTTAAAACTCAACATTCAGAAAACTAAGACCATGGTATCTGGTCTCATCACTTCATGGAAAATAGATGGGGGAACAAAGGAAAGAGTGACAGACTTTATTTTCTTGGGCTCCAAAATCACTGCAGATGTTGACTGCAGACATGAAATTAAAAGCCGCTTGTTCCTTAGAAGAAAAGCTATGACAAACTTAGACAAAGCATTAAAAAACAGAGTCATTACTTTGTTCACAAAGGTCCATATGGTTAAAGCTATAGTTTTTCCAGTAGTCTTGTACGAATGTGAGAGTTGGACTATAAACAAAGCTGAGCGCCAAAGAACTGATGCATTTGAACTGTGGTGTTGGAGAAGACTCTTGAGAGTCCCTTGGACTGCAAAGAGATCAAACCAGTCAGTCTTAAAAGCAGTCAATCCTGAATATTTATTGGAAGGACTGATGCTGAACCTGAAACTCCAATACTTTGGCCACCTGATGCGAAGAACTGACTCATTTGAAAAGACCATGATACTGGGAAAGATTGAAGGTGGGAGAGAAGGGGATGATAGAGCATGAGATGGCTGGATAGCATCACAGACTCGATGGCCATAAGTTTAAGCAAGCTCTGGGAGTTAGTGATGGACAGGGAGGCCTGGCCTGCTGCAGTCCATGGGGTCGCAAAGAGTCGGACACGACTGAGCAACTGAATTGAACTGAACTGATAAATTTTCTCATGTCTGTTCAGGTAGATTCTCTAGCCAAAGGAATTTATAAAAGTTCTTCTTTTCTTTTTGGAGCCTTAAAATGTTGAGATTGCGGATAAAGGCCACATTCCACTGTATCTCCAAAAATAATGGCACACAGTCAAATAGATAAAAAGTCTTTATGGCCTGAGGCAAAACCAGCTGGGCTGTGAGGTTTGGAATGGGATAGTCTCGTCACAAGGTCAAGGGTGATGGGTGGGGAGTATAATTCTGGAGCGGCAGAGCTGTTGCCCAAGTGACTGAGTTGTTGGTTCTAACTCCAAGATCCTGAGCCTCAGCAGTCACAGGCCCCTGAGACTTTTCCAGGCATCTGATTTAATCCACCTCCAGAGTGTACGTTGGCTGGTGGGTCCTCAGTGAAGACCACTGCCATATTGGTGATGGTGACTTTCCTGACCATCACAATACCATGTCCACCAGTAGGACATCCCCAGACAAGTGCGGCTTGTATATGGTGTTCAGCTGCCTCTGCGTGCCACAGCTGGTCTGCATCATCTTGGCCTTCTTCCTAGTGCTCGACATGGGGATTCGTGTGGGGGGGACATAAGTAACCAGATCATGTTCAGCTGGTGCTTCTGTATTGTCGGTACCCTCACCATTGTCATACTGGAATTATATAGGTTCCCTACTGACTTTCCTTTCTGCTGGTACAACTTCTCCATCACCTATGCCTGCTACGCTGCCCTCATCTGCCTCTCGGCCTCCATCTTCTACCCCATCGCCAACATCAAGTTCTTGCCTTATGGTGCCAGCCGAAACTGGGCCATTGCCACCACTGTGTTCTCCTGCATCACCTGTGTGGTTCATGTCATGGAAGTGGCCTGCGTATGGGAATGCTACAAGCTGAAGGAGATCCCCTGCTACGTGCTACCATGCCAGGCCTGCTGAAGGTGCTGGAGACCTTTGTGGCCTGTGTTATCTTTGTCTTCATCAGCAACACTTCCCTGCACATGGACCAGCCGGCCCTGGAGTGGTGCACGGCCATGTACTCCATCTGCTTCATCCTGGCAGTTGTGGCCATGCTGATGGATCAGGAAGAGTGGGCAAACAGGCTGCCCATCTCCTTCCTCGTTTTTCATCTGGGACTGACCTTGCTGTCTATCCTCCTCTACCTCACTGCTCTGGTCCTCTGGCTGCTCTACCAGTTTGATGAGAAGTATGGCGGGCAGCCCCAGCAGTCCAGCGATGTGAACTGCACTGGTAGAACTACCAACGGCGTGTGGGCCTGGGAGCAGCGCCTGGCTGTGGCCATCCTGACAGCCGCCAACCTGCTGACTTACACGGCCGACCTGGGGTACTGAGCCTGCCAGGTTTCTGTAGGGACTGGGGGTCAACCCACAGGCTCCTGATCCTCTCTGCTCACAGGACATCTCTACTGAGCTTTGACGTCCTCTGATGCCCTCTTCCTGGGTCTCTTTCCCGTCTCACATCCTTCCCCATTCATCTCACTCTCTTTTCTGTTTCCTTCCCTCCTTCTGCTCTGTCTCCTTCCTGTCTTATGTGATAGCCCCCATTCTCTTTTGCCTCTTTCTTTTGCTTCACTCATCTTTTCTACATTTTCTTCCTTTACCCCCATTCTGACTGTTTTCTCACTTTCTGTGTCCTGACCACCTCTTCCCATCTTCCTTCTTCTGATGTGTCAGGACCTGAGACTCCTTCCTCCTCTGCTCACCAGCCCCTCCCACCTCCTAAGGTGCTGACTCCACATCACACAGCCCTCTGTGTACCGTCACACCCTGGGCCTCCAGAGGGACCTCCTTGCCAAAGGATGTCTGTCCACCTCGAGGTGCCTTAGTTGGTAATTGTCTGTGTAATTTTTTGGAGAGTGAAGGCAGGTGGTAAGTCACTGGACACTCTCTCCCAGTGGAGCATTGGAGGGTGATGTGCAATGTGCCTCCCTTAAAAAAAAAAAAAAAAAGTCTCTGAAGATATAGTAATTCCCAGTTGGCAGGAGATTTAAAGCACAGACCCTGGGCCCTGGGGGCCCCCTCTGGTGCTCAGCCTCACCTGAGAGTGGCTCCAGAATTTTTGCAGGCTCACTAAACACCCACTCCTTAGAGGGCATCTTAGAGAAAGCCAGGGGTCAATACCTTCCATCCCAGCTATGCCCTGGGGAATCACAAAAGGAGCTGGTGAAGAACCCTAGGGTTGTGTTGGTGAGGGGCAGTGATGTGGCCCTCCTGCCTCAGTGATCAAAACTGCAGTCCTGCCTCTGCAGGGAGAAGAGCATGGACCCAGCAACCTTAAAGTGATGTTAGCCTGCTTTGTTTGTTTGTTTGTTTATTTTTCTGTTCTCCTCTTTTTTTCTGATTGGGAGGGCAAAAATTACTGGGTGACCCTGTTCTTAAAGGGGAAGCTTCTTTTCAAATTTTCTTGGGCAGGTTGTTTGGAGAGGGGAGGGAGTTGCTGTTCCCATCGTCAAAAGAACTGCATTGCCTGAGTGTGCAATGACACACAGTTCTTCTTCTTTTTTTTTTTTATAAAGAATTTTTTTAAATTATTTATTGATTGAGTTTTCGCTGTGCTGAGACTTTGCTGCTGTGAGTGGGCTTTCTCTAGTTGCAGAGCACTGACCATAGTGCACACAGGTTTCAGCAGTTGTGGCACACGGGTTGAGTCACTCTGCTGCATGTGGGATACTCCTAGACAAGGGATGTGCCTTGCATTGGCAGGTGTACTCTATCCACTGTGCCACCAGGGAAGTCTACATGTGTGTTTCTGTGTGCTGGTTGCTTTCTGCTGATGCTTCCTAATTCTCTGGGACCCAGGCATAATGTGATCTATAAAGTGCATACAATTTTTTTTTTATTCCCACAGCTTTTGGTTCCCATCAGCCCCTGATATCAGTCATTGAGAATAGCATTGTCCTTTCTTCCACATTCATAATGTAGCTTTTTAACCTCATTATAAAAGTGAAAGAAAAAGACAAAGACAAAACACTCCAGAACCAAATCCACATACTCTAATTGCACCCAATTTGTCTAGAGCTCAGAAGGTCCTGGCCAATTCCCACCCTCACCAAAGCTAGGTCTCTGGGAGCCCCTCCCACTGACTCCCATCCACAACTAGACTAGAGCCTGGGGGTGTGGCCCAGCCTGTGACACAAGACGTTGGGCTCCACCCCAGTGTCAGCATCTTTTCCTCTAACTCTTAAAGGGGCCATGACAGCACTTGGATGCCTCTCCAGAAAGGTGTGTGCCCGTGTGTATGCTCAGTGCAGGTATGTGTGTGTGCATGTGTGTGTGACCATGTGCTTCCCTGCATTGAGACCACAGCCCTCTACAGTAACTGGTGGCTGTGAAGGCCCCTCAATCGCCTGTCCTCAGCCACAAAGCCTCAAGCTCAGCATCCTAGAGTCACCAGAGCCAGAGGAGCCAGGCATGCAGAGCTGTGGGGGAGGGGAGGGGAAGGACCCCCCCTTTGCTGCCCCTCACTCCTGTACTGGGATGAAGCGTGTGATCTTCACCCAGAGGCAGGTGGGGTGGAGGGGGAAGGTTCCCAGGAGGGAGCTCCCACATCACGGGAAAATCCTAAGAAGGATTGAAATAAAATTTGTATTTTAAGCAAGAAAAGAAAATTTTAAAAATAAAAATTTTCTTTTTCGGCCTCTTCCCTCCATTCCAGTATGCTTTATCCATCTGTATTATGTGTTAACCAGCCCTTATCAAGGACAGAAATACCTACTCAAACATAAAGTTGAGTTTCTCTGGTGCACGCATGTAACTCCTTAGAAGGTACTACTACTTACTTATTTAGGGCCTTGTTAATGTCACTGGCTGTGTTACTTATTCTGCCTGTTTTACAAGACTCTTGTTTCTTGCATTAACAAATGAGTGATAGAGCCTGTAATAAACAATCATGATGACCAAGTGACTTGAAGTGATTGATCTGATGTAAAGTTCTATAAGATCCGTGATTCTAACAGTGTGACTCTGGATACAGAAAGGAAAGCGGCAACAAGAGGGAGCCGTTTCCTGGAGCTGACAGACTAGTAAGGCAGGTGGTCCAGAGGATTTGGCCCACAAGGAGTGGATGAGTAACAGCGCATTCAGTGGCCTAACAACAAAATCCTGGATTGATTTTGGAATGAGTATTCCTAGAACCCTGGGACAAATTGGCCAAAAAAGCTTCCCAAACCTTGTTTGAAATTAAGATCAAAGGGAAGGGAATTGTGCAGTAAAGAATGTCGCCTACCACCCAGCTGTACAAGGATCAAGTCATTAGCCACTGTGGTCACTGACCTATAGTCGATCCTGGAAGGAATTCAGGGGGGAAACTCAGGATGAGGCATTTTGTGCTCTGGGAAAACCGGGAGAACCTGCCCTCAGATAGTGATAGTTTTTTAGGAGAAATTTTTTATGAACTCTGTTCTTGCTTCTTCTCATACTTAGAAAAGTATGAAAGCCATCAGCTAAAGTATTTTTCCTTGGGAAGAGCAGTAAGCCTCTACCAGGCCATGTGCTTATTTGCATGTTCCCCTTCCCCCAAATCACATACATACTAGTCTCCTGCCTTATGTCTTCAGAACAGTTCTCATAGTTTCCTGAAATACTGGGACCTGGGTTACAGTTGTCAGGTTGGCTTGAATAACGTTTTCGGTTTCTTTCTTACATTGACTAGTGATTAAATTTTTTTTTTTTCATTGAGAAAAGCAAGTGCGCATTTACCCCTGTAAGTCTAGGTACAGGATTTTCACACTCTTTCATTTTCCTAAATCAAACTGAAAACAACCTGGGACCTCACTTCCCAGGAAGATGAAGGTGCCTCTGTGCTTTAGTAAAAGAATTGCCTAGGGTGGGCTCACCTGAGGGCCTCACTGGCCAAGCCTCATGGTTCATGAGGGCGGCTGCTCCATCCCCCCTGCTGGGGGGTTAAGGGTCATTTGTCACAGCTCCAAGGCTGGTCCAGCCCCCTCACTGTGGAGCTCAAAAGAGAGTGTAAAGGTCCTCTGCTTAGTCCAACCCTCTCGTCATAGAGGAGGAGCAGCTGGACCCCAGGGATGGCACCACTTGTCCAGAATCACCCCGTGTGTGGCAGAGTCAGAGTCAGGACCCAGATGTCCTGTCCCCAGGCTGGCTGTCTGTCCACGGCCCCACGCTGCTTGTGACAAATGTGGTGGCAGCATCCTCCAGGCTGGGATTCTGCCCTGTGCATCCTCGTTCTGCACAAACCTGCCCCGTCCCCCCAAGGAGGGCACTCACTGCTGCTGAATCAGTTTCCTCATCTGCTAGAGGGGGGAGGGGTGCCAGAGACCCCTGGTCCTTCCCAGCCCCTTCTTCCCGGGGCCCCTGGACTTGCCTGCCAGTCTTGGAGACTCAGACGTGGAGATGGAAGCCCCTGTGCCTCCCCCATGACCATGCTTCCTCCACTGAGAGCTGGCTGTGCAGGAGGTGTGGAGCTTGAGATGGGGCTTGTGCCAGGGCACATGCTACCCTCTGCGTCCTGACGCTCACTCACCTCAGCACCTACCTGGGAGGTAAGGAGGCTTCCCTAGCTTTTACCTCCCCTGGGGACATCCAAACCCCAGAGGCAAAGCCGGAGGTCGAGTTAGAGATTTCCTTTGGGAAAGGTTTTCCTTTGGGAATCCTGGTTCCTGTCTGTTTGAGGAAGCCTGAAGCCCTGGAAGGAACTAGAGGCTAGGAGTTAGGGAGCCTGGGGTCACCCTCCAGCCCAGGCCGCAGCAAATACATCCCCAAATACATCTTATGGATGAAGGGCTTGGTGCCATTCTCTGAGTTTTAAGACATTCCTTTCTTTCATTAACAGACTGCTAGTGACTGTATAACATCCAGCTAAAAATTAGCAGGGAGGCACTCTTTCTGCCCCCTTCTGATACATATGTCAAAAGCTTTCTCTATCTCTTTCGTACTTTAATAAAGCTTTATTACACAAAAGCTCTGAGTGATCAAGCCTCATCTCTGGCCCCAGATTGAATTCTTCTCCTCCGGAGGCCAAGAATCCCAGCGTCTTTTCCTGGTTCAGCAACAACCTATCACCAAGGGCTTTCCCTGGTGGCCACTCACAGCCAAGCGCGCAGCCCCACCCAACCCAACACCTTCCAAAGTTCATTAAAATAATAATAACAACAGAGATCATGACCCTAAACCCTAGGGCCAGAGCTGGAGAGAACCCTGAGAGGTCAGGCTACACATCCCCACTCTCCCAGACCTGGTTCCCAGGTGGTACCACCTACATCACCTGGTTCAGTGGTACAAATAGCAAGCATCGCTGTTGTAAAGCAGCGCCCCTCTCCCTCACCCCCATCCCCTGAGTGAAAAGCACAGTGGTTTGGTGTCATGAAAGTGAAAATGAAACTGTTAGTCGTTTCATTGTGACCCCATGGACTGTAGTCTGCCAGGCTCCTGTGTCCATGGAATTCTCTAGGCAAGAATACTAAAGTGAGTTCCCATTTCCTTCTCCAAAGTTCGAACTTGGATTTCAATCCCTTGGGTTCTTAACCTCACCTGGAGCCCCTCATACCTGCAGTGGGCTATTTAGGACATGTCCTGCAGGGCTGTGTCCTCTCTCTGCATGAACAGGCAGCCCAGGGAGATGGTAGGGGTGAGGCTGGACCGATGACCAGAGTCCCCTTGGAGGTGCTCAGCCCTTAGGTCAGTGGCTCATCCGTGGCTGCACAGCTCAGTAGCCTGAAATAGGCAGCACTCCTCAAACATAAGCTCTGTGCCTCCTGCACAGCCAGCTCTCAGTGAGGGAAGAGCTGACACGTGGGAAACAGAGGCTGATGCTCTAGAGAGACCCCAGTCAGCCCACCTGACTCCATGTCTACCTCTGTGAGCTCAGGGTCCCGTCCATCAAAGGGTTGAGGAGGAGGCTGAGGTCTCCCATAGGCAGGGTGCCCAGCACCAGGCTGGGGGTGGTGGGGATCCATGAACAGCACCATCACACCTGTTCCTAATAAAAGCTGAGCCACCCCTGCTGCCCCTCTGGACCCCTGACCTGGCTGGGTCCCCCCACACCTGGCGCTGATGCTGCAAATGCTGGGTTTTCTCGCCGAGGGTGTGATAGAGGGAGGCATGGGAGGTGATGTTTGTTGAGGGGCTGCTTTGTGACTGGTTCTGGGCTCCGTGCTTCACACATGTCATCTTTCACAGTCCTCCAGTGACCCCAGCCTGGCTCCTGACCCCTGCTGTGTCATCCCCAGCAGACCACTGGGAGCAACTCCTCGGAGAGCAGACCTGGGACAACCCAGGAGATCTGCTGTCACCTATGGCTATACTCATATCTGGGCAACTCCTACCTCAGTCTTCTCCTCTGTGAAATGGGGACAATAGTCCCGACTCTGTAGCCACCATGGAAACAAGTGGGCTCATGCTGAACTCTGCTCCAGCCTGCTCAGGCATCCGCATGGAGGTCACTGCTTCCAGCTCTTCTGCCCTCAGTTCTGAAAAAAGCAGGTCGGTCCACCCCAGGCAACAGGGAGAAGGGAGAGCTGTGCTTCTCGACACCCCTCGCCTTTCAGTCTCTTCTTCCCAAGCCCTTTAGCTGCCCTACTCTGCTTCTCCAGGTTAGTTCCCAGCCGCTCTTCTCGCCATCCGCCCCCCACCTTCTCTCTGCTCCGTTGCTTCTGCCATCCCGTCTTGGGCCAGGGAGAGGGTGTGCATCTTCACGTTGTCCTTCATCTCGGCTCACAGAACACCTGCCCTTGTGCCCTTCTCAAGCCCTCTATATCCACGGTCTGCTGCAGGGCAGGAGGCTCCCTGAGTGATTCTGCTGTCCTGGGTGGTAGGAACCAGTCCCTGGAGACCAGGATAGACCCAGCAGGATGGCAGTGAGAGGAGAGTCTCCAGCGTGTGGGGGCAGGGGAGTACATCTGGCATGGCAGTCCTGGCTGGGATGTGCTCTCACTGAGCCTGTGGGAAGACACTTGTGCAGCCCCTCCTGCCCTGGGGATGCTGCGTGTGAACCTAGAAATGGGGAGGATGATGAGCATGGTCAGGACCTCTGCTTCAAGGCTCACCACCCCCAGTGCCTACACGGCTGATCCAGGAACAAGCGAGTGACCCCAGCCTGATGCTTGTCAAGACTGAGAATGCAGGCTGCCCTGGGCAGTTGCCTCTCAGCCCAGCTGATGGTGCCTGTAAAGAAACGCTGGCCTGTGGAAACATGTTCAGTTCTGTATCTGCACCACAGGACACCAGGCTGAGCCTGAGCCCTGGCCCTCCTCCCCCCTGCCACCTGACTCCTTTCACCTGGGCCATGGACCCTGGCCTGGATGTGCCCAAGGACAGAGGAGTCACTGTCTGGAAAGCACTGCTCGGAGGGCTGAGTCCCTGGTTTATACACACAGGACTTTCCCCACTGAAGTTTCCACCCAGTACAAATCCAGTGTCGCTTCCACATGGTGACCTGTCACCCCTCTTCAGCTCATCCTCATGTCTCTGTCTCAACCCTGAGTTCTTGACTGTCCAGGTTACAAGGCCACAGTTTCTCCAATACTTTCCCCTTATGTGGAACCTGACCCCATTTCCTTCTGCCCCACCACCCACCCCAGTATTGGCCTCCTCCTCCCTTCTCTGCTCATTTTAACTTGAATTTAGTCACATCTGCAAAGATCTTTTTTTTTTTTTTTTCATTCCCAAATAAATACATTCACAGGATTCAGGAGTTGACAACGTTATCTCTCCAAGAAATATTTTTTCCAGCCTACCAGAGGGACTGATTATTTTTAAGGAAATAGGTATTTTTAGACTATTTCCCAAGGGGAAATTCAATAAGAAATTAACAAGATCAGAAAAGAAATTGCTAGATAAAAATGAAACTGACCTGAATCAACCTGTATGAATTTTTAGTGGACTGTTTCAGGAAAGTCGGTAGGCCAATTTTGTGTCAAAATCTTATTTTCTGTTATTCCCTTATCACCTTGATTAGTGAAAACACTGAAATATCTGTGTACATTGTGCAAAGTTCCAGTGTGACAAGGAAACAACGTGGAAAAAGATACTTTAGGTAAATGTAAATAAACTGAAGCCCAGATTGCAAATTTAAATTCTGAGAAACAGAATTTGGGGTAATAAACATCACAAGGGACAAGGAGATAGTTTTTGAATTGAGAAAGTGAACAAGGAGACATAACAAGCCCAAACATACATGCATATAACTATATGGCCCTGGAATATAAGAAGCAGGGCAGTCAAGCAGAACTTTTAAAATATTTATCCATTCACTTACTTGGCCTCATCGGGTCTTCATTGCATCACGTGGGATTTTTGACGTCTCTAATTGATGCATGTGGGCTGAGTAGTTATTGAATGCAGGCTTAGTTGCTTTGAGACATGTGGAATCTTACTTCCCCAACCAGGGACTGAACCCACATTCTCTGCAATGCAAGGTAGATTCTTAACCACTGGACCACCAGGGAAGTCCCCAGTAGAACTTTCTGCAATGATAGAAATATTCTATACCTGCCTTGTTCAATACAGTAGCCTCTAACAACATGTAGGTAAATGGTACTTGAAATGTGGCTGGTAGGACTGAGGACTTGCATGTTTCAATCTATTTAATTTTATTTAGTTTAAAATTAGGGGACTTCCTCATGGTTAGGACTCTGCACTTGCCCTGCAGGCAGCACAGGTTCAGTCCCTGTTTGGGAACTAAGATTCCACATGCTGCATGGCTTGGCTAAAATAAACAAATAAACAAAAACATATGATTAAAAAAATGAAATAGCTGCATGCATCTACTGTCCAATATACTGTACAGAAGAATTGGGTTCATGAAGTAAGTAACTCTGAAGTGATAATCACAAGTTTCTTCATATTAATAATCTTTACCCTCTTTCTCTTTATTTCCTGTTCTGACTCCAAAAAAGTTGGACCATTCAGACTGTTTGATAACAAGTTAACATATTTACTGTTTATCTAAATGATTTCATACACTGTCACCATGATTCACATTTTATCATGTTCTGGGCATTAAAAAATATTTTCCCCCTTTGGACCTTGTGTCAGTATTTGGATGTTCCTTTGGGTTGAAGTCAAGCAATAGTAAATGGCCTTTTGCAAACTTATCATCTAAGTTCCCTTGACCCTTGGCTCCTCTCTAACTGTGACCCTCTCTTTCCCCTCACAGACACTAGCTGCCCCAGGAGAAACCTATATTTACCGTCTTTCCTTCTCTTTCTTTGTCTCCAGTGCACTGGCTTCTGTCCTGAGAACTTCATAAAAAAGCTCTAAGCAAGGCTGTCAGTGACTTTCAAATGGTCACATCCAGTGGACGCTTTTCAGTGCTTATTTCATGTGATCTCTGCAGTATTTAACCAAAAGTTTATGTTTAAATTTCTCTTGTCTTTCCTTAAAATGTTAATTTTATTTCAGTGCTTCTTAAGATTTGCCTGCCATGGAGACTACCTCCTGGGAATGCCCCCTGCCTTACCACCTGCCCCTGGGTGAAGATCACATGCTTTGTCCCAGTACAGGAGAGAGTGGCAGCAGTGGGGGGCCTTCCCCTGCACCTCCCTCACAACTCCGCTTTCCTGGCACCCCTGGCCCTGGTGACGTTAGGGTGCTGGGCTCTGAGGCTTTGTGGTTGAGGACAGGAGACTTGTGGGGCCTTCACAGCCACCAGTTACTGCAAAGGGCTGCTGGTCTCAATACAGCGGAGCACATGGGCCCACACCATGCACACACATGTGCACTGAGCATGCACACCAGGATACACCTTTCTGGAGAGGCCTCTTTAAGAGTTAAGGGGACAGGATGTTGGCATTGAGGTGGGACCCCCCCATCTTGTGTCACAGGCTGGGCCACACCCCAAGGCTTTTATCCAAATGTGGATGGGGAGTCAGTGGGAGGGGCTTCCAGAAACAGATTTGGGTAAGGGTGGAAATTGGCTGGACTCTTCAGTGCTCTAGACAAATTGGAGCAATTAGAATATGTGAATGTCTTTCTCACTTTTTTTTGTTTTGCTTCTCTCATTGTTATATTGAGATTTAAAAGGGACATTGTGGATATAGGCAAAGGGACAAGCCTTTTCTCTATGACTGACATCAGGAACTGATGGGAACCAGAAGCTCTGGGGAATTTTTAAAAATTATATACACTGATCTAGATCATATCATGCCTGAGTCTCACAGAACCAAGACACAGCAGCAGAAAGCACTGGCACACAGAAACACACAAGTGTGTGTCCCCTTACACTCAAGCACTGCAGTTTCTTTGACAATGGAAGCAGCAACCCCCACCCCCACAAACCCCCTGCCTAAGAAAATTTAAAAAGAAACTTCCCCCTTTAAGTACAAGGTCACTCAGTAATATTTGCCCTTCTAATCAGAAGATTAAAAAAAATCTCAGGCTAACGTCACCTTTAAGGCTGCAGTGGCCATGCTCTTCTCCCTGTAGAGGCAGGACAAGCTGTTTTGACCACTGGAGCAGGAGGGCCACATCACTGCCCCTCACCAACACTGCAAACAGGTGTCTTCAAGATCCTGGGGTTCTTCACCAGCTCCTTTTTTTGATTCCCTATAGAGTAGTTGGGATGGAAGGCATTCACCCCTGGCTTCCTCTAAGATGCCCTCTTGGCAGCAGGTGTTTAGTGAGCCTGCAAAAATTCTGGAGCAAATCTCAAAGGGGCTGAACACCAGGTGGGGCCCTGGAATCCAGGGTCTCTTTTTTAAGACTTCTGTCCGCTGGAAATAATTGACCTCTTGAGATTTTTTTTTTTTTTAATTGAAGGGAGGGCACACTGTACACCCCTCCTCCACTCAGATAATTGAGGCCCAATGCCTAGTTACCCATGCCACCCCCGAACCCACCCACGCACACCAAGTAAGGCACTGCCAGGGGTACAGACTTGCTTTGGTAATGAGGCCACTCTGGATGTCCAGGGTGTGAACAATCACAGAGAGAGATGTGTGCTGTGAAGTCAGCACCTTAGGAGGTGGGAGGGGGTGGTGGGCAGAGAAGGAGGAAATCTGATCTTGATGGATCAGCAGGAAAATGGGGACAGGAGGTCAGGACATAGCAGACGAGAAAACCAAGGATGATCAGAAAAGGGGCAAAAGCAGAAAATGTAGAAAAGATGAGAGAAGCAAAAGAAAGACAAAACAGGGTGTGAGCAAACACATAAAACAGGACAAAGAGCATATGGAGAGAAGGAAACAGAAAAGAGAGAGGAATGGGGAAGGATGTGAGAAGGGGAGCCAGGAAGACGACATCAGAGCTCAGCACAGAAACCTCCATTGACAAGAGGGCTGATCCTCAGTCCTTGACAAAAACCTAGTGGGCTGAGATCACCAGGTCAGCCACGTAAATCAGCAGGTTGATGGCTGTCAGGATGGCCACAGCCGGTCGACAGTCCCTGTAGCTCGAGCAGTGGGTGAGCCCCAACTCGTCCCAGAATCCCTCAGGCTTCTTCTCAGTCTCCTTATCTACTGGGTAGAGCCACCAGAGAACCAAAGCAGTGGAGTAGAGGAGGACGGAGAGCAGGGTCAGCTGGACGGGCAGCCTGTACTCCCAGCTGCCCAGGTTCAGCAGCGTGGCCACAGTTGCCTGGGTGAAGCAGATGCAGTAGATGGCCAGACACCACCCATGAGCTGGCTCCTTCAGGTGCCGGGAAGTGTTGCTGATGAAGGCGAAGATGACACAGGCCACAAACATCTCCAGCACCTTCAGCATGCCCTGCGTGGTGTACACAGCGCAGGTGAAATCTTCGAGCTTGTAGCAGTTCCACGTACAGCTCAATTCAACACCAAAAAGGAAACACGTAATGTAAGTGAACGTTAGGGCAGTGTTGACCCGGCTTATGAAAGGGTCCCAAGGCAAAAACTGGACTCTCTGGATAGACTGGACGAGGAATGGTGAGAGACAGACGTGGGCGGCGAAGCAGGCATCTGTGAGGATCATGTGGTACGAGAAAGGAAAGTGGGTCTGGATATTACATAATTCAACTATGACTACGATGAGGCTTATGGGCAAAGAGAGGAACCAGATGAGCATGGCGCAGGTATTTATGGCCTTGTAACCTACGCCCCACTTCCGAAAGCCAGGAGTCACCAGCCAGAAGGCCACACAGCTGGAGAACAACTGCAGCAGGCGGAAGCAGAACCACACCAAGGCCAAGCAGTCCTGGTCTGTGGATGTCGACCTGGTGGCCATGTGCTGTGACAGTCAGGCAGGTCCCGGTCACCAGCTGTGGCAGTGGTCCTCACTGAAGATCCACCAGAGAAAGATCCAGACCTGGAGACGGATTGAGTCAGATGCCTGAAAACGACCCAGGGCCCTGTGACGGCTGAGGCTCAGGACCTGTAGAGTTAGAACCAATGACTCAGACACTTGGGTAACAGCACAGCCACTCCAGAATGGTTCTCCCCACCCATAACTCGTGGCTTTTTCAGGAGATTGTTTTATCCTAAACCTCACAGCTGGATTGAGGGCGGCATCAAAACTGTGTATATATTATCTCTTTGTGCTACTGCTGCTGCTGCTAAGTCACTTCAGTCGTGTCCGACTCTGTGCGACCCCATAGACAGCAGCCCACCAGGCTCCCCCGTCCCTGGGATTCTCCAGGCAAGAATACTGGAGTGGGTTGCCATTTCCTTCTCCAATGCATGAAAGTGAAAAGTGAAAGTGAGTTGCTCAGTCGTGTCCGACTCTTAGCGATCCCATGGATTGCAGCCTTCCAGGCTCCTCCATCCATGGGATTTTCCAGGCAAGAGTACTGGAGTGGAGTGCCATTTCCTTCTCCGCAGTCCTCCCTAGCAGACAGCAAATGACAGAAGAAGACAGTGACTTTGTGTTGGTGCAGCTTTTATTTTCGTGGACTCCCAAAGTCACTACAGACAGTGACTACAGCCATAAAATTAAAAGACATTTGCTCCTTGGAAGAAAAGCTATGACAGACNGTATAGGAGTGGGGTACCATTGCCTTTTTTGTGCTAGGTGCCATTATCTAAAAGAATATAGGGTGTGCTGCTCCTTTTCTACAATCACAAACCTTCATGATTCTCAAAATTGAAAAAGAATTTAAGAAAAAATAGTTTGGTAGCAAAATTTGACCTGAACAGATCTGAGACAATTAACGATTTTTGTTTATTTCAATGAAAGTGAATGTTCAAAAGTACAGTTGCCAAAATGAATGTGTTTGATCACAAATTGTTTTTAGATACCAGTGGGGTGTGATGTTGAAGAAGGAATTCATAGGGCCTGGACTCCATCTTAGGCCTGTTCATGCTGACCATGCTCAGCCACCTTTCCAATGGACTCTGAACTCTGTGTTTAGTGCCTATGAAAACAACAACAGAAGGATAAGACCCCCTCCAGACAGGGGAACCTTGAAGATCGTATCTAGGTTACTCATCGCCTAAGAGAAAACATACACTAATCACCCCTTCGCCAGACAGGCCATAAATTTTTCTGTATCTATCGGAGTGTAACCTCAGGTTTATTGATTATTGGCTAATTGTTTGACTGTTTGAGCACATGCGCACACAGCACGTGAATGATGGGGTTACTGGGATTGTATTTTCCTTGGTTTATGTAAGTCTCAAGGAATTTGGAGTGGTGGGTTCAGACACGTACACATGGGGTATAAAAGATTTTCACAAATGCTGGTTGGGGTCCTTGGCTAAGAGGAGACTCTGCCCTGGGCCCGCCGGTGTAATAAACTGCACTCCACTATCTGCATTGTCCTTCTGAGTGAGTCTGTTCCCGGAACGCGTGGCTACAACAATGTCATATAGAGTAGATGCACTGTGTTACTAGTCAGAAGCAGAAAGTTTCTAAATCCAGAAGCATATCTGTCCCAAAGGGATTACAGGAAAAAGACTATGGATTGTAGTCTTTTGGAGAACGTGTCCCAGCCTGTCCTCCCTGCAGCATCACTAGGAGGAGGGGACACAGCCCCAACCAGAGGAGGTCAACTTCAGGGGTGAACAAGGAGGAGCCCTGGGGTGAGAGCAAGGCCGTGGGAACAGAATGACATGGGAAGTAGGGACTGTTGTGAATCCCCTTCACCCATTTTTGCCTCAACCTGTGACTCTTCCCTATTGAGGAGGGGAGATCTCAACCCAGCGTGACTCCAAGGACGTGTGTCTTGGAGAAATCACAGAACAAATTAACATAATGTTTGGCTCATAAGCTCCAAAGCAGCCATCCATGTGCCAGTCTGGAAAGATCTAGGAGTAGTCCTACTTGTGTGGATTTTCCTGGCCTAGGAGACTGGTTAGCAGCTTCGAAGCTGGGAAGAAGGGATTGAAAATGAACACAAATGCTGTGTCTGATGCTGATGGGGAGTCTTCCAGGGCATCCCAGGGAGGGGGTGAAGATGGATGGATGATCACCCCCTTTTAAAGGCAGGAGCTGAAAGAGGAGGTCCCTACAGGACCCCTGGGAGGGACCAGCCCTGAAGATGCTCCCAGGACTGGGGTGGGCAGGGGGCAGGGTGGAGATGTCTGGGGGATCCCAGGGTCCCAGGGGCCCTGAGGCAGCCCAGTAGGGGTCTTCTGACCCAGAAGAGATGCAGGC
>SJYA01002586.1:0-60912 GCA_006410615.1 Neotragus moschatus
CTATGTCCTCTTCTTTCCTCTCTTTGACATGTCTTCCCAGTACTCAGTGGTGTCGTCCATCATCTGAAATGACAAGAGCATAACCTCATCCTTTCTCAAGTCTAAGGCCCTTACACCAATTGTTCATAGCATTTTCCCACCGGATTGGAGTATTATCTGCAATCATTTGACCAGGAGTATAATTTTCACTAAGAATGGTGTTCTGAAAACACAATGTTGCTGCTGGTGTCGTATGATCCAATCTTAAATCCAAAAACTTTAAAGTAAATAAAGCTTGTGCTAATTTCTCTTTTGGTGTCATCAATATGCCATACTTTTCTCCCCATTCTATTTAAATAGCATATTTTTTAGAGTATGATGAGTGGGTAATAGCCTGGCCTTGAAAATTATATGGAATATCTGTAGAATGAGAAATATTCCAATCAGACAAAAATTTTGCAAAACCATGACTCACATATGCAGGGCCATTATCAGTTTTAACATGTTTTGGTAGGCCCATGTAAGAAAAGGCTTGAAAAAAATGTGAGATAACATGAGCACATGTTTCTCCAGAATGAGCAGAAGCATAAATTATGCCCGAATAAGTATCCACAGAAACATGAACAGCTCCCAGATGTCCAAAAGAAGGGACTTGAGTAACATCAGTCTGCCAAATATCACTGGGATAAAGGCCTCTGGGATTAACCCCTGTAGTTGTAGGAACGTGGTGAGTAACAATACATGTGGAGCAGGCAGAAACAATACCTTGGGCTTCTTGTCTGGATAATTGAAATTTATTCATCAAACCATGTGTATTATATGCGTGAGTTGATGAAATTCATAAGGAGTAAGACAAGCAATTAGCAAAGAGCTGATGGAGGCATTGCCCTTTGCCAATGGTCCGGGCAAATTAGAATGAGATCTGATACGTGTAACGTAAAAAGGGATAGAACGAAGCCTTACTATATTTTGTAATTGAGATAATATTGTATAATANTGAGTTGATGAAATTCATAAGGAGTAAGACAAGCAATTAGCAAAGAGCTGATGGAGGCATTGCCCTTTGCCAATGGTCCGGGCAAATTAGAATGAGATCTGATACGTGTAACGTAAAAAGGGGTAGAACGAAGCCTTACTATATTTTGTAATTGAGATAATATTGTATAATAATAGATGATTTAGAAGAAGCCTTTGGTAGAGATGTGGTTTCAATAATTTGTGTTATCCGTACAGCATACTGAGGATCTGATACAATATTTAATGCTATAGAAATACCCTGTAGTAACATAGCACAGAGTTGGACACGACTGAAGTGACTTAGCAGCAGCAGCAGCCTCTGTTGAACAGAGGCTAGGGTAGATTGCCAAATCTTTGTTGTGGGTCCAGTATAACTGGCTTTCACAGTTTTATTTGCATCAGTAAAATACACAGGGGAGTTAGCAAGAGGAATGTTTTTAGTAACAATAGGAATTATCCATTTGTGTTTAGCAGCAATGGTAATCAAAGGTGATTTTGGAAAATGGTTATGAACCTCACCTATGAAATCAGCAATGGCAATTTGCCAATCCATTCTGGAAACAAATAATGTATGGGTTTGATCATTAGTGAAAGGAAGAACAATTTCATACGGATCATAACCAGAAAGTTGTATACATCTGGATCTCATTTTTGAAACAAGAAAGGAAATAAGCATTATGTAAGTAGTCATTATTTTCTTAGGAGTGTGGGATAAAAATCCCCATTCAAGGATACCCGGTGTTTGCCATAATATTCCTGCAGGGGAATCTAAAGTAGGAAGAATAAGTAAAGAAATTGGTACAGTCAAATTTACTTATTTAATTTATCTTTGCTGTATAGCTTGATTTACAAGATCCAATTCCTGTTGAGCCTAGTCTGTTAGTACCCCTGGGGTATTTAAATCAGAGTCTCCTTGTAGGATTTGAAATGGGCATGTCAAGGAATGATTAAGAATTCCTAAAGATGGTCACAACCAATTTATATCTCCTAATAATTTCTGAGAATCATTTAAGTTTTTAAGGAATCAGTTTGAATTTGTATTTTTTTAGTTTAATAATATTTATTCGCAATATATATCCTAAATAGGTATATGGTTCCTGCTCTTGTACTTTATCAACAGCAATATGTAACCCATATTCTTTTAATTTAATCTCTGTATTTAAGAAAATATGTTGAAATTCCTTGTCAGAAGGAGAAGCTAAAAGTATGTCATGCATCAGTTCAGTTCAGTTCAGTTCAGTCACTCAGTCATGTGTGACTCNCAATTAGATAATAAATAACCAGTATATTTGAGCCCTTGAAAATCAGTAAAAAGAAAGTATTCAAATCAAATTAGTGATCTTGGCTAATCTGAAAACTAGGCAATATATTCATTTTTATTTTAAAATAATGATTATAAAAGCAACAATAATATGATAAGTTTAAGAAGTTTTCTTCAGTAACAGCTATAAAATTTATTGGGAAAAGTTTTAATTTTATTAAATGCTTATTTGGAATATACCAAATTAACCATAGGTATGAAAAGTGAAAGTCACTCAGTTGTGTCCGACTCTTTGCAACCCCATGGACTATACAATCCATGGAATTCTCCAGGCCAGAATACTGGAGTGGGTAGCCATTCCCTTCTCCAAGGGATCTTCCCAACCCAGGAATCAACCCAGGTCTCCAGCACTGCAAGGAGATTCTTTAGCGGCTGAGCCACCAGGAAGCACAAAATAACCATAAGGCTCTCATTCATTAACCTATTGCAAGTGAGTAAAACCTATCAGCTCAAAATATTTGGCCAGTTTTTGGTTAACCCAATGATTAGCTTCTTTGACTTTTCCCCCATTCATTAAGGATGATCTTTAATTCTTCATCTTTCCCTTTCTTCCCACTCTTCTTCCTTGTCATGATTCTAATTACATCAGTCCCCTACTCTTGTGCCAGTTATGCTAAGAAAAAAGAAAGAAGAAATTAGGGAAAGCTAAGAACTTTGAAAAAAATCTGCTTTAGTAAGCTCAGAGAATTAATGTTCACATGAAGAAAAGGTAGATATTGAAAGTTGATGAAAATAAATAAAAGCTGGTAGTAAAAAAATAAAAGTATAATCTAGCTTTGGGGGAAAATGGTTTGGGGGAAAAGGTTTTTGAGGTAATTAATGGAAGTGTGACAAGTACATAAATGTTTAGAAAGGAACTTCTGAAAGTTGTTATTAGGCGTGAAGAATGTATGTTCTCAGTTACACAGTCATGTCCAACTCTTTACAGCCACGTGGATTGTAGTTCTCCAAGCTCCTCTGTCCATGGGATTTTCCAGGCAAGAATACTGAAGCAGGTTATCATTTCCTCTTAAGGGGATCTTTCCCGCCCAGGGATCAAACCCAGGTCTCCTGTATCTTCTGCATTATAAAAAAAGATTCTTTACCACTGAGACACCTGTATTTCTTCATATATGTTTAATCTCTGCTCAGTCTCTATGCCTTTTCTCTCCCTAATATTTTTTTTGTTTTCTTAACTTTTTTCAGAGCTACTTAAATATTTGTTATTTTTGTGGTATCTTCAAAGAAGCAGTTTTTATTTTTGCTTTTCACTTCACTAATTTCTGTATTTTTTCTGTATAAAATCTATTCTTTCATTCTACTTTTTACTTTAGTTTTACTTCTTTTAGCTTCTTGAGTTTAAAAGCTAGTATATTTATTTTGAACTACTCTTCATCTTTGATGACGGCAATTTATGGTACACATAAGTCTGTCTATAATGCTTTGGTTAAATTCCACTGCATTTTTAACATAGTGATTCAATATTACTTTGTAAAAATAGATTGCACTTTCCATCTGGATTCATTGTATAGTACATGAGTTATCTTTTATTTAAATTCTCTTTAAAAATTTTAAATGGAAACATTTGGGGATGGAATGGTGGAGAGAAAAAAAGCACATATAATGTTTGAATAGGAGAATTACAGAATATCAAAGATGTTAAATAAATTGTATTGACAATAAGTGATGTGTAAGAAAGATAAGATTAAATGAGATTTATTTTAAAAGAGAAATGAGGTGATCTTTACTTACTGCTGCTGCTGCTAAGTCGCTTCAGTCGTGTCCGACTCTGTGCGACCCCATAGACGGCAGCCCACCAGACTCCCCCATCCCTGGGATTCTCCAGGCAAGAACACTGGAGTGGGTTACCATTTTCTTCTCCAATGCATGAAAGTAAAAAGTGAAAGTGAAGTTGCTCAGTTGTTGCCAACTCTCAGCGACCTCATGGACTGCAGCCCACCAGGCTCCTCCATCCATGGGATCTTCCAGGCGAAAGTACTGGAGTGGGGTGCCATTGCCTTCTCCCTTTGATTACTAAACCTAGTTATAACTATCAAAATGTAATTATACATAAAATATTTCTTCATCCTGTTTCTAAATTTCTTGACATAAATGATCATCTTTAAATATAGTTTTATAAAATTACTGATGAAGTTATCCCTTATTTTAAACATTTAACAAATATTTCACCTATAGTTTATTCCTGCAAAACAAATATCTACTTATTCAATCCAACTCACTTCAGTAAGAAATTCTCCAAAATAGTAATTGGTTTGGGTTCGGTGCTTTTAGTGTCGTTCATATTTTAATCATGGTGATTTGAAATGGCCATTAGTGGGCCTGTCCTTTGGTGGGCAGTTTATGGAAAAAAGTAGATCTGCATTACTTTCAGTTATTTTACACATACAATTGATATTTGTTCAATTTAAACACCAAATAAGATAAAGACAGGCTGTTAGAATCTAACAATAAGAACGGTACTTATTTAACATGTAAGAGTTTAAAATTTATACCCTTTAAGTATCTAATATGAAATTTTGAAAGTGATAGAGCGTACTTTTGTAGTATATTAATTTTACATTTTGCATCAGCTGAACATGGCAAGTTCACAGTATTTTTAAGCAGAAGTGCCTGAGATCAACTTCGTTATGTTCTTTCCACCCTTCCAAAGTGTCTTAAGTGAGTAAGCATAATCAATGCACAGAAAACACTCCAACTAAATGACAAGCAAAATAGTGAGATATGGAGACATTCAAAGACCAAATTTAGAATTTCGTGTTCTGAATCTAACTTGATTTATTTCTACAATAATACAGGACTCTTTCTAGACATACAGATATGTCCAGAGAGGTTAACTTCCTTAAAATATCCAATAATGTATCTCTATATCCATAGTTTGTGATTTTAAACAAAAGCTTTTTTTCTAATATAATGTTTCATTATTAATATTTCTGTCCACTCACCTTGTAGTGGTTGTCTCTCCACACCAAGTGTTTTAATTGATTCAATCCCTTGACTTTACTTCTTTCAGAATGTTTGTCTCATAGGTTCTTCTTATAATATAGTGAAGTTAAATGAAGTGAAATTCACTCAGTCGTGTCCAACTCTTTGTGACCCCATGGACTATACACTCCATGGGATTCTCCAGGCCAGAATACTGGAGCAGATAGCCTTTTCCTTCTCCAGGGGATCTTCCCAACCCAGGGATCAAACCTAGGTCTTCCACATTGCAGGTGGATTCTTTACCAGCTGAGCCACCAGGGAAGCCCCAAAAAAGTGGTGTATAATAAACCTACCAGAAAGAAAACTCTTCCCATGATGGCTGCCATGATAAATCATTTGGTATTGAATGCTGTTTAATCATGTCTAACATTTTGACAGCCTCAAGGAGACTGTCAGCCACTTTATATAGCTAAAGTGCATATTTATGATTTTCATGCCCAAAATGCATTTGGCCAGATTACAATGATCTGGCATTTTTAAATGTAGAGCTGCAGGTTTGAAAAACCACAGGCTATCCCTGTCATGGTGATTATTCATTGTTTGTAAGAGGACTAAAAACATCTGCCAATCTGCAGTTTACAGTTTACTCCATTTCTAGTCCATTGTACATTTCTAAAAGCTGACTGATTTTCTAGATGTGAGGAATCTGTTGATAATAAAGTTACAGTTTGATTAGTTCAATATTAATTTAACTACTATAAACATTCTCGTAAAATATAAGGAAGATGAGGTGGCAGCAGGGAAAAACAATCTTCTTCAAGATTTTTTATTTTGTTTTATTTTCCTTTGCTTCCTCATTCATTCTCTTCTTAGGTCAGGTTAATGAAATATTTGATTCTATGATAAGAAGACAATTCCATGGGATCTTTTTGTAGGTTGTGTCCCACCTTGAAACACCAGGTAATGTACAACCACAGGATGAATCTTTGGTAAATCATTGAGTTGAGAGAGGTGTTAATCCCCATCTAAATCTTCACCTTCTAGTTCTTCAATTCAGTACTGTCATGTATAAATATATCAATGCATGGCAAAGGATTATATCCATATGTCTGAGACACTGATGAAAATCAGGATGAACATTAAGACATTTTACTTTGAAGTCCTCATTTCTTTCCCTCTTTAATAAAAGAGACAAAGAAGCAGAGGTTAAAGAGAAGGAAAAGGAAAAAACAAAAATGTCCTTATTACATACAGTTCTGGATCTTCTCGTATTCCTGTGACTGTTCACAAGTCACCACTTTTGAAGTATTTATAATTAGAGAGGCCAGGCCATATCTTGTGGTAGTGGTTTAGTCGCTAAGTCATATGCGACTCTTGCAATCTCATGGAAGAACCTAGTCAAATAAAAACTCCTTAAGGCAAATGTACTTTCTAATTCTAATTTCTAGTGTGTCATTCTAATTCATGTACTTAATTTCTAAAATGTGCCTCTACCCAGCTCCTAAGTTCCAGTGTCTATCAAAAACTGGGGTAATTGATTTGAGTGAAAAGTATGGGGTTCTGTTGCAAGGTAAAACAAATCTAGCAGGTTATGATTCACTTGAGAATGTACAATTGACTTGGCTATTTTGACATACTCTTTATCATTCTCTTGAAAGCAAAAATGGTGACATTTTCATTACCAGTTTTCTTTGGTATTCATATTTTACTTGCATTATTGGTATTTGCATTTTACTTGTATTATTCAAATGCTACCTTCTGTAACAATAATACCGGTATATGCTATTAAGGGAATGTCTGATAATAAAGAACAGATGGAAGATTCTTTTTTCATTTTGCATGCATAGCTCAAAGGTAGAAAGAAGCAGCGCTTTCCATCAAGCATAACTGGAGGAAAAAGGTTTTTAGACAGAATATACATCATCGATAAGGACAGTCTTAAGAAAGAACTATCTCCTGGACTGATGTTTTTTCTTCTTTCTTTTAAAGAGAAATCTGCTTTAGAAAATTATTTTGTTTATTTTTGGATATGCTGGGTCTTAGTTGGTATGAAGGCTTTTCTCTAGTTGCAGTGAGCCGGGCCTACTCTGTAGTTGCTGAGCAGAGGCTTCTCGTTGCAGTGTCTTCTCTTGTAGTGGAGCATGGGTTCTAAGGCACACAAGCTTTAATAGCTGCAGTGTGGGCTCAGTAGTTGTGACTCCTGGGTTCTAGAGCACAGGGTCATTAATTGTAGCACATGGGCTTAGTTGCCCTGCTTAGCATATGGGATCTTTCCGGATCAGGGAGCAAACCTATGTCTCCTACATTGGCAGGTGGAGTCTTTACCACTGAACACCAGCAAAGCTCTCATGTTTTCTTTAAGAGTTCTCTTTAAAGTAAGCATGCATTAGTGAATTGAGAGTGACCAATAGGCCTCTATTTTGAAGCCCAATATTTCCCATTCATGCCTGTTTCCCAGGATTCTGAAGAGGAGACTTCAGACCTATATACTCTTTGTGTTTTCATCCTTTTGCAGCTATTCCTCTTTTAGGAAGGCTCATCTGAATTATGTCCCTTGCCCTTTGGATGAAGTCAGTTCAGTTCAGTCGCTCAGTCGTGTCCGACTCTTTGCGACCCCATGAATCGCAGCACACCAGGCCTCCCTGTCCATCACCAACTCCCGGAGTTCACTCAGACTCACGCCCATCAAGTCAGGGATGCCATCCAGCCATCTCATCTTCTGTCGTCCCCTTCTCCTCCTGCCCCCAATCCCTCCCAGCATCAGAGTCTTTTCCAATGAGTCAGCTCTTTGCATGAGGTGGCCAAAGTACTGGAGTTTCAGCTTTAGCATCATTCCTTCCAAAGAAATCCCAGGGATGATTTCCTTCAGAATGGACTGGTTGGATCTCCTTGCAGTCCAAGGGACTCTCAAGACTCTTCCCCAACACCACAGTTCTAAAGCATCAATTCTTTGGAGCTCAGCCTTCTTCACAGTCCAACTCTCACATCCATACATGACCACAGGAAAAACCATAGCCTTGACTAGACGGACCTTAGTCGGCAAAGTAATGTCTCTGCTTTTCTTGGTCATAACTTTTCTTCCAAGGAGCAAGCGTCTTTTAATTTCATGGCTGCAATCACCATCTGCAGTGATTTTGGACCCCCAAAAAATAAAGTCTGACACTGTTTCCACTATTTCCCCGTCTATTTCTCATGAAGTGATGGGACCNGTCCAAAGGAATCTCAAGGGTCTTCTCCAACACCACAGTTCTAAAGCATCAATTCTTTGGAGCTCAGCCTTCTTCACAGTCCAACTCTCACATCCATACATGACCACAGGAAAAACCATAGCCTTGACTAGACGGACCTTAGTCGGCAAAGTAATGTCTCTGCTTTTCTTGGTCATAACTTTTCTTCCAAGGAGCAAGCGTCTTTTAATTTCATGGCTGCAATCACCATCTGCAGTGATTTTGGACCCCCAAAAAATAAAGTCTGACACTGTTTCCACTATTTCCCCGTCTATTTCTCATGAAGTGATGGGACCAGATGCCATGATCTTCGTTTTCTGAATGTTGAGGTTTAAGCCAACTTTTTCACTCTCCTCTTTTACTTTCATCAAGAGGCTTTTTAGTTCCTCTTCACTTTCTGCCATAAGGGTGGTGTCATCTGCATATCTGAGGTTATTGATATTTCTCCCAGCAATCTTGATTCCAGCTTGTGTTTCTTCCAGTCCAGCATTTCTCATGATGTCCTCTGCATATAAGTTAAATAAGCAGGGTAACAATATACAGCCTTGACTTACTCCTTTTCCTACCAGTCTGTTGTTCCATGTATGGTTCTAATTGTTGCTTCCTGACCTGCATACAGATTTCTCAAGAGGCAGGTCAGGTGGTCTGGTATTCCCATCTCTCTCAGAATTTTCCGCAGTTTATTGTGTTGAAGAAGAATATCCAAATTTTTAAACAAAATCTCCATAACTCTGTACAGTCTGGCCCAGTTTATTTTCCTAATCTCAATGCATATCTTCCCCTCTATATATCCTTAAATCAAAGCTACTAGCTGTTACATTAGCAAAGAATCAAAGTTGCCTTTATAAATATTAATCTCTTAAAAAAAATAAAGCGAAATAAAACAAAGAACCCTCTCTATTCTTTAGGCTGACACTTTGCTTCCCATATGAAGACATCACTGAAATGTAATTTTTTTTACTCTCCACTGGGCAGATTTTTTTTTTCTTTCTGCTTTCCTACCACTTAACCTATTATTGAACTGTTGTTTGTTATAATTTATATGTCAGTCTTCTATAATGGATTATGAAATTTCTGAGCTTTGACACATGACTTTTTCCAGTTTAAATCTGCAACACCAAAGAATAGTGCTTGAATTCTTACATAAACTCAAGGAGAACTCGAACAATGAGTCAATGGATGAATGGATGAACAGATTTATTTTCCCTCATCACTACTCCTTGTTCTATCTCTTCTGTTTTCTTTCCAGCTCTAAAATTAAAAAAGCAACCAAACATCCGATTCACTTCGGTACTATACTGTGCTAAACTCATGATCTTTATGTCAAGACAGGAAGCTAATACAAATAATAATGATAAATTATAAACTACACTAAATGAAACACAAAGCATTACCTATTTCTGAGAAACTCAGTACTAATATTTGAATTACCTTCTATCTAATTTTAAATGAATCTTACTGTATTAAGAATCAAATAATATGGGTCTAGCATTTCAAACAAACAGAATCTGGAGTAGTGCCATTCACTAGAACTTTCTGTGGTGATGGAAATACTCTTTACTTAATGCTACTCAAACACTAGCCATATGCAGCGACTGAGCATTTGATGCTAGTGTGACTGAGTAATTGAATGTTTACTGTCATTCTTTTGCAGTTATTGTAGATTAAATGTAAATAGCCACATGTGGCTAGTACCTGCCATACTGGATAAAACTATTCTAGATTGCTGTAAATATAGGGTGAGAGGACCTCATCAGGCCCTCTGTTGTAGTCCAGGACCTTGTCAAGCATGATGACTCGAAAGCCTCAACGCCTGCAGGTACAGGAAAGCAATGAAGTGAACACAGTGATATGAACATTAGAACAAACATGGTGACTGATGGCAGCCAATGCTGTGTCTTGGAGTCAAGGAGACACAAGGATTGGCTCTTCTAAACCCAGATGAGAGCGATGGCGGCTCCCCAGGTCTCCCCCATGACCCTCACTCATTAAAGAGGCCCTGTGTTTCCAGTACTCCCATCTGCTTAGAAAACCAGGTCTAGATCTTGATGTGAAGACTCAAGTGTCGGTTATCTCAGTTGTTAGAAACACTGTGCGTATATGTGGAAGATAGAAAAGTGATACAAAAGAAGGTATTTACAAAAGAGGAATAGACCCTCAGACATAGAAAACAGCCTTATAGTTACCAGCAGGGAATTTTATTCAATACAGTAAATCCCCTACATAAGAACATGTTCTGTTCCAAGAGCACGTTTGTAAATCCAGCAAAGTTAACCTAGCTAACAAAATTAGCTAACGCAATGGGCTATATAGCACTGTACTGTAATAGGTGTATAATATTTTTCACATAAGCAATACATGAAAACAAATAAAAAATAAAGAAAACATCTTTTATCTTATAGTACAGTATCTTGCAAAGTAAGTAGATACAGTACAGCAGCTGGCCTACAGGGCCTGGCATCGAGTGAACAGGTGAGAAGAGTTGACTGGAGGAGGGAGAGGAAGTGGAAGATGGTAAAGCTGAAGGACTGTCAGCAATAGGAGACAGGGCAAACTGCAACTTCACTCACACCTTATGTGGTTAGACATGTGAACACACATTCACATCTTGAAAGTTCACAACTTGAAGGTTCATATGTAGGGGACTTACTGTATCTTGTAGTAAACTATAATAGAAAAGAATCTGGAAAATTATATATATATATATATATACATATAAAACTGAATCACTGCTGTACACATGAAACTGTAAATCAATTACACTTTAATGAAAAACAAAACCACTATGCAGATAAAAAAAAATGGGGTGAAAGGGCAAGGCAATTGTATCTAGAATAATATAGAAGGCTGTCAGCCCTCCCCTGTTGTTGCCTTCTTAGACATTTTTCAATCTTCCAAAAAAATCATTATTTCAACTTATGCCATAAATGGAGCAAGTTATATTATTTTCCTTCCTTCCTTTTTTTCTTCCGCATCAGTTCAGTTCAGTTCAGTTGCTCAGTCATGTGCGACTCTTTGCGACCCCATGGACTGCAGCATGCCAGGCCTCCCTGTCCATCACCAACTCCCGGAGTTTACTCAAACTCATATCCATTGAGTCGGTGATGCCACATAGAGCTATTGAAAACCTTCAGTGTCCCAGACAGAGTTCTAAGTATTTGTCATAGAGTAGCAAAGAAGATAAAAACCCTAGAATTCATGAATATTACACTCTTAATGCTTCTTTCTCTCATATATTATTTATATTCGTTCCCATATTTTCTGTTCATCCCTAAGTTTTCTCTGTGATTTATTTGGAACATTTGTATAAATGATGCACAGAAACTATGAAGCATAAAGGTTTGTATTATACTAATCATTTTATGTTTTTATTTGTGTCTTCATCCTTAGCACATTCCCTGGTATATCCTTTATACTGAATAAATATTTGTGGCATTGAATCTAAGTTTGAAGTCTTTAATTGAATATTTTATATCATGATGTCAGTGATCAAGTTTTTAATAAATGATCTTTATTTATATTTCCTTTCAATTTTTCAAATCTAAAATTATGATGACTGCTCTTTTTTTCTCCTGTAAGTTTTGAACAGAAGTCATAAATGTAACTTTACTTAGTGCTGAGTAGAGAAGCTAGATTCCTTCTTGGTTGCTTCTTTTAATGCTCTTGGTTTTGTTCTTTTATTTTGCTCTCCAGCCTCCCATTTAGCTTTCAGAGCCTCAGTACAAAATTGCTGACTAAGATTTTCTTGCCCTACTTCAGCAGATCTGCTCATCCCCTGTCACAGGCAGGTGCAATGAATGAGCTAACATTAGTAAAGTACTCTGAGTTCTGTGGATGAAAGTTGTGCAAACTAATATTCTGTTGTGACGCTTTCTTTGAGGATCATTATCATACTTCATCATACTTGTGGAATCTCAACACAAAAAGGAGGAAAAAGTGTGTCTTTGAGTAGGCATACTTCAGTAAAGAATAAAAGCATAGCAATTGCATGGGAAGGGTGGAGGTTCAAATTTTTATTTTTAATATTAGCTTGTTTCCCTCTCACATTTCTAATTCTATACTATCAGCCTGGAGTGGGATAAGGTGAAGTAAGACCATCTTTCTGTGGAAAATATGTGTTACCTTTTGAAGCATTGATTATACATTTGAAAGTAATTAAAACTTTTATAATGCTACCAAAGTTACATTTTTATCCTATAAAAGAGTTAACAGGTATGCATATGCAACAGGCCAGGCTCTTTACTATAATATACTGTTTTAGTATAAAACATAGTTAAGGTGTCATTTGATAAATGCCCCCAACCTGTAGTGGTTATGGCCTTAAAAAATGCACTCTTTGAACAGGTTCATTTGGAGTGATGTCCTGTGGTGAGTTTATGTGCGTAATTCCTGGTAGACAGATGGATAGGTTCTCACTGTGTCCTCATTTCAACTCTCTCTCTAGCATGCTCCTTGTCCATGTCCACTTAAGCTGATAACAAAGGCTTTTTATTCTATGCCCAGGTTTTACTTACTCTTAAGTTTAGATCCTGCCTTCAAATCTGAAGGTCCACATCACTGAAACTATGCAACTTCACAGTGGCATGCCTTCTTGAACCTTGTACCATGTACCATTTAAAAGATTATGTCTGAGTGGCTTAAGCATATTTTATTGCATGGTTGTTCTACTCTCATAATATT
This sequence comes from Neotragus moschatus, assembly GCA_006410615.1. Lineage (NCBI taxonomy): Eukaryota > Metazoa > Chordata > Mammalia > Artiodactyla > Bovidae > Neotragus > Neotragus moschatus. The sequence continues at coordinate 13,147 of SJYA01002586.1, forward strand.
GCAAATTAAATTAACAAATTCTATCTTTAGGAACAAAACTGTAAGAGGATTAGGAAGCAACACGATACGGCAGAGAACTCAGCATCCACAGAGTCAGGAACCAATCCCATCTCTGTCACTAAGACCCCAACCCAGCTGCATGTCCCCAGGCAGTCTGTCTGACATTTTAGGGCTTAGGTTCATCATCTGTCAAAGGAGACTATTAAAATAGACACTGTCTGCACTTTTCCGGTTCTATTATGCTGTTGGAATGGGACTCTTGGGGACATATTCTCTTTTGCCAGTGTGCTGTTTTAATAATTTTCTGAGTATTTGAAATGTCTTCCTGCTTATTCTAGAGGTCACAATATTTCTGAAGTATTACCATTGAGGATTATTTTCTAGGATAAGATCCCAGCATTGAAAAAAATGGAGGAAGGTGATATTTGTGATGATTCATGTTCTAGTGGATGAAAATTAACTACAACTCTTTTTCATGAGTAGTGAAAAATAGAAAGTGTCAGGGGCTGGTTGTGAAGTTCTTTGAAATGTGACAGGATGCTGCTTAAGGAGTGTAGGCGTTAAGAGTTGGATCTTGAGATGCTATTGGGTTTTGAGAAAGTCACTCATCTCCTCTATGCCCCTGTTTCCAAATTGGTAACATCAGGATAATAATAATTTCTACATCATTAGGCTTGCTTAGAGGACTAAATGACTTAACATATACAAAATGCTTATAGATTTGTGCTATGATGATAGGCAGTAACAGAAGCCACGGGCTGGCATCAAATAGAGAAACAGACACACGTGTAAGACATCACTGAAAAAAAAAAAAAAAAAAGACATCACTGAAGTATTCTTGAATCAGTGCCCATGCTGAGTTAACAGAGAATCTAATAATCAATTTGTATATTCTCCCGAGTCACTGTTAGTCTTAATGCAATAGCAGTTAAATTTATGAGAAATCAGTTTGTGTGTATGGTAGAGGTGGGGATATAAGGATGAAATAAACAGTCTTGAAAGCTCTTTAAAATTAAAGGTCATCTCAATGCTGAAAAATCCTAATTGCCTTATTGTATACATATGTGTGTTTATGCTTACGCACACACCCCCCCAAGAAATAACACTTAAGATTTCGTAAAATCCAAATTCTTCAAATAACTAGATTTCAATGTGTCCCACATTGTACTCATTTCAAGTATATCATATAATTCCATAGTAGATTAATATAACTACAAAAATACATAATCTTTATCATTTTCAATATCAATTTCCCAAATGCATTAGAAGGGAAATAGGAGAACAGACATATATTTTTCAAAAGTTAAATTATTCAGAAACATTTTTGTAAAATGTAGAATTAAGAAGGAGGCATTATTTCATTCTTTTGTGCAGTTGAAGAGCCTGAGAGGTGCATGGGCCACAGAGCTCAGTAGTCACAGAGATGGACTGACTTTAGGACACTGCTCTTCACACAGTAACAGGTGCATTGTCTGCAAATCATTACAATGTTGTTAGTTTATAGCATTTCAGAAAACAAAGATCCTTTCCTATTAGTCTGAATGATAAAACACACTGCACACATACACACACACCTACAATTGCTTCCTCCTAGCAATGGTACCCCACTCCAGTACTCTTGCCTGAAAAATCCCATGGACAGAGGAGCTTGGTGGGCTGCAGTCCATGGGGTTGTGAAGAGTTGGACACGACTGAGCGACTTCACTTTCACTTTTCACTTTCATCCATTGGAGAAGGAAATGGCAACCCACACCAGTGTTCTTGCCTGAAGAATCCCAGGGACGGCGGGGCCTGGTGGGCTGCCGTCTAAGGGGTCATACAGAGTCGGACACGACTAAAGCAACTTAGCAGCCTGTTGCTAGAAAATCTACCTTTCCTAATTCTAAGCTATCCATATAGTCTAAGCTATATGCTTCTGCTATCCATAGAGACATTTCTCCATGGTTGAATTTACTTAGAAGAGAATACTGAAATTACCAGTTAGAATAGTTCAGCAAAAAGCTAATGAAGCAGGAAAAGTTTAATCACTTTAGATTGCTTTTCATCACCTATTTTGCAAGGTATAGTAAATTTATTGAAGTGTTTTAATACCCTTAGCAAATTTAAAATGCCAGAAATATTTAAAATGTTTCTTTGTATTTCATACTTGTAAATCACAAGAGAAACTACATTAACAAAATGATGTTTTAGTGACATGCAGTGAGTGGTTCCCTTTTCTGGGAATGTATGTGCACCCCAACAAAAGGAATAGTAGGTTCCAAAGATGTGTCTAAATAATTGTTGATGCTGGCAAGTCAATAATAGCCACTCGCACTTATACATTCACACTGGACATGAATGAGAACATTAATTAAAGTCTAGACTCCTTAAAGGAAAAACATTTGAAATCTTAATTGAATCCATCGCACAATACAACTGTTCACTTGTTAATTCAGTTCATATTTATCTATCCTCTTATTGTAAGGACTTAATATGAGTACAATAAAAGTTCTCATTTTCTTGGAGTTTGCAAGATACTTATAATTGTAAAAACAATCACCACTGCTTCCTGCTCAATAGGAAACTGGAAACATTTGGAACTGAAATCACTTTTATGTGAATAATAGGCATATTTTTCCATGTATTGTAAGTTGAAGAAGAGAGATGCTTGGACTCATAATTTTTAACAGGTTATCTTTTTAAAGAAACAATATAAATGGTAAAAGTAGCTCAGTCATGTCCGACTCTTTGTGACCCAATGGACTATACAGTCTTTGGAATTCTCCAGGCCAGAATACTGGATTGGGTAGCTGTTCCCTTCTCCAGGGTATCTTCCCAGCCCAGGGATCAAACCCAGGTCTCCCAAATTACAGGCAGATTCTTTACCACCTGAGCCACCAGGGAAGCTCATAAATGGGTAGCAGTATCATTATGAAGTTTCCAGTGAGAAAAGAACCAAAATAGTACTTCCATATATTGTGTTCTATATATCTATCGCTTTTCCTATCTGATTACGAAGTACATGCTCTAGAGAAATGGGCTTCCTTGATAGCTCAGTTGGTAAAGAATCGGCCTGCAATGCAGGAGACTCTGGTTTAATTCCTTGATCGGGAAGATCCACTGGAAAAGGGATAAGCTCTAGAGAAAAGCTAGTTCCAAGTTTCTGAGAATCTTGACCTCGTCTATTTCCTTTTTGGTTTTAGTGCCTTTACTATCAGGGCAGTCTGGTTATAACTGTATAGTTCAAAGTAAAGAAAGGACTTGAACTAAGCCATTTGCTCATTCTAGAGTCTTAATTTTATGACTTGACTTTATCTTGGGTTAAATTAAACGCACAGTTGCTGGCTCACGTCCTTCCACTGTGTGGAAACAGCATTACCAAGATACTGTATTACAGATGGAGATTAATTTTCTTACTAGATGTGACTTCTTTGAGCTGCAATAAGATTATTTGTGGAAGGACAAGAGAGTGTTACCATAACGAATAATATATAACAGGATTTCAAAATGCTTGTGCTCCAGACATAATTTTACATGGAAAATTTTAGGCAAGTTAAATCAGGGAAAATAACTATACTTGAGCAAATGCATTGTGAAAGTATCATTTTGCATGTTGGGCTTCTATTGAAGAATATGTTCCTATTTCAGCAGTAAAGAGAGAAAAATTATTTTTCTTTTTTTAATTTCTTTTTTTTAATATAAATTTATTTATTTTAATTGGAGGCTAATTACTTTACAGTATTGTATTGGTTTTGCCATACATCAACATGAACCTGCCACAGGTATACACATGTTCCCCATCCTGAACCCCTCTCCCACCTCCCTCCCCATACCATCCCTCTGGGTCATCCCAGTGCAACAGCCCCAAAGAAAATTTTTAAGTTGCATCATAAACTCTTTCTCTTAAAAGGAATTTTATCCAGTGAAAGTTTGTTGTTGTCCAGAACCTTAGTTGTTTTAAAGTCCTAAAGTAGGTGTCTTTTTTAAAAACTTAATTTTGTCTTTTGTAGTTCTCCCCCAAACAATAAAGAGTTTTCAGACAAAATTGGGAATGCATGGTATCTAATATCTTATATATCAGGGAGTCAGAATCCAGCTGAATACATCATAGGCTGTTTCTGTTTCATGGAGCCCTTCTGGATCACTAATTTGTCATAATTCCCATGTGTTTAAGTGGATGTAGCCTTATACTTTGCAATTTTTCTGGAAGGTATGTATTGTTTTAGGAGAAAAGAACCCAACTCCCTGCCATCATTAATTTGAACCTTTTGGACCCAAGCCCTTTTGTCACTAAAAGTGTGAAGAAAAAAAAAAAAAAGAGGAGTGATAATTGTTCTTGGCTACATTTTCTGGTTGTTGTCTTGAGATTTTGCTCAGAGACCATGGCAACAAATAAGAAATCAAAACATAGAAACCTTTAATAACTGAAAGCTGAAAAGAGTCAATAAAAATGTTTTAGTGGACTCCCTTCCTAATGAAATTTATTGTTTTTAAAGAGTCTAAGTCTACAGGACTTCAGGAGTACCTAAGAATAAACCTAATTCCCACTGACTTCTGAGTGAGAATTCTATAATGATATAAACAGAGTGAAAAATAAGAGAAACAAATGGCACCAGGGAATGTGAAATTTTATTTCCAGCCCAGAGGATAACTCTTTAGAAAGAGATCTTGGATTTAATGCTGAGGTCTTTGCATTCGCTGTTTTCGTTGGCCCACTCGTGCCTGAGGTTCTGAGAGGAGCCCAGAAGACGGATTAGGTGGAGCTCCATAGGAGAGAGAAGTGATTATTTTGTGAAAGAGAAGACCTTCGGGGGTTGACTCTGCAGGTGACTCTGAAGGAGTAGACTTTCCTTCTCTCAAAAATCCCCATCAGTAAGTCTAACAGCACCATCATCATTGTGGGGGATTACTACTAGAATTTACTACAGCAGCAGTGGGGAGAGAAGATGAGATTGTGAACATGTCAGTGAAGAACCTGTGATCTAGATCACAGCTTCAGAAACTTCTAAATGTTTTGAACTGAAGAGAAGAAAATCTTGCAAGGAAAACCTAATCATTAAAACAAACAAAAATGATTCATAGAGATATCAAAAGTCCTAAAACACCCACTGTTCTGCAATTATCACATTCTTTGACAGGCACTATCACTCCATCACATTACCTAGTTTTAGTTTTCTATAGCAGTCAGTATTACGCAGGTCATCTATGTATTTATTTAGAGTGTGAGTTCCACAAGAATGAGGAACTTGTTTTATACCTGAAACACGTAGGATGAAATCTGACACACAGTAGTTGTTGTTCAGTCCTTAGGTTGTGTCTAGGTCTTTGCAACCCCATGGACTGCAGCACACTAGGCTTCTCTGTCCTCGACTGTCGCCCGGAGTTTGCTCAAATTCACCGCTAGTCTCTAACATAAATTTCTTGGATGGATAATTGAAGCAATTTCTGTAAAAACTGGACAAGAGTGTGCTGAGTCAAAGAAAAATTGGGGTGCAGATAGCTCATTGAGGGGAAGGGTGACCTGTTTTAGAGATGGAAACGATGTGGAACTACTTCTGCCTTTTCAGCTCAAGAAACCCACATCTGAAGGTCTGAAATCTATCCAGCTCATTCCAGAGTGAAGTACAACCATAAATGTAGACTTGGAAAATTGATTGTAAAGAAGCATTTTCCTCTCTGTTATAGAATAGAAACTTCTGGAAGTCGTATTCATAATGTGATGTATTAAAGAGTTAATACATCAGGTTAAAATACAACAGGTTAAACAGTGTTTAACCTACACTGTTTTTTCAACTTAAAATGTACTCATCACTTTTATGGGGCATAGGAGGGAAGAAAAACACCTTAGGGGAAATAAATCGCTTGTCCATATCTCCAAATTAATAACTGACATCAGACTTAACAGTTTGATTTGAAGGTCTCTCCTCTTCTGCAAAGAGAAACTGCCATATGGCTGACATTGTGGTCTTTCCACTTACACAACAATTTAATATGCCTGGTTCATGATGAAATACCAGCTCCCGGCTGGGAAATTAAAGCAGCATTCAGCTCCTCTCAGCAAGAAAGCTGCAGTTTGATATATTCTGTAAACTGGATGCTGCATTAGCCAAGGGAAAGGATTGGCATAGTTAGGAAACACAGTTGGACTTGTTAAAACAAGCGTTTCAGTGCACAGATGCTAAGTCTCTTTGGAACTATGCTTTGGATCACTTTGCTCCTTCTTAGCTATCAACTAAATATATTTTTGTTTCAGTTTCTTTTAATTTTCATCCTTACAGTGATTTATATGAATGTGATCATCTACCTCTAAGATTTCAAAACATGCTTTTGGGGAAAGAAAGAGCTGACCATATATTAAAATAGTCTTTTTTCCTTAAGAGTAGCATTTTAAGCAGCTCAATGCAATATCTGTCAAGGTGGCATGACAGAACAGGAATCACCTCACACAGACAGAAAATCAAATGTTGAATCTGTTACCAACTGGCCATTCAGCCTTAAGTAGTTTTATTCAGTTCTTTTAGCTGAGTGTGGTAGTATATAAAACCAGGATAATACTACTCACTTTGTAGGGCAGTTGCAAGGAATATTTATATATACCTGTGTTTGGGGGGTGTACATGTGTGTAACATACCAGACATGGTTCGGTAAAGTGGATGCAAGTGGACACAGAAGTAAAATTCAAACATTCATTTGTTATAATAGTCCATTCACATGCATCTGTACATCCATTTTATAAAATAATTATTTGCCATAGCCTGGTGTGCTTGCAGTGATTGACCCTATCTTTCAATGTCTTTTCATCCTTGCAAGGTCTGAGTAACTCTAAAAATATATCATTTTCCAGTGAAATTCTTTAGATAGATTTCATGATTAAAGATAATATAGCTAGTTACATTTTCACATGTGGCACAAACTTGTCATTTCTCATCTTTACTTGTCTACTTTGAATTTATTCTTCAAAATATTTACTACTCCAACAAGCCTGCTCTGAACCGCTAAGCCGGTCCATGGTATTCCCAGCATATTTCTATCTCTTTATTGAATATATTACCATTAAGCTATCTGTGCTTGCCAACTGGATTATATCCTTTTAAACTTTGTAATTCTATTCTCTGACTCTGGCTTTTGTAGTTCATCAACAATATGTGTCAAAATAGCCATCCACAGACACATACGTACGTGGACACAAACATATTTTGTTTCTCATTCATCATTTGCTTCCCCAGTCCATAGCAATATCTTCCTAACGGACTCATTATCATAAAATTATTTTCAACCTATACACTAATAATCATTAAAATTAAACATTGATTGTTTTAAGTAATATAATCCACTAAGTATTAACAGTTTATGCTTTGATTAATATTCATTTGTTCAACAAGCTTTATGGAGACTCCAGTTATGCCAGTCACTGTGTCCTATAATCAGTTATGTCTTTTAGAAAGTAAACATTTAAGAAGTCAAAACAATATGCAAATCACCACAATTCAATGCATTAAGAGCATAAGATAAAATAGCAGTTTAAGATGGAGGAATCTATTAAAAATTCTCTGTGAAGGAGGTATTGAGTTCCAAAGGCTGAGTAGGAGGTGGTAGATTGAGAGGATGTTTGTGGAGTGAGCATTCCAAGTAGAAGGAGCAGCAAGTTATAAAATCAGAGGCTGGCAAGAGCATGGCCATTTGAAGACAAGCACACACAGCATTCAAAACTGGGGGGATGCAGAGTGGGAGGCAGGCAGCCACAGGAGATGAGTAAAGATGGATCTGTGTCTTTGCAAGAAATTAGGATTTCATCCTACAGGTAAGAGACAAGAATTGAAGGCTTTTAGCATGAGGACTGGCATGATGACATTTGCTTTTGGAAATGAGTATCCTCATAGATATAGGTGCTTGAGCAACTAAACAGATAGTTAGAAAGGCCTTCAAATAACTCAGACAAGAAGTTATGAGGATTTAATCTTCAACAAAGTATTAGAAAAACTATTAAAGAAAAAAGTAAAGAATTAATGGAACTTACATTCCTGCTTTCTATTAAGAATAAGATAAAGAGAAGATCCACAAATGGTAGCATATTTTCGCTTTGATAACTGGGTAAATGTGATACCACCATGATACTCAAGATCAGTCACTAAGTCATGTCAGACTCTTTGCGACCCCATGAACTGTACCCTGCCAGGTTCCTCTCTCCATGGGACTTTCCAGGCAAGAATACTGGAGTGGGTTGCTAGTTTCTCCTCTAGGGGATCTTCCCGACCCAAGGATTGAATCTGCCCCTCCTGCATTGCAGGCAGATTCTTTACCACTGAACCACCAGGGATAGTGAATATAGATAAAGCAGGTTTGCTGAGTTTGCAGTGGGAGAAAGGAAGAAATAAGTTGGGTTTTGAGCTTGCTGGACTCAGTTCAGTTCAGTTCAGTCGCTCAGTCGTGTCTGACTCTTTGCAACCCCATGAATCGCAGTATGCCAGGCCTCCCTGTCCACCACCAACTCCCGGAGTTCACCCAGACTCATGCCCATCCAGTCAGTGATGCCATCCAGCCATCTCATCCTCAGTCGTTCCCTTCTCCTCCTGCCCCCAATCCCTCCCAGCATCAGAGTCTTTTCCAGTGAGTCAGCTCTTCGCATGAGGTGGCCAAAGTACTGGAGCTTCAGCTTTAGCATCATTCCTTTCAAAGAAATCCCAGGGCCGATCTCCTTCAGAATGGACTGGTTGGATCTCCTTGCAATCCAAGGGACTCTCAAGAGTCTTCTCCAACACCACAGTTCAAAAGCATCGATTCTTTGGCGCTCAGCCTTCTTCACAGACACATTCAAAGAATGAATTGTATTTACAGTCTACACCAAAATCTGCCATGTTTACAACTATTTAATACATGTGTTTGCCTAACGTCTATTTGATGAGTAGATGAACGAGTGCCTGTGGAACAAGCAGCTTGTAAATGTCCAGGAGGATCAATAGTCTGTTTGCAGTACCCTGGGCCTGAAATTATATAATGAAGATTAAGATGAATGTGGTTCACAATAAATTATGAAAATTAATTTCCCTGCTGAAAGCTGCCACTAACGTGAGAACAGAGATGATCACTAGCCTCATAAACATAAGGAATTCTTACAAAATTATGAGTGTATATTGTTCCTATTATAACTTATTTACTCCTCTCCCAATTTAGTCCATTACTCTCCAGTGCTTCTCAACCAGAACTTAGAATCAAGCCCTGTTGTTTTAAAGCATATATTACAAGTAATGAATTAACTTAGCACTTATGTAACCACTTATGTACCATGCTTGTGAGAAATGATAAAATAGTCACTGAAATAATTTTCTACGTTACATTGTTTAGATTAGAAGCCTTCAGTGAGAAAGTCTCTTCTCCTCCACTTAATACTAGAACAACCAGTTCCCATAGAAAGTGTTCTGAGCTATCGACAGGGAAAACAAAAGAAGCTTTTGACACACCTCTCTCTAGGGTTACTATTCAGTTTCCTTACCCGCCTCTTATAAGTTTCCAGATTCACATTTGTAACACATTTTCTATAACTATTCTACATATTACTAGATGTGTCTGTTCTCAAAAAGGCCAAGTGTATATCTGAACTTTACAATATCCAGAATTTTTATGTAAGATACTGAAGTTATGTAATTCTTACATAGGAGAGAAGGAACAGAGGTCCCTATCCAGTTCTGCTGTCTAATTCTAATTCTAATTGTCAATTAGTCTGTGAAAACAAACACTCATGATAGAATACCGCTGGCTGTCTCTGCAGAAGAAAAGACGATTTATTGAGATGGTAGAAAGATACAGGCCATCTGTAAACTTTTATGTAGGAGAATGGAGGGAGGTTGGAAGTTATACCAGACTTTAAAGAAAGTTATTCAGCAAGAGGGGCTTCGGCAATGAGAACAAGAAGAACAAAGACAAGTCTCTGACTCTAAGAACAAGGAGAATGAAGACAAACCTCTGACCCTAAAACCAATTACCAAATATTCTTATGGTTAGTCTAACTCAGTAATTTGGGGCTCAGGAGAAACATATGAGTTTATGATAAAAATAACAGTTAATAGTTATTCATCTCCGTGTTTCCTGATGGAAAGCCACTTTTTATAGCTGTCTCTCTAAAACCTAGTGAACACACTGCTGTGTCACTGATCTATGATGAAATAAGGAATATAGTAACAATGGGATGAGTTATCCTTAGAGATGAATTTGTTTTGCTGTCTTGTTCTGGGACTTCCCTGATGGCCAGTGCTTAAGACTCCATGCTTCCAAGGCAGGGATCACAGGTTCCATCCCTGGTTGGGGAGGGATGATCCCACATGCTGTTTAGTGTGGCAAAAAAACTGAATAACTGTCTTGTCCTTTATTCTATGCCTATTTTTTTATTTTGAAATTACTCTTGCTATTTCTATGTGAAATTTTTTTTTCTTTTATGCACTGATGGTGACGGTGGATGATTATTTCATTTATTTTTCTTAATTTTTTATCTGTGTCCAAACCTAGTAAAAATGTATTGACAACTTCTTGGTCCCAATTAAACAATTTTTAACATTATTGATCGATAATATCTAAATGTAGCATAACAACTTCATTCATTAAATTATTCATTATTTCTTCAACAAATATGTTTGAACAACTGCAAAGTGTCAGTTACTATTGTAGGTAATGAAACTACAGTCACGAGGAAGAGAAACAATAGCCTGCTTTCCTGCAACTTACATCTTCATCAAGAGAGATAGACAATACAAAAGGAAAATAAATAATTCCAGATAGTTGTAAATGCATTGAGAACAAGAACAACAAAACGGTTTCTGATAAGTGTTTTCCATGGCTAGGTATTGTACCAGTGCTGCACCACTGGCCTACGTGGATTACCCACCCATCTACTCCATGGAATCAATCATTGTTATGACAATATGCATGTTGCTGGGGCTCTTCCTCATGGTATCACATGATAGTGCTTTGTGACACTTACTGGACATATTTCATTCATTTCTCTCTTCAAACACACACACACACAACAAAACTTTCTGCTTTTTATCAGATAAAATTGTATTTATTTTAACTGGAAAATAATTACTTTACAATATTGTAATGGTTCTTGACATACATCAACATGAATTGGCCACAAGTATACATGCCCCGCTGATCCTGAACCCCCTCCCTCATCCCTTCCCACCATATCGCTCTGGCTTGTCACTGAGTATTGGATTTGGGTGTCCTGCTTCATGCATCAAACTTGCACTGGTCATCTGTTTTACATAATGTATATGTTTCAATGCTATTTTCTCAAATAATCCCACCCTCAACTTCTCCCACTGAGTCCAAAAGTCTGTTCTTTACATCTGTGTCTCCTTTGCTGAAAATGCTATAAAATTTAACCAGACATCCCAACATTAAAGAAACACCTTCATATGTGAACTCTGTCTGCATAAGAGAGCTCCCCTCTATTCTTTGTTTCCATACCTTCAGATGTTTTTTGTCGCCACAACTGTCAGAAAATCCCAGCTTAATGAAACTTTATCTGTTATAAGCAATTTGCACATTGGTTGCTATTTATTGATGCTAATATAAATTTTATTTTATTTTTCCTCTTTTTTTTCTGTATCTAAGTCCATGGATTCTTTTGCATATCTCTTTTATCCTTTTTTATTCAATAATTAAAGTAGTAAACCACTGGAGTTACCTGAGACTTGAATGAAGGAGGAAAATCGATGGAGCTTTCAAAAAAAGATTTTTAATGTGTTTAACTAGCTTTCTCTCATCAACAAAATGATTAGCATTCATGTTACAGTGTTCCAAGATTATCCAAAAAAGACTGCATAATGAAAGCAAATGTCCCAAAGAGTTTAATTATGAATGCTTTGATATCAAAAATATAATTTTAAGCTTCTGTTGTAGAGTTGATGTGAAAGTTGTACAGACATACAAGGCAATATCATGTTTGCCACCTTAGATTTTTAGAGCAGGGTTTACAGAGACATGAACTCAAAAATATGTCTTCATCAATACTACTGTCATCCCACAGTGATGGTGCTTCTAATGTGAGAGGTTTGCTCCTGACATCTGATAGACAGAGACCAAAGATGCCAGGAAACATTGTTCAACACAGAGGACGAGTCCTGGTATCTGAGAATTATCCAGACCCAAATACCAGTAGGGACAAAGAAACCCTGGTCTAAAGAGCCTCATTTGGTTTGATATTTTAGAAAACAGGTCCAATAGTTAATACAGATTCATTAACAAGAATCAGTAGGTTTCTTAAATTTGTTCTGTTTTTCTCCTGCAATCCTTTCAGCTCTTCATTCTTATGTGATCTCTGAATTTTCCTCTGTCATCCATCCTTCCATTTAGGGATTTCCACTAATGATGATAATAATGATGCAAAAAAAAAAAAAAAAAAAGACAAAGTAAATAAGGATATACCTTGATAAGTTGATACTCTAGGTCTGAGTTATCTTAGTTATGTTTTACTGGTATCTAACAACAACAAAATCCCTATTTGTTTTCAATTAATACTTTTAAAATAGGTTATTATAATTTTAAAAAACATTAATAAGCTTTTTTTGTGCTGGTACAATACTGTACTGGATTGCATGTCTTTAATCCTACAAAACTTATTTTTAATTATTTTACATGTATAGGTTCTAGGGGACGTTTCTATTTAGGTTTCTCAAAAAGGAGAAAGAGTTGTGACATAATACAGAAATTACCCCCATACTAATTTGAATGCTTGATAATATTAAGAAATAACTGTTAACTTTTATGGTGATTTTTATTGAAAGTTTATATGTTAGTAATGCATACAGAAATTTAAAGCTGAATTAATATATTTGCAATTTACTTCAAAATAATAAAGGAGATGGGAAATATGTGAGTATTGGTGAAACAAGTTTAATTGAGTCAGTAATTGTTTAAGCTGGAAAATGAATATGTTGGGATTCATTTTATGGTTATTATTTATACTACTATACAAGTTTATTTGACTATATTATGCTTTCCTATAGTACTTAATATTATGCTTTTCTTTTATCAACTTAAATAGTCCACAATGAAAACAATCAAAATAATAAAATATTAGCCCTTTTTATAACTTTGTCTTTTTAGAGATGTTCCCCCTGCTCCAAGGGGCTTTCCTTGTGGCTCAGATGATAAAGAATCTGCCTGCAGTGCAGGAGACCCAGTTTAGATCCCTGGGTCAGGAAGATTTCCTGGAGAAGGGGATGGCTACCCACTCCAGTATTCTTGCCTTGGAGAATCCCATGGACAGAGGAACCTGGCACGTTACAGTCTGTGGGGTCGCAAAGTATCAGACATGACTAACCCTTTCACTTGCACTTTCCCCTGCTCCAAATTTTTCCACAAACCTGAGACAAAAATACTGGTTGACTGAGTATCTGGTTAAGTGAAGCTTTTATTGGATAGGATTCGAAAATATATAAAGTTCTTCTCTATGATGAGCCAGACCATCTCTGGTGGGAGAGTGTCCTGATGTCCATTTATCATACTGACCAAGTAGGTCAGGGAGGAATTTTTTTAAAATGTAGTTCAGATAAACTGTTGGGGCATCTGACCCAATTCTTCAGTTCACTTTGCTTAAAATAACAAGAGAATGTGGTTCATACAGCTTTAGCCCACTGATTTCTACTCCTTCCAGATTTTGTTATTTGATAAAGTTCGATCCCTGGGTCGGGAAGATCCCCTGGAGGAGGAAATGGCAACCCGTTCCAGTATTCTTGCCTGGAGAATCCTGTGGACAGAGGAGCCTGGCAGGCTACAGTCCATGGGGTCACAAAGAGTTAGACATTAGTGAACCACTAAGCATGCACACATGCAAAGATATAAGAAAAGTTAGCTGTTTAAAGGTATAGGAAAAAATATATTTAAATTAGGGGTTGACAAACTAAGGGTTGCTTTTCCTGTGAAGAGTCAAATAGTAAATATTTAAGGCTTTGTGGGCCACATGTGGTCTCTGTCATATACTGTTTTACAAACCTTTAAGAATGTGAAAACTATTCCTAACTCTAGCAAAAAAAAATATTATGGTTGGATTTGCCTGTAGGACTCCAGATATAATCTCTCATTTTTAAACTAGCTTTTCTTTCAAATTTAATTCTGAATAAGACATACAGGTAAAATCATTCAATAAATTATATTTCACTTTCTGCTACTATCACTTTAATGCATCTTAGCTCTATCAAGTAATACATGCTGCTAACTAGACCAACTAATTAGATTTATATTAGATGTATGTTATATTTTATCATCTATAATACGTACTTGAGCCTACACACAAACTTTTAAATTCAAAACTCAGTGTCATTTTTATGATTATAATTATTACCTTAAATTTGCTCATTTATTGTCACATAGAGTAATGTTTCTTAGGTTGGTCAAAGATAAACAGATATTTAGTTTTGTTAGGATTAATTTATAATGTACCTAAGTTTTTGTTTTTGTTTATATTTTGTTTTCTTTTTGGTAAGGAGGTATTAGTAGGATTGCATTGTTGTCTAATAAATTTTTGCTATTATCTTGCACACAAAGAGATTTCCAGCTGACTTGTGTACTGATACTTTGGATTATGCAGAAGTAGAAAATGAAAACTCCACACAAATAGTATATAAGTTTTCAACTCACTTCAAGACCTCTCTATGGTACTCATGTCCTGGACTTGCAGAACTCACTGTAGCCTCTCAAGAGAGGGAAAGAAAAGGAAAGGGAGATGCTTTTAGCAAAATGGATGGCTGTGCACATCTAGAAAGAGGTCACAGATGGAAGTGTGGATGAGTCAGGCGCTTTTGAGCTGAATGGCACAGAGTCAAGCTCAGGTCACCTGAGGTGACAGAGTCTATTGTAGGTGAGCGCATGAAGAAAGGAACAGCAAACTGCCTCCAGACAGTCAGAAGCCAACTTGATGGCAAGTGGGAACACCCCTCGAGAAACAGTGACCCCAGTGGTCAAAGGACCACTGTAGGGATACGCCAGTCCAGGAATTTATGCGCTCTCTGCCTTTTCTAGCTGTCCCTTCGTTACTCTCAGTCTCCTCATAAGAAGACATAATCAGGCCTGTTAGTCACAGTCCAGTATAAAGCATTCCCATCAGGAAGAGTTTTCCCGCCAGGCCATCCTGTGGGCTTCTAACCAGATTACAGATTACCATCTTTCAGATAGGCATCAATCTTGGAATCAGTTATTACAGATTTTCAGTCAGGATAAAAGTTTACCAATTGGCACACACAAATAAATACTTTGTTGTTTTTCAGTTGCTCAGTCGTCTCCAACTCTTTGTGACCCCATGGACTGCAACACAAAAGGCTTCCCTGTCCTTCACAATCTCCTGGAGTTTGCTCAAACTCATGTCCAGTGAGTCAATGATGCCATCCAACTATCTCATCCTCTGTCGCCCTCTTTTCCTCCTGCCTTCAATCTTTCCCAGCATCAGGGTCTTTTCCAGTGAGTCAACTCTTTGCATCATATGGCCTAAGTATTGGTGCTTCAGCTTTAGTATCAGTCCTTCCAGTGAATGTTCAGGGTTGATTTCCTTTAGCATTGACTGTTTTGATCTCCTTGCAGTCCAAGGGACTCTCAAGAGTCCTCTACAGCACCACAGTTCGAAAACATCAGTTCTTCAGCACTCAGCCTTTTCTATGGTCCAGCTCTCACATCTGTACATGACTACTGGAAAAACCACAGCTTTGACTATATGGTCCTTTTTTGGCAAAGTGATGTCTCTGCTTTTTTTAATACTCTGTCTAGGTTTGTCATAGCATTTCTTTGAAGGAGCAAGCATCTTTTAATTTCATGGCTGCAGTCCATAGTAATTTTCGAGCCCAAGAAAATAAAGTCTCTCACTGTTTCCATTTTTCCCCCATGTATTTGCTATGAAATGATGGGACTGGATGCCATGATCTTAGTTTGTTTGAATGTTGAGTTTTAAACCAGTGTGTTTACTCTTCCTCTTTCACCTGCATCAAGAGGCTCTTTAATTCCGCTTCACTTTCAGCCATTAAGGTGATGCCATCTGCATATCTGAGTTTATTGATATTTCTTTCAGCAATCTTGATTCTAGCTTGAGCTTCATCCAGCCCAGCATTTTACATGCTGTACTCTGCATACAAGCTAAATAAGCAGGGTAACAATATAAAGCCTTGACGTGCTCCTTTCCCAATTTTGAACCAGTCTGTTGTTCCATGTCAAGTTATAGCTATTGCTTCTTGACTTGTAAACAGGTTTCTCAAGAGGTAGGTAAGGTACTCTCCACTCGCATCTTTTTAAGAATTTTCCACAGTTTGTTGTTATCCACATAGTCAAAGGCTTTAGTGTAGTCAGTGAAGCAAAAGTAAATGTTTTTCTGGAATTCTTTTGCTTTTTCTATGATCCAGTGGATGTTGGCAATATGATATCTGGTTCCTCTGCCATTTCTAAATCCAGCTTGCACATCTGGAAGTTCTTGGTTTACATGCTGTTGAAGCCCAGCTTGGAGGGTTTTGAGCATTACCTTGCTAGCATGTGAAATGAATGCAGTTGTGTGGTAGTTTGAATATTCTTTGGCATTACCCTTATCGGATTGGAATGAAAACTGATCTTTACCAGTCCTGTGGCCACTGCCCAGTTTTCCAAATTTACTGGCATATTGAGTGAGTACTTTAATAGCATCGTCTTTTAGGATTTGAAATAGCTCAGCTGGAATGCTATCACCTCCACTAACTTTGCTCATAGTAATACTTCCTAAGTCCCACCTGACTTCACACTGCAGGATGTCTGGCTCTAGGTGAGTGATCACACTATCATGGTTATCTGGATCATTAAGACAGAAGAACTTGCCACCTCCTCTTAATATCTTCTGTTAGGTCCATATCATTTCTGTAATTCCATAATCATTCCTATCTTTGCATGCAGTGTTCCCTTGGTTTCTCTAATTTTCTTGAACAGATCTCTAGTCTTTCCTATTCTACCGTTTTCCTCTATTTCTTTGCATTGATCACTAAGGAAGGCTTTCTTATCTCTCTGTGCTATTCTTTGGAACTCTGCATTTAGATATATGTCTTCCCTTTCCTCCTTTGCCTTTTGCTTCTCTTCTTTTCTCAGCTATTTGTAAGGCCTCCTCAAAAAACCATTTTGCCTTTTTGCATTTCTTTTTTGGAGGGATGGTTTTGATCACCATCTCCTGTACAGTGTTATGAACCTCTGTCCATAGTTCTTCAGGCATTCTTTCAGATCTAATCCTTTGAATCTGTTTGTCACTTCCACTGTATAATCATAAGGGAATTGATTTAGGTCATACCTGACAAATACTGCTTCTAACCAGTTTGAGAGAAATGAGTTACTAGTAGGTTTAATGTCAGAAACGTTTCTCTGCATGCCAAAGTTTTGCTTGATTTTTTTTTCCAAAACAACCTTCATCTTACATTCACTTAGAGGATAGTTACCCTTCTGTGGTTTTTCTTTACATCTACATTCAAAATTGTGGGTGCCTCATCACCTTTCAAGTTCTTTTGAAGCTTCATTTCACAGGGCTTCTCAGAAGAGATCATTTCTTGGTGCTATAGCTTTATTTCATGCAAATTCCCATCATCTCATACCGATGATTATTGTCAAAACTTCTTTTCAACTCTTTAACTGGTAAGAATTTCCTTCTTAGTTCATTTTATAAGACAACGCTAAATCAATATCCTTGTGTCATAAACCAGAAAATTTGAAAGAATAAATTTGCCTTCAAGAGAAAAAAGGGGTTGAATGACTTTCCAAAATTTGGCATGATATCTAGAGAGTTAGTTCTCCCCATACTATTCTATATAATCTCCTTTCCAAGACAATATTTTACAAACAAATTTCTTCCTTAAAAGCATTGAAATCCCACTGTCGATCAAGACCAAACTTCTTATCTAAAGAGGAATAGTCTCTGACAATCAAAATCCTATAATCCTGTGAAACTGCTATTTTTTTTCAATTCCAAGAAAACCTTCTTATAAGTTCTTCTCTGAACCCGTTCTCATGATTATTTCATTCCAGTGTCCTTTGTTTCCCCTCCCACTCCGTTTTCCCTGTCCTCTCCATCCTCCTGGCCTAAGCACTGTAATTCCTGCACTTCTTTTGGAGCCTACCTAAGACCTTCAATGCCACCAAAGCTGTACAAACTGAACTTTTTAGATTTTTATAAGCCAGCAGATGATTTAACTTTGGGATTATTCTCAAGCTCTTGTCACATGCTGTACTTGAATTTCTAATTAATTATAAAAGCTTTGAGTCAGGGTCAGTGTCTTTCATTTCTTTTATAGTTCCCACAGTTCAGTTCAGTTCAGTTGCTCAGTCATGTCTGACTCTTTGTAACCCCATGAATTGCAGCAAGCTAGGCCTCCCTGTCTATCACCAACTCCCGGAGTTCACTCAGACTCACATCCGTCGAGTTGGTGATGCCATCCAGCCATCTCATCCTCGGTCGTCCCCTTCTCTTCCTGCCATCCCTCCCAGCATCAGAGTCTTTTCCAATGAGGCAACTCATCACATGAAGTGGCCAAAGTACTGCAGTTTCAGCTTTAGCATCATTCCTTCCAAAGAAATCCCAGGGCCGATCTCTTTTAGAATGGACTGGTTGGATCTCCTTGCAGTCCAATAGTTCCCACAGTTTCCACCAATGTGCTGGTACAAGAAAATCATTCATTGACCTGAATTTATTCTCTCCCCGAAATTCCTTTCCTTTTTGCCACCTTTTCCCAACTTATCTTAAAACAAAAACCCTCTTTTATATGCAAATCTGACTGCTAGAAGAATTAATTTCCCAAAAAAGCCCATCACTGCCATTACCTAAGACATTTTAGAAATGTGCTCTCTGGCCCCACTCTAGACATATTATATCCTAATATGCGTTTTAGCCAGACACTCGCATGCAGAAAGTGATTTTTATGCATATTAAAGTGTGGGAAATGTTGCACTGAAGAATCCAGTCTGAATCAGTTGTAAACATTGCCACTAAAGAATTCATTCTGAATCAGTGGTTTTTGATTTTTACATTCAATAAGCCAGGAAAATGTGTATTTAAATCTCTTTTTTATCATCCACATGTATATGTGTGTTGTGTGAAAAGGAGAGGAAGACAGGGAACCAGGGGAAAATCTGGGGGATAAGTAATTTTTTGCTTTAGTAAATTCACCTCATAATTATCTAGTGAATATATTTTCTATTTAGACTATTATTTCTGCTGTACTTTTTTTTCCATTTTGTGTTAAACCACATAGGAAAACAGAGCTGTCAAGATATTACTTCAAAAAATACAATTGAGGTATCTAAGAGCAGAAATCTTTTGATGAATTTTTAAAAAGCTGGCTGCTTTTTAAAGGCATTTATAATTCAAAATGTTTGATTAACTTTTAAAGAGTTGAGTGCTAGTAGATTTAAAATCAAAAAGAAAGATTTGGAGTGGTCTGGTAGATTTTTAAAGAAGGATAGAAGCAGGAAAACTGTAGCCTTACTCTTCTTAGCTTTGATATTTTTATGTGATTTTTGTTCCAATCACAAAACACATCCTTTTTAATCTTCTGTATATCATGTGAGCTACCATGGGAATACTAGTGATGGTTTCTTATCTACCCAGTAGATATTCTGAAAATCATTGCAATACTTCATAAAGTATCTTAACTTGCCAGTGACAAGTGGTATAAATGCATAGTATATATCAGTTTATAAATAGTATCATGTAGAGCTGAAATTATGCAAACATTAGGTGATTGAAGAAGTCACAATGAAAAGACAGATATCCTTAGGTAATCCAAGTCTATACCCTGGCTAGTAATGCTGAAGAAGCTGAAGTTGAATGGTTCTATGAAGACCTACAGGACCTTCTAGAACTAACACCCAAAAAAGATATCCTTTTCATTATAGTGGACTGGAATGCAAAAGTAGTAAGCCAAGAAACGCCTGGAGTAACAGGCAAATTTGGCCTTGGAATACAGAATGAAGCAAGGCAAAGGCTAATAGAGTATTGCCAAGAGAATGCACTGGGCATAGCAAACACCCTCTTCCAACAACACAAGAGAAGACTCTACACATGGACATCACCAGATGGGCAATACTAAAATCAGATTGATTATATTCTTTGTGCCAAAGATGGAGAAGCTCTATAGAGTCAGCAAAAACAAGACCAGGAGCTGAGTGTGACTCAGATCATGAACTTCTTATTGCCATTTTCAGACTTAAATTGAAAAAACTAGGGAAAACCACTGGACCATTCAGTTATGACCTAAATCAAATTCCTTACAATTATACAGTGGAAGTGACAAATAGATTCAGTGGATTAGATCTGACAGACAGAATGCCTGATGAACTATGGATGAGGTTCATAACATTATACAGGAGACAGGGATCAAGACCATTCCCAAGAAAAAGAAATACAAAATAGCAAAATAGCTGTCTGAGGAGGCCTTACAAATAGCTGTGAAAGAAGAGAAGTGAAAAGTACAAGAGAAAAGGAAACTGTACACCCATTTGAATGCAGAGATCCAAAGAATAGCAAGGAGAGATAAGAAAGCCTTCCTCAGTGCAAAGAAATAGAGGAAAACAATAGAATGGGAAAGACCAGCGATCCCTTCAAGAAAATTAGAGATACCAAGGGAATATTTCATGCACAGATGGGCTCAATAAAGAACAGAAATGGTATGGACCTAACAGAAGCAGAAGATATTAAGAAGAGGTGGAAAGAATACACAGAAGAACTATACAAAAAAGATCTTCACAACTCAGATAATCATGATGGTGTGATCACTCACCTAGAGTCAGACATCCTAGAATGCGAAGTCAAGTGGACCTTAGGAAGCATCACTACAAACAAAGCTAGTGGAAGTGATGGAATTCCAATTGAGCTATTTCAAATCTTGAAAGATGATTCTATTAAAGTACTGCAGTCAATATGCCAGTAGATTTGGAAAACTGGAAATGGCCACAGGACTGGAAAAGATCAGTTTTCATTCCAGTCCCAAAGAAAGGCAGTGCCAAAGAATGCTCAAACTACCGCACAGCTGCACTCATCTCACAGGCTAGTAAAGTAATGCTCAAAATTCTCCTAGCCAGGCTTCAACAGTATGTGAACCGTGAACTTCCAGAAGTTCAAGCTGGTTTTAGAAAAGGCAGAGGAACCAGAGATCAAATTGCCAGCATCCTCTGGATCATCAAAAAAGCAAGAGCATTCCAGAAAAACATCTATTTCTACTTTATTGATTATGCCAAAGCTTTTCACTGCATGGATCACAACAAACTGGAAAATTCATAAAGAGATGGGAATACCAGACCACCTGACCTGCCTCATAAGAAATCTGTATGCAGATCAGGAAGCAACAGTTAAAACTAGCCATGGAACAACAGA
This sequence comes from Neotragus moschatus, assembly GCA_006410615.1. Lineage (NCBI taxonomy): Eukaryota > Metazoa > Chordata > Mammalia > Artiodactyla > Bovidae > Neotragus > Neotragus moschatus. Next base: position 34,481 of record SJYA01002586.1, read on the forward strand.
CTGGTTCCAAATTGCAAAAAGAGTGCATTAAGGCTATATATTGTCACCCTGCTTATTTAACTTATATGCAGAGTACATCATGAGAAATGCTGGGCTGGATGAAGCACAAACTGGAATCAAGATTGCTGAGAGAAATATCAATAACCTCAGATATGCAGATGACACCACCCTTATGGTAGAAAGAGAGAACTAAAAAGCCTCTTGATGAAAGTGAAAGAGGAGAGTGAAAAAGTTGGCTTAAAACTCATTATTCGGAAAACTAAGATCATGGCATCTGGTCCCATCATTTCATGTCAAATAGATGAGGAAACAGTGAAAACAGTGAGAGACTATTTTTCTGGGCTCCAAAATCAATGCAGATGGTAATTGAAGCCATGAAATTAAATGACACTTATTCCTTGGGAGAAAAGTTATGACCAACCTAGACCATATTCAAAAGCAGAGACATTACTTTGCCAACAAAGGTCCCTCTAGTCAAGGCTATGGTTTTTCCAGTAGTTAAATATGGATGTGAGAGTTGGACTGTAAAGTCCAACTTTACAGTTGGAGCACCAATGAATGATGCTTTTGAACTGTGGTGTTGGAGGACTTGAGAGTCCCTTGGATAGCAAGGAAATCCAACCAGTCCATCCTAAAGGAAATCAGTCCTGGGTGTTCATTGGAAGAACTGATGCTGAAGCTCCAATACTTTGACCACCTGATGTGAAGAACTTACTCTTTTGAATAAGACCCTGATGCTGGGAAAGATTGATGGTAGGAAGAGAAGGGGATGACAGAGGATGACATGGTTGGATGGCATCACCGACTCCTCGGACAGGAGTTTGAGTAAACTCTAGGAGTTGGTGATGGTCAGGGAGGCCTGGTGTTTTGTGGTTCATGGGGTTACAAAGAGTCGGACACGACTGAGCAACTAAACTGAACTGATCCTAAGAAGGGGAAGAGGAGAGGAGTTAAGGAGTGAAAACTATAAACCTTAATAGAAACTTCCACGTATCCAACAGAATAAAACAATAATGTTCTAAAGCATTTGAGATTAGGAACCAGATAAAAGAGAAGAGCAATGTAGCATCTGGTGAATAGCATCAATGCTCCTCAAAAAGGTCTAGCTCTTTAGGCTGTTGTGTTCAAACGTGAGTACTTTGTTTTATGAAGAATGCTTCCAACCTGGTCTAAGTCTTTCTGCTCCTTATCAATTGACTCTTTTATTCCTCATTTCGTGAACCAGGTTATATTGCATCACTTAGACTATTGTATGATATTGTATGGTAAGGGCTTGGCACTGCAAATTAGATTGTTGTACTTTTCTTTAAATACCTCATAGTTAAGCATCGAGAAATATCACATAAACAAATGAGGGCAATAATGTGCTGTAGAGGCTATGTTGCAACAGGATCAAAACTGTGTGGAGGCACAAAGGTGAATTCTCCCTGGGTTATTAAGAAAAAGATATCCATCAGTATGAAGCCATCTTATCTGAGACAAGTCTAAAGAAATGGGATGGTTAGATTATGAACAAATTGCTTCATAAACAGTTTGGTGGGTATGGGAGATGGCCATTATCTTTCACCAATTTAGAGGGTTATTGAATATATGAAACATCACTTTTTCCTCATTCTAGCACTTAGAGACAAAATCACAGGAAAAAAATTCAGAGATAGGAAAAGCAACATAAAGGAAAAAGGAAGGGAACTCATGTTGTGAGAGGGTCCATACCGTACTGAGCTTGTACCAGGCACTTTGTAGACATTGCTTTAGGTAAACCTCATAACAGTTTTGCCAATGCGTAACTTGTCTGAGGGGTCACTGCTAGAGTCAATACTCACAGCCCCAGATGATCACCCTAATCCTAGCTTTTAAAAGAAATAAATTAACCAAACATATGGGGAGAATTCACATTACAAAGCAATAACTTTAAATGACTAATGGAATAAGCAGCAGTAGAGGACTCTAATGACTGTGCAAGTTTGACTGTGTCTCCGGGATTGAAATAATCAGATCTTTAGAAAAAAAGCAAAATTGGGTATTTGGTTTCTTAGGATATTTATCATGCTGCAAAATCTATCTACATATAATATAATACAATCTGTATATCAAAATACATTCTATCTAATCTCTGTTTCAGAAAATTATAAAAAGTGAAACTTTTCAAAATACATTAAATACCACAAAATTTACATCTATTTCATGTTTTCACATGCATGCATGCTCAGTCTTGTCTGGTTCTTTGTGATCCCACAGACTGTAGCCCTCCAGGCTCCTCTGTCCCAGAATTTCCCAGGCAAAAATATTGCATTTTCTCTAGAGGATCTTCCCAGCCCAGGGATTGAACCCCCATGTTTTATCCTACTCTAAATTTCTTTAGCTCCTTATATTCAGATCCATTTGACACTTAAAGTGCTTCTATCACCATGCTTGATATACAAATTGATTTAAGCCAGATGTTACCATATCCTATGCCAATTTACAATTCACTAGTATGAATAGGGAAAGATTATAAATACATATAGAAAACAAAGAAGTGATATTTCCTCTCACAAATTATTATGAGACACTGGATTAGAAACCCAAGTAATTTCTAGGAACTTAGTATTTTAAGACACAGAATTACTTTTATTTCCTCATATTGGGTGCAAAAGAAGAAAGCAACTCTGCTTAGGTTAATATAAGGTTAATATCAGTTCAGTTCAGTTCAGTCACTCGGTCATATCCGACTCTTTGAAACCCCATGAATTGCAGCACGCCAGGCCCCCCTGTCCATCACCAACTCCCAGAGATCACTCAAACTCACATCCATTGAGTCAGTGATGCCATCCAGCCATCTCATCCTCCATCGTCCCCTTCTCCTCCTGCCCCCAATCCCTCCCAGCATCAGAGTCTTTTCCAATGAGTCAACTCTTCACATGAGGTGGCCAAAGTACTGGAGTTTCAACTTTAGCATCATTCCTTCCAAAGAAATCCCAGGGCTGATCTCCAACCAAGTACAAATTTTCCCATAAATTCTAGAAACTCAGGTTAAAAATTTTCATTGACAGAAATTTCCGTCATGAGTTCCTGATTAACTCTATTTACAGTGATGTCAAGTTCTGTTTTAGAGATCAGAGAAATAGTGCTGAATTGAAAAATATTTGAGGGCATTTGACTTACCTTGTAAAATGACTGTTTATATAGTTGATAGTAATGTCAGGTGAACTGAAATGTTTATAATCAGGGTTAACTAATGTCTGAAAAAATAGCACTGGGTGGTTGATATATACCCTAAAGATTATTGAAAGTAGGTGTGCTGTGCTGTGCTTAGTCACTTAGTAATGTCCAACTCTTTGTGACCCCATGGACTATACCCACCAGACTCCTCTATCCATGAGGATTCTCCAGGCAAGAATACTGGAGTGGGTTGCCTTGCCCTCCTCCAGAGGATCTTCCCAACCCAGGGATTGAACCCAGGTCTCCTGCATTGCAGATGGATTCTTTACCATCTAAGCCACCAAGGAAGCTCATTAAAAGTATACATATGTATATATGTGGTATATGGCTCAGATGGTAAAGAATCTGCCTGCAATTCAGGAAACCCAGTTTCAATTTCCGGGTTGAGACAATCCCCTGGAGAAGGAAATGGCAACCCACTCCACTATTCTTGCCTGGAGAATCCCATAGACGGAGGAGCTTGGCAGGCTATAGTAGCATGGGGTTGCAAAGAGTCAGACATGACTGAGTGAATAACACACACACACACACACACACACACACACACACATGGGCTTCCAAGGCGGCACTAGTGGTAAAGAACTCACCTGGCAATATAGCAGACTTAAGAGACATGAGTTCAGTCGCTGGGTCAGGAAGATCCCCTGGAGGAGGGCATGGCAGCCCACTCCAGTCTTCTTGCCTGGAGAACCCCATGGACAGAGAAGTGTGGTGGGCTACAGTTCATAGGGTCGCAAAGAGTTGGACAGGACTGAAGTGACTTAGCAGGCATGTGTGTGTGTGTGTGTGTGTGTGTGTGTGTGTGTGTGTGTCTGTATGCGTAGTGTGGGAGGCCAAATTGAATCTCCCTGGACACACTTCTTACGATACTGAAGTTGGAAACAGAGATTTCTAATACTCCTGTAATGGGATGCGTTACTCTCAGTTTCCCTCTTGCTGTGCTTAGTTGCTGTTGTGTCTGATTCATGGCGACCCCATGGACTGTAGCCCGCCAGGCTTCTCTGTCCATGGGGGTTCTCCAGGCAGGAATACTGGAGTGGGTTACCCTCCTTCAGGGGATTTTCCCAACCCAGGGATCGAACTCAGGTCTCCTGCATTGCAGACGGATTCATTACCAACTGAGCTACCAGGGAAGCCACCCAGTTTTTCTCTTAGATAAGTGAAATAACTTAACCTGTAAAGAAAATAACTTATTTTGTAAAGAAAAACAAGAGAATCATGCAGAATTAAAACTAATATTCCAAGTTTCCATTACTTGTGCACTTAATTATCATTTAGAAATTGGTACCCTGATGAAAGGATGTATTTCCAAGTAAATTTGCACTGAAATTTTAAAAGCAGTGATTACTCCTCTAGGAAAATCCTAGTTGAGTACACAGAGAGTAAACAAACACGGAAAATAAGCAGAAAGATTGAATCAAACGACAGGATCTAGAAAATATGATAGAAGAATCTGTTTTAAAAGTTTACATCTGTAAGCCACTCTCTGCTTATTCTTTTGAAGTTTAATTTTATTTCATTTTTTAATTCCATTTTGTTTTATTTTCCTTGTGCAGCAATCTGAGCATAAAAGCAAGTTAATTTTCTGCTTGGCTATATCTACATTGAAGAAAACATTATCAAACCTTCTAGATACTCTCTCCATTATACACATTGCACAAAAACCCCAAAGATATATCATGTTGTTTACCTGGTAGCTCAGTGGCAAAGGATCTATGCAAGATTCTCTTCACTTAATAAGTGGATACTCAAAATAACTTAAAATCAAGAGAAAATTAATTTACAAAAAAAAAAAAAAAAACCTACTCCATTCATATGGAATCTGGAAATTCAATTCCTGAAATCTAAGACTTTTAGAATCAAGTTAGTTTTTCTCATTGCTAAATGTGTGGCATTATTTCAGTTCATGAAACAAAGTGTTTGGAAAAATTAAACAAAGAGAGAGAACTATTAAAAATTTTTTTTTCTCTCACACTAACCAGTGACTATTTCTAGAATATACCTCATGAATATACTCTAATTTGTTCTGTTTCTCACTAAGAAATTATTGAGATGCTGAGAGAGAATAGCAAAGGAGTTTTGTGCTGGGAATGAACACAGTTCATTAGCTAATTTCTGAAAGGACTTTGCTAGTATAAATCTATCTTTAGCTCTTAGTTTTTCCATGAGTGATTGAAATCCACTTTGTAGAACATGTTGCATGTTGGTTCACTGATTCAATTCAGCAAACATTAAGCACCTAACAGACGCCATGGAGGAGCTAAAGATATAAAAACCAGTGGAACTTTAGATAGAAAATATGACTAAAGTCTGAAATTATAGATTAAATGTTGATTTAGCTATAGAGATGAAACTGAATTTTACATTTTACAGATGAATAGATGAAGGTCCAGAGACGTATTTGTTCAAATCTTCACATCCAAGATCAGTCAGTTTTAGAGAGTAACACAGGACTCCTAATCTCCAGGCCAATACTCTTTATACTGCATCCAAAAAAAAAAAAAACCTCTAAAATAATCCTAAGAATTTGAATGCGTGTATATAGCTGAACTGGGGCTTCCCCAGTGGCTCCATGGTAAAGAATGCATTTGCAGTGCAGGAGATGCAAGCTTAAACCATGGGTCAGGAAGATCCCCTGTCGGAGAAAATGACAACCCACTCCTGTATTCTTGCCTGGAAAATCTCACGAACAGAGAAGCCTGGCAAGCTACAATCCATGGGTCCACAAAGAGTTGGACATCAATATGACTGAGCATGCATGCATATAGCTGAATCAGCAGGTGACCATCACTGCTGCAGATAATCACCAAGAAAGCACTCTACTTCATTAGCTGGCAAGAAATAGACCAAACTGAAAAATCACTTACAAAAGATAAAGAATTACATAATTGCATTTATTTTCAATAAAATTTAATTAAGAAGTAAGAGGAACTAGAGATCAAATTGCCAACATCTTTTAGATCATCAAAAAAGCAAGAGAGTTCCAGAAAAACATCTATTTCTGCTTTATTGACTATGCCAATGCTTTTGACTGTGTGGATCACAACAAACAGTGGAAAATTTTTCAAGAGATCGGAATACTAGACCACCTGACCTGCCTCTTGAGAAACCTATATGCAGGAAGCAACAGTTAGAACTGGACATGGAACAACAGACTGGTTCCAAATAGGAAAAGGAGTACGTCAAGGCTGTATATTGTCACCCTGCTTATTTAACTTATATGCAGAGTACATCATGAGAAACACTGGGCTGAAGGAAGCACAAGCTGGAATCAAGATTGCTGGGAGAAATAACAATAACCTCAGATATGAAGATGACTCCACCCTTATGGCAGAAAGTGAAGAACTTAAGAGCCTCTTGATGAAAGTAAAAGAGGAGAGTAAAAAAGTTGGCTAAAAACTCAACATTCAGAAAACTAAGATCATGGCATCTAATCCCATCACTTCATGGGAAATAGATGGGGAAACAAAGGAAATAGTGACAAACTTTATTTCTTGGGGCTCCAAAATCACTGCAGATGGTGACTGCAGCCATGAAATTAAAAGACGCTTAATCCTTGGAAGAAAAGTTATGACCAACCTAGACAGCATATTCAAAAACAGAGATATTACTTTGCCAACAAAGGTCCGTCTAGTCAAGGCTATGGTTTTTCCAGTAGTCATGTATGGATGTGAAAGTTGGACTATAAAGAAAGCTGAGCACCAAAGAATTGATGCTTTTGAACTGTGGTGTTGGAAAAGACTTGAGAATCCCTTGGACTGCAAGAAAATCCAACCAGTCCATCCTAAAGGAAATCAGTCCTGAATATTCTTTGGAAGGACTGATGCTGAAGCTGAAATTCCAATATTTTGGCCACCTGATGAGGAAAACTGACTCATTTGAAAAGACCCTGATGCTGGGAAAGATTGAAGGTGGAAGGAGAAGGGGTTGACAGAGGATGAGATGGTTGGATGGCATCACGAACTCAGTGGGCATGAGTTTGAATAAATGCCAGGAGTTGCTGATGGACAGGGAGGCCTGATGTGCTGTGGTTCATGGGATTGCAAAGAGTCGGACACGACTGAGCGACTGAACTGAACTGACTGAACTAAAGAAGTAAGATTTGCTGGACATCTCTGAAGTTTTACCAAGATAGCAATATAGGAGCTTATAGGGTTAAAAGAGACTTAAAAGTGAAAGTCACTCAGACATGTCCAACTCTTTGTGACCCCATGAACTATAGTCCATGAAGTTCTCCAGGCCAGAATACTGGAGTGAGTACCCTTTCCCTTCTCCTGGGGATCTTCTCAATGCAGGGATCAAACCCAGGTGTCCCACATTGCAGGCAGATTCTTTACCAGCTGAGCCACAAGGGAAGCTTAAGAATACTGGAATGGGAAGCCTATCCTTCTCCAGGGGGTCCTCCCTATTCAGGAATCAAACTGGGGTCTCCTGCATTGCAGGCAGATTCTTTACCAACTGAGCTATCAGAGAGAAAAGACTGAACAGCATCATAAAAAGGGTTTGGTCTCATAACACATGTGTTCATTTTTATTTAAAAAGCATCCTCCATTAAGATTTATTTTCTTACAAAGGCAGTATTTAACTGATTCATCAGTAAGTAATGGGGACCTTTACCATGTAATGCACGGCCCTTTGCTTCATTTAGCTACATATATTATACATTCATTATATGAAAACTCTAGATGATAGAGGCCAGCAATCATTAGAGAATAATTTAGAGAAATCATGAATACATTTATATCTATACTGAAGTAAAACTATTTTTACTGTATCTCCAAAACGAGTATAAGTATTGAGTAGCTATATTTTTTCTAACCTTTATATATATATTTTTAAATACAAAATATAGAAACACATACTCATTGTTAAAAGTGTTCAAATAATTTTTCAGCATATAGAAAAGTAAATAAAAATCCGTTTCTTACTTAAGATGTTACCATGTCTTTATATCTTCCCTTTCTAGAAACCAAATTAAAAGTAGTAAAAGAATATTGTGAAGTTTTACCTTCACAATTAAAAGAAACAAATGTGGGAAGGAGGTCTTTCCCTGTATGGACACGGTTTATGTGAAGATGTAGAGTGCTGCTTTCAGCTTGTGATCATGAGAAGTCAACCAAAAAAATAAAGTCATGTCAGCATAGTGCGTTGGCATCACTGAGATGCTAACTTAGCACTAGCCCCGCCTACTCCCAGATTTTTCTTTGTAATATAATTAAGGTATTTTATTGATAAACCAGTATAATTCAGATATTCTGTAACATGGAATTAAGAAAACTTGGAAGAGAGAGGATATGCTGAAGTTTTCAGAGGTACATGAAGATGTCCAAAATCATCACACCGTATTCATTAAATATGTGCAGTTTTTTTGCATATCAATTATACCTCAATAAAGCTGGATTTCTGGTTTGGATTTTTGTTTTTTTTAACAACAATAAGGATACAAATTGTATTTCAAGACAAGAGAAATGGTGTTATGAACTCAGTGTCCATGCTTCCAACCAAATCCAAATTCAATAAGTTGAACCCCTACCCTGCAATGAAATGGGATTTGGAAGTGGAAACTTATACAATGAGAGTTAGATGAGGTGATAGGGGGCTTCTCAGGCGGTGCAGTGGAAAAGAATCTGCCTGCCAAAGCAGGAAATTCCAGAGACACGAGTTTTGATCCCTTGGTCAGGAAAATTCCCTGGAAAAGGAAATGGCAACCCACTCAAGTATTCTTGCGTGGGAAATCCCATGGACAGAGGAGCCTGGCGGGCTGCAGTTCATGGGGTCGCAAAGAGACAGCCATGAGTGAGCACACTGAGTATTTGTTGAGGTGATAGGCGTGGTGTCTTCCTGATGGGCTTGATGAGCATATTCATCAAGGGAAAGAGGGGCACGCTCCCCGTCTCTGCCACATGAGGACACAATATGAACGTGGCCATCTGCAAGCCAGGAAGAGTGCTCTCACCAGAACTCAGCCATATAGTCGCCTTGATTTGGGACCTCCAGTCTCCAGAACTGTGAAGAAATACATTTCTGATGTTCAGGACATTTTTTTTTTTTCTAATTATGCTGGTGGTTACTGATGAAACTTGAAGGAAAAGTAGAGGGAGCTTGGAATACATAAGCTCAGAGCTGTGACCAAAGAGAGAGCAAAGCTCCTGGCAGAACACTAGTAAAAGCTGCTACTAAGAAACAGTAGATGTCAGAGGGCCACCTGAAAAGTGAAGGAGACAACAGCGATTTATGGAAGGCCTGTGTACATTACAATAGACTCTCTGTCCCTCCCCCCTCATTGCAGAACAGCCTGTAACCAAGCGTTTCTTTTCCTGAGGGGAGAAAAAAGCCAGCGGTTCTTCTCTAAAGCAACTGAACGAAGCAGAGAACTAAAGCAAGTAAGAGAGAGATTGGTAACCTCATTATACCATTTAGGGAAATTTGAGAATAAACTTCACCCTTAAAGAAAAACTTCAAATTCACATATTCTGCCACATCGCTGGAGTTTTAATCCTCAAGTAGAAATGGACATCAGTAGGGTCCTTGAAAAAGACGTTCAGTACATTACAAGGGGAAAATCTAAACACAGAGACAGAAATAATGATTCTAGAGTAAGAAGAAAGAATTCAGAAAACAACAGAAATTAAATATAAAATGTAATAAAGATAAAATAGATTTTATTTATTTTTTAATAAAGATAAAATATATTTTAAAACTTCTTGGATTTTTTCTTTTACATTATTGCAACATGTTTCACATATATAATTCAGTCACTTAAAGTAAACAATTCAGTCTTTTTAGAAATTTCCCAAATTATGAAGCCAACACTGCAAACCAAACAGGTTCAGGTTTTTATCATCCCCATAAGATTCTTCCTTCCCACTTACTGTTAATCTCCTTTTCCACCCACTTCCCCAAGCAACCATTAATCTGTTGATTTAGTTGATAAGTCATGTCTGACTCTTGGAACCCCATGTGCTGTAGCCCTCCAGGCTCCTCTGTCCATGGAATTCTCCAGACAAGAATACTGGAGTGAGCTGACCTTTCCTTCTCCAGGATTAATCTGTTATATGTCCGAATAGATTTGCTGTTTATATCAGTGGTAACATGTACTATTTGGACTGTCATGGCTTGCTTTTTTCATTACGTTTGTGAAATATTCTGAGGTTCATCCATATTGTAGCATATGTCCATCATTCAAAACTAGAACTCTTAACAACTACTGGAAGATAGATGATATTATATCCCCAACAAAAGAGGAAGATATAATGAAAAAGCCACAAACATAGAAAAATGAAAAGCATTTGTAAATTAAAAATGTAAGTGCCAAAATAAAAATACATTAAAAATAATGAAAGGTAAAAATGAGGAAATCTCCCACACTAGTAATTCACCATTATTAGGTTTGTTTTTATTCCTTCCTATCTTGTTTTCTTTTTCTATTCTGTGCACTTAGATATTAATTTATAAGTAACATTTAAAAAATAAAAGTTATTTCAACCTAGAGGGATGGGATGGGAAGGGAGATGGGACAGTGTTTCAAAAGGGAAGGGATATATGTATACCTATGGTTGATTCATGTTGAGATTTAACAGAAAAAAACAACATTCTGTAAAGCAATTTTTCTTCAATAAAAAAATAAAAAGAACCAATTTAGATAAAGGAAAGTCAAAAGAGAAAAAATATAAACAATATATCTACATAAAAGAATATTTTCTAACCAGAGCAGTGCATATTGGAAGATTTTATTGTAATTGGTAGATTTTATTACTCGCACTGTATATGATCATTTTTATCATGCTATAATTTCAATGTTGTATCCTAATTTTCTCACTTCAGCTTTCAGGACCATTCAACTATTAACAGAGACTTTAAAAGCTTTACTTTTAATAACTACTACATCATTGATTCTGTTTCTTGATTTATTTAAGGCAATTCCATATTTTCAGATGCATTCATAAATGCATAGTGTATATCACCATATCAGTGTTCTGATTACAGACTATTTCCTTAGGCTAGATTGTCAAGTGAAGTTTCTGGTTAGAGTATGGATACACTTTAAGGTCTTTGTTATGTGTCATTGAGTCATTTTCCATGAGGCTTATAATCATTCTATATGACAATACAGATTGGAAAGCAACACTTAGCAATAAAAATCTTTCTAATCAGTTTGTGTGACATAATTTAGCAATCATAAGTTGTATATAATACTAGCACTATAGTGACACATGAATTTAATTTTAAGATAGGGTTTAAAATGCTTTTATTACATTTTTTAGGTTAGAAAAGCCTAGATTCCATGGTATAGTAATATACTTTACACTTATATATTGACCAATAGAGATTTGTCTTCCTACACACACCAAAGGTACACACACACAAACATGCACACATGTGTGAACAGTTCACAATGGTTTTTTTTTCAATTTTAGTCACATTTCTTTCTTTCTAATTTTACAAGTAAGGAATGTTCATTGCAGACAAATAGAACTACATAAAGTCATGGCGTAAAAAAAAACGATCACCTAGAAACCCCATCCTCCAGAAATAGCTACCATTAGCATGTTGATGCATTTCTTCCATGTCTACATATTTTTTTTTAATAATTGAAGTACAGTTAACCTACAACACTATGTTATTTCTAAATGCCCAATTCTTTTAACATTTCTACTAGATTTATATGTGGTTGATCTACTATCTTTATTGTATATTTGCCTTTATGAATGAGATTTTTTTCTTTCATAGCTTTCATATTTATCTTTCTGTCCTTTCCTTTTTTGCTTAGAGAAGTCCCTTTAACATTTCTTGTAAGACTGGTTTGTGGTGCTGAACTCTTTCAGCTTTTTCTTGTTTGTAGAAATATCTATGCCTCTTTCTAATTTGAATGATAGCTTTGCTGGGTAGAGTATTCTTGGTTGTAGGTTTCTTCCTTTCATCACTTTAAATATATTGTGCCACTCCCTTCCGCCCTGCAAAGATTTTGCTAAAAACTCAACGAATGATCTTATGGGAGTTCCCCTGTATGCAACTAGTTGCTTTTAGTTTGCTGCTTTTAATCTTCTCTCTTTATCTTTAATTTTTACCTTTTTAATTATAATGTGTCTCAGGGTGGTCCCCCTTGGGTTGATCATCCCTGGGACTCTTTGTGCTTCCTGGACTGTCTATTTCCTTTCCCAAGTTAGAGGATTTTTCAGCTATTATTTCTTCAAATGTGTTCTCTGCCCCCTTTCCCTCTCTTCTCCTTCTAGGATTCTAATAATGCAAATGTTAATAAGCTTAATGATGTCCCAAAGGTCTTTTAAACTATACTTTAAAAAAAAAAAACACTTTTTTTTTCTTTTTGGACTGGGTGATTTTTTACTACTCTTTTTTCCAGTTTGCTGATTCAGGCCTCTGTATCATCTAATGTACCTTTGACTCCTGCTACTGTAGAGGTTGCTAGCTGCTGCTTTGTCTAGGTTTGAGAGATCCCAGCATGGCTGGCTGCCTAGACCAGTCCCAGGGCTAGTGCTGATCAGTTAGTGGATGGGGCTGGGTTCTAGTGTTAATAAGATAGAAGGAGGATTCCAAAATGGTGCTTGCCAGCACCAGTGACCTTAGGGTATAATGAGCTCTCAAAAATGGATGCCACCAGTATATGTGTACTCAGGGTATGTCCCAGGTGCCTCCTGCCAATCCAGGAGATTCTAAAAGATCAGCTAGTAGGTTTGACCCAGGATCCTTCAAATTACTGCTTTTTGAATGTTGGAGGGTATGAGGTTTTGCAGATACTCTTAAAGAGTAGAGTCTATTTCCCACAGCACCCCCACTCTCCAGAATGTAAGTTCCACTGGCCTTAAAGCTAGACTTTCTGGCAAACTCTTTCAGGACCCACAGGCTGGGGAGCCTATCATCAGGTTCAGGCTCCCCTCTCCTTAAAAGGAATCTCCGCCATTTTGATTATCATGTTTGTGGCTCACCTACCCAGGGTTATGGGACTTAACTGTACAGCGTGTCTGCCTCTTCTACCCATCTTGCTCTAATTCCTTCTTTATATCTGTAGTTGTACAAGATCTTTCCTGCTCGTCTTCCGGTCGTTCACATCAATAATTGCTCTGTAAGCAGTTCTAATTTTGGTGTGCCTGAAGGAGGAGGTGACCTCAGTGACTTCCTCTTTTGCCACCTTGGCCACACCACAATATTGTTTATTAAATTTGAAACATTATACCAGGATGAACAATAACAATGTAACTGGTGGCTTAGGTGGCATTTCCTAAAATCTTTTCAATTGCCAGATTGGTTCAGATGCACATCTTTAGTACTCCCACAGTGCTTGCATATTATTATTCTTACCAGATTGAGTTTAAATGAATTCTTAACTAAAATGAATTTTCTTTTTATTACCAGCATATAATTAACACAAAAGAAGATATTGTTTGATTAATGCTTCCAATTCTAACATCAAGGACATAATGCCTACCACATAATTTACTTATGATATTTATCAATATGAACTGAAATTCTTTAAATAAGTGCAGAGGAGTGTGAATTTAGGCCCTTTGCAATAATGATTTTGTTATATTTCCTTTTGTTGGGAGTGTGTATTTCAGAAATACTTCCATTCCTTTTTTTTCTAATATGTTATTTTGAAGCAATGTTTTTCTATTACTTTAAATTTTTTAAAGAAGTAAAATCTACAGGATTTTAATAAATAAATTTTGGAAAATGAAATAGAAAATCACTTTGTCATTGATTTTACCTAATACAAAAATACAAATTTGCAAACATTTGCTTACCATATATTGGGAATCAAAATTTCAATGAAGGATTTTCCTTAGAAATTACATAAATGGAAAATTCCTCTATGCATTTAGAACATAATTTTTATACTGATCTTATTTGGAATATATGAACTACTTAAAGCATTCCTATAATGCATACATGTGACCCTGTGACCCAACTGTGCTTGATCATAAGACTTTCTAAACCAATGATTTGGTGCTCACTTCCCTGGTGGCTCAGAGGTTAAAGCAACTGCTTGCAATGCAGAAGATCTGGGTTGAGAAGATCCCCTGGAGAAGGAAATGGCAACCTCTCTCCAGTATTCATGCTTGGAGAATCCCATGGACGGAGGAGCCTGGTGGGCTATAGTCCATGGGGTCAGGGTCGCAAAGAATCGGACATGACTGAGTGACTTCACTTTCACTTTCATTTTCTTTCTCTGGTGGCTCAGATGGTAAAGAATCTGCCTGCAATGTAGGAGACCCAGGTTCAAACCTTGAGTTGGGAAGATCCCTTGGAGAAGGGAATGGCAACCTACTCAAGTATTCTTGCCTGGAGAATTCCATAGACAGAGGACCCTGGAGGGCTACAGTCCATGAGGTTGCAAAGGGTGCAAAGGGTCAGACACGACTGAGCAACTAACACTTTGAGCACTTGGTTTCCGTCTATAAGATACCTTCTCCTCTCTGCCTTCCAGAATTCATAAAAACTTTTATCTGAGCGTGTTCTCTTCCTGTTTTCAACTCCATTTTATATTTATTATTCTTTTTTCTGCAACATTTTTGTTATTTGGGGGGAATTTAAATGAGAGATGGGGGAGATAAATTTGTTTCAGCTTTTCTTAATTGTTTTTTAAAAAAAGAATATTTTAAGATTAAGTATGGGTACTTTTAATTATCAAAAGGGATTTTCTGATAAAGTATAAAATGTGGCTAATCATTGGTTTCTCAAACCTTGAGACTTTTTTTTTTTTTTTGAGGTAGGTCTTAATGGCCTTTTAAAGAAAATTACCTAACATAGCTTTCTTCTTTGTTTTTATAGAGATTTGCTTGCTGACCAAGGGACGGCGCACTGCCAGTGTTCGAGCTGATACATATTGTCGTCTTTACTCACTTTCTGTGGACAATTTCAATGAGGTCCTGGAGGAATATCCAATGATGAGAAGAGCCTTTGAGACGGTTGCCATTGACCGATTAGATAGGATAGGTACTGTTTATTTTCTTCTTTACTTACAATTCACTTTTAATCTAGTGTTTGAGTATATATTTGCAGTCATAAGTCCCAAATGCGAGTTTACAGATTGCTTATTAACTAAGATAGAAACAGCAATTAGCTGTACCCATATTTCTAGAAAGATCTGAGGCACTAACTTTTTCTTCTAAGTATTCTAGGTTTGTTTATTCATCTCTGTTTTTACTAGCTACACAGTCTGATTTCCTCAGTGATACCAAAAGGTAAAAACAATGATTACAAATTCTAGATGGCATTAAAATAGAACTAAAAATACAATAGTATGAGTCTACATTACAAACTATATTTTATCAAAAGTTTTCTTTTAAATTTTAAGGATCAACCTTACACTTATTCTTACATTATGAATTGAAAATAATTGGGCATTTTACTTGTCACAGCAGAAACTTTAATGTTTGTAATACAGACTCACGCAGAAAAAGCCTTAATAGAAATGCCCACATAGATGCTTTATTTTCAAACATCAACTTATTTTAAAATCTTTTCTGCTCTCAAAATATTGATATATAAGGCCTTACTAGTTACACTAGTTTAAACATTTGAATAATTGCCATTGTAAAATTAGATCAGATTGGCTTGCTGTTAACTTCCCAAGATATGCTGGAACATTCTGATGTCAGAAGGTGGTATGCATTCATTTTCAACATCCAAATTCTCCTCCCCCACCAGACCCTTCTCTGCTCCCTTTCCCAGCTTAACTCTCCTAGTCTTCAAATTTCAATTTAAACATCATTTCCCTGTAGAAACCTACGACCTTCCACTCCTCCTTAATAGTTTGAGCACCCTGGATATGTTCTCCCATACCCCTGGGATGTTCCTCCATCACAGTACAGCTTTTATTTAAATTGCTCTAGAGATGCTAAGCTTTATGAATGAAGAGATCATGTCTAATTCACTGTTACATTCACAGTACCTGGTACACAATGAATATTGTTGAAGAGAGTTAGGGAGGGATGAAGGAATCAATGAACTCAAAGGAGATGGGGTTGGGATTACTGAAAAGTAAACAAAGAGGTACTTCAACTGCATTCTTATTAAAGGTAAGGACTTTTGATTGATGTTATGGTTATTTTAGCTTTTCTTCTACACTTTACATCTTTCTTTTCCTCTATATTAGTAGGACAGAAGACTGCATAAGGATCTGAAATTTGGTTAGGAGAAGTAAAGGCAGTATTTGGACATTACCATTATAGACACAACAAGGGTTCCCAGGTGGCACAATCGTAATGAGTAACAGAATCCACCCACCAATGCAGGAGACACAAGAAATGCGGATTCAATCCCTGGGTCAAGAAAATCCCCAGGAGAAGGAAATGGCAGCCCACTCCAGTATTTTTGTCAGGGAAGTCCCATGGACAGAGGAGCCAGGAGGGCTACAGTCCATGGGGTTGGAAGAAGTCAGACATGACTGAGCACACACGCACACTAGACACAACACACATATTAAAAGCCATATTGATAACTTAGAGGCTGTAACAGGACCAAGTGTCCAGGAGACAGCGCCCATGAAAGACGTGAGTATTCCTGAAAGCATCTTTACTTCATTCGAAAATAACTTCCCTCTTTGTGGTATATGAGTGTTCATGGTAGAACCAGAGACTAATTTCTGAACATTTGAGTTTTTTCCTAAGCCAACTAGCCATATTTTGAAAAGCATTAAAATCAAGTTATTTCAACAGAGACTTTATGTTACTCCGATAGAGCATCTCTCTCATATAATTTACAATTAATTTTTATAAGAAAAATTTGCATTAAAGTATTTTCATTCCATAATACAGGCAATAAAATTGCAAGTGAGCACCAGTATTTGCATTTTTAATCTTCACAAAATTCCAACAGTGCATTAAAAGTTATAGTATTTTTCCACAAGGGCCCAGATACTCAGATTATGAAATGTTGACTACTTACATGACCACAAAAACTATCCTCACTTTTGGGGTCATTGCTTATAAGTTCATATACTGTAGTTAAAGGAAATATGTTAAGTAACGATTTATATTTTCTACTAATATAGAAGTCTTTGTTCTTTGAGAAATTAGGACAATTCTGTAAAAAGAGAAGTAACTGTTCATATTGGCAGTCGTTTTAAATGATTGCCTTTCCCAGCAGCCAAGTAAATTATAACACCACATTTCTATTCAAATATATTCCTTGTTGGTTTAGATGTGATACTTTATTTAGTGATTGGCAAATTGATTTACTTTTCAGTGACCATATTTACAGAGGTATTATTTTATTGATGTCATTTTAAAAAATCACTAATTTTCCCCCTTTTCATCAGCATACAGTTGATGCTAATTGTTATTTTTCCAGAGAATGTCTTGTTAATGCAAACCAAAGACAACAGCAAGAAGAGACAGTGCTTATTGAGGTTCTAGAGGGAGCTAAGCACTTGCCATACATCAGTGCCCCTTGAGCTCACAACAACCTCTCAGAAGAGGAAAGATTATGAAAAAGTTCTCAATCTGGCTGCACATAAGAATCCCCTGACAAAATCTGATTATACACAGTACCAAAATCTGGACCCTTGTCTGGTTATTCTCATTTAGTTGTTAGGGTGCAGCTGGAAATCAGTAACTCTTATCACTCCAGCTATGAGATAAACACACAGGTAAAGCCGAGAATCACTGGTGTAGGGCACTTGTCAAAAGCAAAGGCCTTTCTTTCTCAGACATGCATGTAGCAGTCCTCCAGACATAGCCGCACCTGGTACAACAAGTGGGTGAGACCCAGGAGACTTCATTTCCAGCAAACACTCACAGGGCAGAGGTGCTCCTGCTTCATAGTCTGTAGACAATCTGTGATCAGATCTACTGGTTTCCTGGCCCAGCTCTGTCACTTATTAACCATGTTTTGTTGGGCATTGGTCTTAACCTTTTTATGTTCCAGTCTCCTTTTAGGTGAAGTAGAATTATAAGCACACCTACCTCAAAGAGTTGAGGATTAAATAAAATAAATCTGCCTAAAGACAGGGAAGCCTGGCGTGCTGCACTCCACGGGGTCACAAAGAGTCAGACAGGACTTGGCAACTGGAGAACAACAAAAGCCTTGGGCAGAGTGCTTGTCACACAGTATGTTTTCCATTGACCTTTCTTGAAAAAGGAACTTGAAACTGAAATCTTGCTGTCAGACCCATTCTGTTCCAAGCGCCCTGTTTTCTCTCAGGGTAGCCCTCAGGCTATTTCTTCATTTCTCCATTTCTTCAGTAAGATGGCTTTTGCCATATTACAGACTTTTCAACTTGACTCCTGTGGAAGGTAAGACTTACCAGAAAGATACAGGAAGCGTGAGAGGCAGGAGGCGCATTTCTTTCTGGTGTCTAAAGGTAAGTGCTCAACTTTTAAGCTTCTTCAATGCAACACTGCCATCGTCCTGTTTGCAGGAGCCACTGGTGCTTGGAGTGGTCATCAGTCATTTGTAGACTTTCTAAGTGCCTATCTTCCTTTCGCTGACAGGGAAGAAAAATTCAATTCTCCTGCAAAAGTTCCAGAAGGATCTGAACACGGGTGTTTTCAACAATCAGGAGAACGAGATCCTGAAGCAGATTGTGAAACACGACAGGGAAATGGTGCAGGCAATCCCTCCCCTCAATTACCCTCAAATGACAGCCCTGAATTCCACCTCTTCAACTACTACCCCGACCTCTCGCCTGAGGACACAGTCGCCGCCGGTGTACACAGCCACCAGTCTGTCTCATAGCAACCTGCACTCCCCCAGCCCCAGCACCCAGACCCCCCAGCCGTCAGCCATCCTCTCGCCCTGCTCCTACACCACCGCTGTCTGCAGCCCTCCTGTACAGAGCCCGCTAGCCACTCGAACTTTCCACTACGCCTCCCCCACGGCTTCCCAGTTGTCCCTCATTCAGCAGCAGCAGGTTCAGCAGCCACCACAGCCCCAGCAGCCACCCCAGCCTCCACAGACCCCCGGCAGCTCCACACCGAAAAACGAAGTGCACAAGAGCACGCAGGCGCTTCACAACACCAGCCTGACCCGAGAAGTCAGGCCCCTCTCGGCCTCGCAGCCCTCGCTGCCCCATGAGGTCTCCACCCTGATCTCCAGACCGCATCCCACTGTGGGCGAGTCCCTGGCCTCCATCCCTCAACCCGTGACCACGGTCCACGGCTCGGGCCTGCAGGCAGGGGGCAGGGGCAGCGTCCCCCAGCGAGTCACCCTCTTCCGACAGATGTCGTCGGGAGCCATCCCCCCGCACCGAGGAGTCCCCCCGGCCCCCCCTCCACCAGCAGCCGCTCATCCGAGGGAGGCGCCCTCAGTCTTAACTGCAGACCCAGAGGCAGAAAAGCCACGATTTGCTTCAAATTTATGATCCCTGCTGATTGTCAAAGNAATGAGATGCTTACAGGATAATTGGATGCTGAGCATCAACAGCTGAAAGGAATGGTCAGAAAGTTTTTAAAGTGTGACTGGCTGCATGCACTGAATTGTTACTTCTAAGATGTGTATAAGAGACAGTCCGAGGGAGGCGCCCTCAGTCTTAACTGCAGACCCAGAGGCAGAAAAGCCACGATTTGCTTCAAATTTATGATCCCTGCTGATTGTCAAAGCAGAAAGAAATACTCTTAACGAACTGAGGCGCTTCTCAGATCTGATTTTATTCTATCTCCTGATAGATCCCTCTAGCCTACTATGAAGAGATATTTTAGACAGCTCTGGCCTACATGCAAAATGTAAAATATATATATATATGAAAATATGCTATTAAATCTATATCTGAAAATCTCAAGAGAAGTTCAAAAGACTTGTTTAGCATTCAGTGTTATATGTCTTCCTTTCTTTAAATCATTAAAGGGTTTCAAATGTTGTTGTAAGATTATTTATTTTTAACCTACTTTTACTTAATTCCTTTGATATATGTATTTCTCTATTTTATGAAGAGTTCTTGGATTCCGTGGAAACAAAACTCTGATTTTAAAAAGGCAACTCGAGTGAGCTGAATAGCACCAATCAAAACTTCTCTCATTAGCTGTGTCTCTGCATCTAAATTGTTAATCATTAATTACAGAGGATTAAATAGCAGATCCCATTTTCTAAATCTAAGTAGTATTTTGGTGCTTTGAATTTTGAATTAGGTTAAAGAATACACCATATGCTTGGCCATGGTAGGAGACTAGCATTGGCCATGATCGCTATAGTCATAGAGATATGACTATCTCTAACCTCAGACGTGTTCACTGATCTTTCAGAAAGCTGAAGGGATATTTCTCTTCAAGTGTTATCAGACTTTTACCAAGACTCAATCAATGTTAGCTGTAAATAACTGTTTCAACCCAAATAAAAATAGTTCTTCTGTGCTGTAGGAAGGTGAAAGTCATTGTTTAAGAATTTAGTTTTACTGCTTCACTTCAAAACTTAGAGTTTTAAATTTTACAAAACCTAATTGTGACAATTATTCAACTGTAATGCAATGGCTTGAAACCTACAATATTATTTTAACCTGCAATGTTTTATGCAAAATTGTATGCTTGGTTCTACAAATTGCTTGTATTATACCAAAAATCATTACTTTTCTTCTTTCTTGCCATAATCAAGCATCTGAAAATAGGCCCTGCATGCTTAGGGGGGAAAAAAAGTAGGTTCAAAGCAGTCATTGTAGGGAAAAGCTTACAGTATTTCTCATTTCTAGAAAAGTATAACCATTCATTAATTGCCTATCTTAAAATTCCTGTAAGGCTGACTTGGATCTTGACTTAAGTCTAGAAGTGAGGTTTTCACTTTCATTTAATGTTATTATTATCTTTATCATTTAAATGACAATTTGTAAACTACAGCTTGATTTGGAGTTGCCAGTGTGTTCTGTGTCTTTCACTGTAGTTGGTAGTTTACTGTGGTGTTAATTAAAAAAATAAATACACTATAGCATCATCTGTTGGGAACATACACTTGCTCTTTGTGTATTGTTAACTAAATGGTTAGTAAATCTTAAGGAATGTGGTGACTAACATAGCCCTTAGAAAGGAGGTTTGTTATTTTAAATGTGCTGAAAAAAGTACAGACCTGGTGACATTAAGCAAGAGGTCAAAGTCAATGTCTGCGAGCATCATTTTGTTTTTGTGTTGTTTGTATGTTTCCTTAACTCTGTTCATGATCTGTGAACATCTGCTTCTTCTCAAAGAAGTCCCTTAGAAATCATTTGTGCCTAACACACCCCTCGAATATGGTGGATGACTGGAACACAATTGGAAGATTCCCAATAACAGACTTCTGTAAATAACCCGAGTTAAGAGAATGACCTAAAGTGGAGGTCTTCTGTATCTCTGACACTGGCAATGCATTTAAGAAGAATTTAACAAAGATTGTGCACTAAATGGGGCAGGGCCTCCAGACAGACTTGAGGACAGAAAACAAAAGCAAAACTCTAAAACGGATCCATGCTGCCTGTTATGCCTTTTCTGGATATAATACTTATAATACCAAAATGAGTTGTTATGTTTAATTTCTAACAAATTCTAGCTTGTGTGAAAGGAATCAACAATGCTAGACAATGTGTAATCATGAACATGCTGGTGACCTATGATGGAGTGTCAGGAGTGGTGTAAGAAAGGGATTGTTCAGTCTACCTAGGACCTATGGGGAAGCTGCAAGACCATTTACATATCAGTACAAAACTCCTTTATTTTATTAAAATACTGATAATTAACTTCAATTTATTAAGATCATTATTGGTCCTTTAAATTATTAAAGGTTTACATTTGATAGAACTAATGGGTTTGGTAGTGAAATATTTTTATATATATAAATGTTTGGTTTTTTATTTTGAGCACTATTGAGAAACATAAGCAAAATTGAATTGCATGGTCTTTCAGTGCAACCATAAAGTTTTTATTCACTTTGTAATAGAATGGACAAAAAAAAAAAAAAAAGAACCCTAAGGTTTATATGTTAAACTAATAAAGTGGTACAGGGTAAATTATATACATATATATGTATGAATATATATACTTAGGTTAAGAAGAAAATTGACTCACATTCCTGTAACATAAAAGTTCATTACTAGTTGAAAAGTGACCACTTTTCTCTGTACATAGTTAAGCCCATAAGTATGGAGTTTTAAACTGTACAGAAAGAAATGTATTACTGAAAAGACTGATCTTTCTGCTGCTGGAAAAATAGAATAGCTGATTCTCACAACAACTGTATGATCAGGGATGAATTAGAGAATTTCTTTTGTCTTTGCTCAAAGCCATACATAAATAAATATATATAAAGATTGTTAATAAATTCAACAAAAAATAAACTAAAATCATGAATATTTTATTTTATCAATATACACTAGTCAAACATTTTATTTAAGAGTATAGATTTGCCTCTGTCTTTCTGTCTTTATAGCATCAGATGTCCAAGTGGGCTTTTACTTGATAATCGTCACAAAATTAATTATAGATATTCTTTAACTATAGAAAGAGAAGAACTTAAATAGAACATGGATTTTCCAGCTATCCCTGTGTTTTTTTTCTCTTTTATACTGTACAAGTTGAGTTTTTTTCCTTCTTCACGCTGTACTTTCTTAGCATGTGGTTTAATCCAATTTCAAAACACAAATATTTCTGTGCTTTATTGGATATGGGGATGAGAAATAATTGCCCTATAATTTACATATACAAACCTATTTTATGATAGCCATCAGTCTTCTAAAGACTGGATAGTGACAGAATCTCCATATACAAGTGAATTTTGAATCAGACCTAGAAGCTTGAGACAAGAATGTATTACAATGAGTGAAGGATTCTCAAAAGTGTTAAGCAAAAATAGTAGGAGTGGAAATAGATTATAGTCATCAAATAAATGGCCTGTCTCCCTGTCTCTGTCACCATTCCTTAAGTGAATGGTGCCTCACTTTCTGTAGGTGGCTGTTTTTCCATTTACAAAAAAAGAACGTAACATCTGCAAGACACTACAAAATAGTCAAATTGCTAGAATAAACTAATGGACTTGGGTGATTCAAACAATGTGATGTGTTTTGAATTTTAGATGTATTATTTCAAGTCTTGAATTATTTACACTTCAAAATGCAAACGATCTGTACTATCTTCCAAGCCTATTTTTAAAGACTCCACACCTCCTTTTTCACCTTGTATGTTTATATGTGTTAATTTCACTATGCTACTTTGCTGCTATGTATCTCACTATCATTGTTTCATCGTTTACAACTATAAGCTCTTTAAACAAGGTTTCTATCCCTTCTGCCTACATCCTTCTAGAATGCCATGCATACCAAGTCGTTTCAGTCATGCCCGACTCTGCGACCCCATGGACAGCAGTCGACCAGGCTCCTCCATCCACAGGGGTCTCCAGGCAAGAATAATGGAATGGGTTGCCATTTCCATCCCCTCCTTCTAGAATATGTGCTATGAAACCCAGGTGTGATTATTTTGTTTGTAGCTACATGCTCTATTTGAAAAATTACTTATATTGTACAATATGAATGAAATGAGATGCTTACAGGATAATTGGATGCTGAGCATCAACAGCTGAAAGGAATGGTCAGAAAGTTTTTAAAGTGTGACTGGCTGCATGCACTGAATTGTTACTTCTATAACTTTATTCACTCTGTCCTTTTTCCAGGAAAACAGGATGAAACAGATTCGCTGTATTCAGGGTTAGGTGTACGTGCTACTGGCACTTGAAAGCAGTGATTTTCTTACATAATTTTGATTCCTTCCATTTATAAAAATAGCATCTATGATTTATATACTGGTCAACAGTGAAGTTAAGCATGATGAGAATCTCTGCTTTTAAAAGAGAACAAAGAAAGTGCCTAAATTCATGAAGGATTTAGAAGCAGACTGGCCATATTGCTCCTCCTCCCATTTTGGAGTTTTTCACCAGAAGCCACATTCCTCCCTTGGCTGGGAACAATTGACATTTCCATTAATATGTCATTCTGTTCTTCATCATTTCCTTCATAGCTTTAGGGTGTGAAAAGCATGAAGTTTTCTTTACAGGAAAGATTTTATGGCATATTCACAAATCTTCCCCCAGAAAAACATAATTTCATCACAATTGTTTAGAAGAAAATCTTAGTGATTTTGTAATACTTGATTGCTTTCCAGACTTGATTACCCCCTCAATTGTATTGAGAAGGTACATTTAGTTCTGAGTTGCTCAAAGTGTGATATTCAGGAATTTAACACAATGAAGTATTTCATTTGAGAAATATTAAATAGTATTAAATGGATGAAAAACTTACATATACTATATAGCATATAGTCTACATATAACTCCATGCCAAAAATCAAGTCTTTATTAACAATATTGGCTTGTAAACAAGCATATGGAAAAATTCAAGTGATTGTCCTTTTCACAGTAATTACCTTAAAACACTAAACATACATCACAAAGCCAGTAGAATGAATCAAAATATGTTTGACCCCCAGTTCAGAACAGTCTAAGGACTGGTAGCAAGTTGATATGAATATCCCCAACTGTGGTTTACCTCTACTTAATAAAAGTAAATTCCAATTTGGAAAGCAGTCAAAACTCATTTGAGGTTCAATTTTCTTAATACAATAAATCACCTAGTTTGGCATCACTTTTGTGATCAGAAACAACTGTGGTTACTTTTATGTGTGTGGCTCATAAGTGATCTTTGAAGGCCTTCTAGGCATGTCCCATGACCCTTTAAATATGTATAGCTTCCCAAATTCAGACTGTCTAGATTCTGAATGTTTGCTTCCCTGGTGGCTCAGTGAAAAAGAATCTGCCTGCCAATGCAAGAGACATACAGACACAGGTTCAATCCCTGGGTTGGAAAGATCCTCTGGAGAAGGAAATGGCAACCCACTTCAGTATTCTTGCCTGGAAAATCTCATGGATAGAGGAGCCTGGCCAGCTACAAGTCTGGGGTCTCAGGGTTGGAATGACTTAGCAACTAAACAACCATAGCTTTAAATCTAGCATAAGCATCTGTTTTTACACTAACAGAAAAACAATGATCAAATCTATTGATTTGGGCTTGTTTTGCATAGTTCTTTTTGAAGGGATGATTATTTACCATACACATGACATCATATATTTCTGTGAATAAATGGTATTGAATTTTAATTTCTTCATATTTGAAACTCTCAGATAATAGCTTCTTAAACTGAAACCTATAATGAACACTTAGTCTTTCCCAAGTTAGTTTATTATTAGCCTTTACATAAACAACATAAACAGAAATCTACTATATGATTTTGCTAATTACTCCAAGATATGAATGTTGACAAGCTCTGAGACTTTATATTTTTATTAAAATAATTTGTCATATAAATGAATAACAAATGTATGTCAAAAATTTAGCTCAAATTTGAAAGAAAGTTCTGAGTTAAGCCAGTTCAAAGAGTCCATCTAGATAGAACTATTTTGTAAATAAAAATTAAAATATCATTTCAACAATAAATTTTTTGTTAGAAAAATATCTGGCTAAATAAAGATTGTGTGTGTGTGTGTGTGTGTGTGCACGCGGCGTGTGTGCGTTGAGTCACTTCAGTTGTGTCTGACTCTTTGTGACCCTATGGACTGTAACACACCAGGCTTCTCTGTCCATGGAATTCTCCAAGCAAGAATCCTGGAATAAATAGGTTGCCATGCTCTCCTCCAGGAGATTTTCCTGACCCAGGGATCAAAAGTGCATCTCTTATGTCTCCTTCATTGACAAGCAGATTCTTTACCACTGGCGCCACCTAGGAAGCCCCTGGTTAAAGGTTATTAACCCCTTTATAAGAATCAGAGATCAAATTGCCAATATCCGCTGGATCATGGAAAAAGCAAGAGAGTTCCAGAAAAACATCTATTTCTGCTTTGTTGACTATGCCAAAGGCTTTGACTGTGTGGATCACTATAAACTGTGGAAAATTCTGAAACAGATGGGAATACCAGACAACCTAACCTGCCTCTTGAGAAACCTATATGCAGGTCAGGAAGCAACAGTTAGAACAGGACATGGAACAACAGACTGATTCCAAATAGGAAAAGGAGTACGTCAAGGCTGTATATTGTCACCCTGCTTATTTAACAGAGTACATCATGAGAAACACTGGGCTGGAAGAAGCACAAGCTGGAATCAAGATTTCCGGGAGAAATATCAATAACCTCAGATATGTAGATGACACCGCCCTTATGGCAGAAAGTGAAGAGGAACTAAAAAGCCTCTTGATGAAAGTGAAAGAGGAGAGTAGAAAAGTTGGCTTAAAGTTCAACATTCAGAAAACAAAGATCATGGCATCTGGTCCCATCAC
>SJYA01002586.1:66916-170704 GCA_006410615.1 Neotragus moschatus
ATGCTTTTGAACTGTGGTGTTGGAGAAGACTCTTGAGAGTCCCTTGGACTGCAAGGAGATCCAACCAGTCCATTGTAAAGATCAGTCCTGAGTGTTCTTTGAAAGGACTGATGCTAAAGCTGAAACACCAGTACTCTGGCCACCTCATGCGAAGAGTTGACTCATTGGAAAAGACTCTGATGCTGGGAGGGATTGGGGTCAGGAGGAGAAGGGGACAACAGAGAATGAGATGGCTGGATGGCATCACTGACTTGATGGGCGTGAGTCTGAGTGAACTTCGGGAGTTGGTGATGCACAGGGAGGCCTGGTGTGCTGCAATTCATGGGGTCGCAAAGAGTCAGACACGACTGAGCAACTGAACTGAACTGAACTAGTGTGTGATGACATATCCCCAATAAAAATCTTTATTTCCTGAAAGTCTGTCAGAAAAATGCTCATTTTACCATGAATATTAACTGCTTTCTAGGACAGTAAAATACGTCCCAGAAAAAGTTCTTGTCCTAAGTGTTAGTCACTCAGTTCTGTCCAACTCTTTGTGACCCCATGGAGCCCACCAAGCTCTTCTGTCCATGGAATTCTCCAGGCAAAAATACTGGAGTGGATTGCCGTTTCCTTCTCCAGGGGATCTTCCTGACCCAGGGATTGAACCTGTGTCTCCTGCATTGCAGGCAGACTTTACCTAAGTAGTTTTGAGAAATATCTTTTTCATTTAAGTTGTAAAATATATTGTATGACAATAAATGATAAACTTTTCTGCACACACTTTAAAGTGACTTCAGCCTATAATATCTACCTAAGGAATTAGTTTATAGCTGCAAAATGTTAAGTACCTGCAATAATCCATAAGTAATTCCTTCCTATTGTCTCAGCTTATTTCTGAAAACATGTTTCTCTGATGACAAAAATAGCAGTTTCTTAACCCCCCCCCAAAAAAGTTGTGACATTTCTAAAGATGCTTTATCTCTCCAAGATTATGAAGTTATTTGCCAGACTGAAAGGCTTATGTTATATAAGGATGTCATGACTGGGAATTTTGAAAACTGACTTTATTCTTTTATTTTAGATCTGAGAGCAAGAAAAATTAGAATTGATCATCAGCCAAAAACTAAGACACTTCACGTCTCAGTTCTTAAGCTATCCTAATATAATCTGTACATAAACACAATTCAAAACTTCTACATCCTCACTTTATATTGTTTTAAGATTCAAAGGGGCTACAGGGCCTTGGATCCATAAGGAAACAAACTTTTCCATCAGTATAGATTGGAGAAGCAATTCAAGTACAGAGCATGAAAAGAGGAAAGTGACACTGAAAGAGATCAAAAATATACATGAAAAGAGTTTTAAATATTCTTGATAGTGAAGAGTGTCACCTTATTAGTTCTAAATAACAAAAAGGAATGTGGCATTGAAGAGCTCAAAGATCTACTTTAGAATATGTGGCATAGAATTTGGGTCATTATGAGAATGTTGTCTTCATTTAGTACCACATTTTTTCCTACTTTCCTTCCGTTATATTTTCATAGATTGCTCAGTCTCTTTAAAGATATTTTCTATGGACCTTTTTAACAAATACCTAGTAATCTTATTTTTTTATGACAAGTGACTTTTTTATGATTATTATCTCAAATAATCATGTGCTCTTGTTTATAATGTAGCTAAAAATATATGCCTTAAATGAAGATACGCATTTCAAAGGAAGTCACGAAGCTTTTATAAGTAGCAAATACAGCTATGAAGCAGAACTAGTTAGCTTATAATGGTGAAAGTGAAGGGAGAAATCATGGGTTGTAGGAATTCTGTTTCCATGTATTAAAAATCTAGGATACATTAGGAAGGAGGAATGTTTTGGAAAACATTGAGTTATCTTTATGCTTATGTTTCAGAACTAATCTTCTTATCTATGAGATATTAAGAATAGCATCAATATAAATACTGGGTACTTCAAAAAACAAGGTGACTATTGGAAAGGAGAGGGTATGGATTGACTATGAGTATGAAAAAGTCTGAAAATGCAGCCTATTCAGAAATAGGAAAGAACCAAAGTGCAGTTTTCAACTGAAAGAGTAGCAAACGCACTGGTGGACAAGAATGATTCAGCAGAAAGGGAAATCTCTAGAAGATTAGGGCAGGATGCACAGAAGGTTTCTGCTACTATTGGGAGCACACTCAAAAGGGAAAAGTTGTCGGGATTACAGAATTTAACCAAGAAATCCACCAATCCTAGGTACACTCACACAAAACTGCATCCTATTAAAGACATGTATCACTTGTACTAACAACAGCAGAAATCTCTTTGTATAAAAGTTCCAGTCTAATGGGTATCAATCCTCAGAGTGTATGCATTTGTATAGGGAGAAAGAGAAATAAAGTAAAATCTGCTCTAACTATGTATTATTATTTATACATTGATTTTAAAATTATTTTACTACAAACATCTTTTTATTAGGTCTGATTCACATGACACACAAAAAATAACGTGTTCATTTAATTTTTTTTATTCTAGCAATAACATTTCAGAAGAGTAGTGGGGTTATTACAAAATATTAGTTATAAAAAGAAAGTATAGATAGGATTAAGAATCATTGTTCTAAATACTGATGTGTATAGGGATTTGTGGAGGCAAATGGCAAGCCACTCCAGTATTTTTGTCTGGAGAATCTTATGGACAGAGGAGCCTGGCGGGCTACAGTCCATGGAGTCACAGAGGGGCGGACACGACTGAAGTGAGTAAGCAAGCATGCATGCACGCACAGGGATTTGTGCCGCATTCTCTGTAATAGCCTCACTGCTGAATGGACTTTAATTTTTATATAATTGTGCATTTTATAATAGAAACTATTAATAAATATGTGGAATTAGGAAGAATAAGTGTAAGTAGGCATGCTGCTGCTGCTGCTGCTGCTAAGTCGCTTCAGTCGTGTNCAGGGATTTGTGCCGCATTCTCTGTAATAGCCTCACTGCTGAATGGACTTTAATTTTTATATAATTGTGCATTTTATAATAGAAACTATTAATAAATATGTGGAATTAGGAAGAATAAGTGTAAGTAGGCATGCTGCTGCTGCTGCTGCTGCTAAGTCGCTTCAGTCGTGTCCGACTCTGTGCGATCCCATAGACAGCAGCCCACCAGGCTCCCCTGTCCCTGGGATTCTCCAGGCAACAACACTGGAATGGGTTGCCATTTCCTTCTCCAATGCAGGAAAGTGAAAAGTGAAAGTCAAGTCGCTCAGTCGTATCTGACTCTTAGCGACCCCATGGACTGCAGACTACCAGGCTCCTCAGCCCATGGGATTTTCCAGGCAAGAGTACTGGAGTGGGGTGCCATCGCCTTCTCCGAGGCAGCAGCAAAGGAAAAGTTGTCAGATTAATTTGAAAATAAGAATGGGACTCTATTTCCTACAAGTTTCCTATTTTCAGATTTATAAAATTTAAAACACAGAATATAGTTATTAAAAGTAACAAGAAATAGAAATAACTGGATCGAGTAAACATTTTTACATTAAAAAAAGAAGGAACATGAGTCTTATTTTGCAATAATTAATTAAACAATCAGCCACTCAACCTTGCAGACTGCCCAGTAGCAGCTGATTCTTTGAAGAGCCAGAGGACTTACCTGGATGGTGACACCTAAGGAAGGTCTGTTAGTCCTTTAACCCATAATACTTCCCCTGTGTTGCTTAGAATCCTTGCTGTTTAATCACTCCATTTGCTTGCATTTTTTGTATACATGTTGCCTTAGTGGTTCAATCACAGTAAGCCATTAGTTCTATGTATAATTTAGATGGTCTATGAGTTCACCAAAATCATTCTCTGAGCACCTACACTGTGGTGAGAAATATTCTGGATAATGTGGTATGGCTGTGGACAAGAAGGACATAAATGTGTTCCTTTGTGAAGCCTATATTCTTCTGGGAAGGAATACATCATAAATAAATAAGAAAATACATAATAATTCAGATGGTGAAAGAGCTTTAGAGAAAAAACAGTGCAGGAAAGAGAGAAGGGAACATCAGGATGGGGGTTTGGGGAGGGTTTATTATTTTAAGCGTCATGATCAGCAGGATCATTATTGAGTTGAATATTAAGCAATGGCCAAAAGGGATTTATCAGCCAGTATAATTAGGCATCCTCCTGTGCCTTGCTACTTAGAGTAGGTTCATTCATCTGTATCGTGTGGGAGATTGAAAGACACACAGAATCCTAATCCTACCCTGTATCTACAAACAAGATTTCGGATTTTAACAAGATCCCCAGGTGATCCATATGTGGATTAATATTTGAAAAGTACAGAGCAAATAAAGTTTTAGAAGAGGTAAATAAATTATAAGAGCATTTTAGAGAACTGCCAGTAAGTCAGATTTCATTCAGACAAATAGAGTAGGGGAGAGAGATTCAGTGTAAACTGAGCTCACTCAAACTCCACCAGGGGTAAAGAAAAAGGTGGGAGGCTTTTTAAATGCCAAAGTGTGCTTCCAAGTTTGCTCAGTGGTAAAGAGTCTCGGCCCGCCAACACAGAAGATGAAAGAGACAGACGGATTTGATCCCTGGTTGGGAAGATCCCCTGGAGGAGGAAATGACAACCCACTCTGGTTTTCTGGCTGGGATAATCCTGTGGACAGAAGACTACAGATCATGGTGGACTATAGATCTTGGGGTCCCAAAGAGTTGGACATGATTAAGCAACTGAGCCACATACATACACACATACTTGCTAAAGAAAACAGTAAGGATGTTAAGAGGGGTGGAAGGAGTCAATGTACTTTGCTGATTGGCACTTATTTGATAGAGAAATTTTATATCTTCAGGAGAGGAGTTAATTTTGCGATTGAAGCCAGGTGCACCATAGTTAAGTTCTTACCCTCTCACAGGAACTAGGAGAAAGGAGAGTTATATCTCTAGATGCCTACATTTCAAAGAGATGACTTCTAAGTCTTTGAGGAAATATGTCTTGTTTGGTAGAGTATTAATGTCTCGAAGGGGAGAGAAAGGATTTATAGCTGCAAGTTTTTTGAAGTAGCTACTCTAAGAAAGGGGAAGAGAGAGTCCCATAGTCATGTTTTGGCTAGAACAAACAGTAAATTCCTTTGGCAATGCTGAATTTCTTCAGGCAGATATTTTGAAAGGACTTAGAATCCTTCTAGAGAGATGAACTTGGGCCAACAGAAGTCATACTAGAGCTTAGTCAAATCTCAGTGTGAAGGATTATGAGGTTGATGGACAGAGTCATCCATGCCAAGTGTGCTGGATGAAGTACAAGCTGGAATCAAGGTTTTCAGGAGATACATCAATAACCTCAGTTATGCAGATGACAATACCCTTATTACAGAAAGCAAAGAAGAACTAAAGAGACTCTTGATGAAAGTGAAAGAGGAGAGTAAAAAAAGTTGGCTTAAAGCTCAACATTCAGAAAACTAAGATCATGGCATTGGGTCCCATCACTTCATGGCAAATAGATGGGGAAACAGTGGCTGACTTTATTTTGGGGGCTCCAAAATCACTGGGCTTCCCTGGTGGTTCAGAGGTTAAAGCATCTGCCTGCAATGCAGGAGACCTGGGTTCGATCCCTGGGTCAGGAAGATGCTCTGGAGAACTAAATGGCAACCCACTCCAGTATTCTTGCCTGGAGAATCCCATGGACGGAGGAGCCTGGTGGGCTACAGTCCATGGGGTGGCAAAGAGTTGGACACGACTGAGTGACTTCACTTTCACTTTTCCAAAATCATCGCAGATGGTGACTGCAGCCATGACATTAAAAGATGTTTGCTCCTTGGAAGAAAAGTTATGACCAACCTAGACAGCATATTAAAAAGCAGAGACATTACTTTGCCAGCAAAGGTCCATCTCATCAAGGCTATGGTTTTTCTAGTAGTCATGTATGGATGTGAGAGTTGGACTATAAAGAAAGCTGAGTGCCAAAGAACTGATGCTTTTGAACTGTGGTGTTGGAGAAGACTCTTGAGAGTTCTTTGTACTGCAAGGAGATCCAACCAGTCCATCCTAAAGGAAATCAGTCCTAAGTGTTCATTGGAAGGACTGAAGTTGAAGCTGAAACTCCAATATTTTGGCCACCTGATATGAAGAGCTGACTCATTTGAAAAGACCCTGATGCTGGGAAAGATTGAAGGCAGGAGGAGAAGGGGATTACAGAGGATTAGATGGTTGGATGGTGTCACCAACTAAATGGACATGAGTTTGGATAAACTGGAAGTTGGTGATGGACAGGGAGTCCTGTTGTGCTGCGGTCCATGGGTTTGAAAGAGTTGGGCATGACTGAGCAACTGAACTGAACTGAACTGATCCATGGACTTACTGTTGGTCACACTGACTTTCCTAGCCTGCCTCCTGGTGCTTCTTAATTAGAAATAGGAAGCAATTCATACATGTTAGATATTACCATTTCTTTTTGGGGGATGAATTTTGGTGCCATAACCAGCCATGTTTCTTAATCTCACATTAATCCAACATGTTTATTGCTTTTTGTAATATTTTTAATGCTAACAATACCATGCTAACACTGTAAAAATAAAGAAATTTGGACAATGCTTTCTAAATGAGCTTCTGTTCATGCCATATCTATATGTCTTCAGTGCTTTTTCAGTTTTCAGGTACAAAAACTGTCTCTCCTCACTGTGGAGCCATGGTAGAGTTATATAAGCTGTTATATTTCAGTTTCCATAATTGGACAAGTAAGAATTGAAATAGTTTCTGCTTCCCAGGGTGACTAGGAGTATTATAGGAGATAAACTTTTCAAAAACGTTTATCCCAACTCTTGACTCACATCAAACATTCTAGTTGCAAAGAACAGAATTTTCTAAGTCATGCTAGGCTACTTGGAATATGAACTAGATGAATCTGGTATCTCATGCCCAGCTTTCCCAGAGGAAGGAATTACATATGCATGCAATCTTAATTTTCTATGGGAAGTCATGCTTCTAATCGCTACACCATTCCTCATGACCCAAGACTTACAGGCATGTGTGTGTGTTCTTGGTTGCTTAGTTGTGTCCAACTCTCTGTGACCCCATGGACTATAACCCACCAGTCTCCTCTGGCCATGGGGAGTCTCCAGGCAAGAATACTGGAGTGGGTTTCTATGCCCTTCTCCAGGAGATCTTACAACCCAGGGATTGAAACCAGGTCTCCCACATTGCAGGTGGATTCTTTACCATCTGAGCCACCGGGGAAACCCAGGTGTTAGGCAGCTGGTATTTTCAGATGCCCACTGTAAACAGCTGGTTTACAACCAGTGTTTCCAGTGTTTCCAACATCAATCAACCCTACTACTGATTAGGTTTCCTTCTTATATCTGTCCTGTAATAGGTAATATAGCAGAAGGGCAGTGAACCTCCACGGTCACACTGGTCCCAGAGAGAGTCTCCATGGGATATGAAACAGAGATGGTAGCATGAACCTGATCCTAACATAAACCTCGTGACAGTAGAGTTCATCCTACGGCCAGAGAGGCGTGGTGCCTGAGAGGAGAAACTCCAGATGGGACAGCATGATGCATGGGATGTTTTATACATTATTATAATCTTACCTCTTTAAAGTAAGAACCTATAATATGGTGCCAGTAGTCACGTTGTCATTAAAGTTGATGATGATTAAAATGTGAGAGTACACACACACACACACACACACACACACACACACACTCACATACACACACACACACTCACATACACACCCAGAGGTTTGATTACACATATAAAGCCTTGTCTTTTATGACGTATTTAGGAAGAGGAAGGTTTCTGAAAGACATCATACCCCAAGTACTCGCCTCTTTGAAGCACAGATCCAATTAAAGTGTCTAGTGCTTATTTCTATTTCATGTTCTGGGAGAGATTACAACTGTACAACTGGAGCTCTGAGGGATCTAAGTGTAGTTCACTTCGTCTGGCATAAGGCAAGCATCCTGCCCCTAAGAATTTGACCTTTTGTCCTGCCCTTTCCTTTAAATTCAGGCTCTTGGCTGGGCAGCAAGATCGTCAGGGTTAGTTATAAGACCATTTTTTTAGAACTGATACTTTAAAATCTCCTACTATAGTTACAAAACCATAACACCTTTTGAGTGGGTAAACTCTGCAGGAAATTATCTGGACTCAGTCCTTAAAGCTTTGTTCCCAGCAGGAGCTGAGATCTAAACTTCTCACTATTATTTTGTGAATATATCAAATATATGAAAATATCCATCTCATGTCAGAATGCTTTAGAGTTACTGGGTGAACATTGTGTTAGACATCTGTAGAGAGGTGATAAAAGTATATAACTAAAATCAAAAAATTATGAAATTTGAAAATGAAAACTTTCAGGAATCTCAAATTAGCTCCATTTCAAATACTTGACCTGTTGGTAGAAGACCAGACCTGTTCACTTCATGGACTGTTTGTTGCTTAGACTTTAAGGTTTAATAGATTAGGGTGGAGAAAATGAACCTCTGTTAGGGCAAGAAGAGATTAGGGTGGGGAAATGAACCTCTGTTAGGGCAAGAAGAGAAGAAAGTAAATTTACCTTTACTTCTAAACATTAAATTTAGTTACTATGTAACTATGAAAGATGAAAGAGACATGCTATTTTTAAGGGAGGTAATTTACCACACACACCAATCACATATTATGTGACTTTTTTTTTTCTTTTTTTTTGGCCTTTTTTTTGGTCTTAAAGTGCTTGTACAGGCTAGTAGTTTAGCTTAACCTAAAACCTATAGATGTGAATTTTTGACGTTAAGCGTGACATGAAAAGCTTTAATGTTTCCTGTGCCCTGCACATGTCTGATTCTTCTCGGCACTAGCCAATTATTACCACTTGAGTCATTTTTTTAGCAAATTTCTTACCTCAGTGGTAAGTTCCTTCTTGTCATCCATAAGCAAAGCCTATAATTTATATTTTAGTGTAGAAATGATAAAAGTGAATTCATCTCTGAATCATCAAACTACCCTGTTCTGTAGCATTTCGCTGTTCTGCAGTCTTTCAGTATTTTTACCAACAGTAAAATAGATCTGCTATCACTAAAACCTTAAAGTGAGTTAATTAGCTCTTAATTCTTCCAGGTGTATTTGACTGGATGAAGAAATTTTATAGAGAAGAGGTATTAGACTAATAAGGAAATACTTTATTATAACCCTGAAAACTTTCAATCTTGGTAGTCAAATGTCTTTGAGTAGAAAGCCAAAACCTTTTAGAAGCAATGTCATTCCACAGTCAGCCCTCTATATCCATGGTTTCCAAATCTGTGGACTCCATAAATTTGGATTAAAATATTTTTAAAAGTCCAGAAAGTTCTAAAAAGCAAAACGAATTTACCACATGCTGGCAACTATGTACGTAGCATTAACATTGTATTAGGAGAAGGAAATGGCAACCCACTCCAGTGTTCTTGCCTGGAGAATCCCAGGGACAGGGGAGCCTGGTGGGCTGCCGTATATGGGGTCACACAGAGTCGGACACGACTGAAATGACTTAGTAGCAGCAGCAGGTGTTACAGTATATTAAAGGTAATCCAGAAATGATTTAAAGTATACAAAAGAAAACTGTATAGGTTATATTGAAATACAACACTTTCATGTCAGAGACTTGAGCATCTTCCAAATTTGCTTTCTGCTGGGGATCCCTGGAACAAATCTCCCACAGATACCAAGGGATGACTGTAAAGGATGAATTAGGTGGCAGAGGCCTGAATATTATGGAAAAGTTAGCAGACTTGTGCAGAGCTCCTGAATGTGCAGAGCTCCTGACATGAAGTTCAATTTGTGATTTGCACTACAATGAAGTTGGTGATTTATACAAATGATATTGTGATTTGTATAAATCACAAATTTTAAAAACTGAAGCCTATGTCAACTACATGGTAGCTACTCTTTAAATAATGATTGCTTGAATGAATGAAGGATAACTATTTAAATATCATATTAGAAGAAATTAAAAAATATTTGGTGTCTGTATTAAAAAGTTTTGCTTCTTTCTCTTAAAGAATAACCAGAGGAATATTGCCATGTAAAGATATTATCTCTAAAACCCAAATTCTTTGAGATAGTGTACAATCCTTGAGTGTTCAGCATTTTTGGCAACACAAGTTAGCTTCCAAAAATTGTGTCTTGAATCTGAAATAATGGGTAAATCTGAAATTAAGTTCTTCAAAAACAGCTATGTAGAAAATAATAATAACTTTCTGTAACTTGAGGACTTCTACAATAATAACTGGTGAATCATGGAAGTATAGCTTCTAAGTTTTTGTGTCAAAGAAAATTATCATTAGTCAGACATCACCATGCAAAGTTAACTATAGACTTATATTTTTCATCTTAAAATAAAACAAATCTACCTGTGGCTCCCAATTGACCAAGATAGCCTCAATGTCCTTCTTAAGCTTATCTAAACTTTAATTAGCTTTCTTCCTAATGGTGGGCCCCTGACTTTCTTTTCTAAAGCATTGCTTTGTTTTAGAAATCTTACTTTGTATGTTCTTTGTCTCTTTTTTTGAGATGTAAATCTACAAACCTGGAATGTCTTTCTCAAGAAACTAGAGGTCATCTCTTAAATATAATTGTTAAGAAAATTAGAGCTCTTGCCTCCTAGTCTCTGAGGAAGGGTAGGAACCTAATTTCAATAAATGCCAGCTAACAAACACACGGATGGGCTAATCACATTGACTAAACTTTCTGCAGTACTACTTTTCCAGTAGCTTACCCTAGCATTTAAAAATGCTCCCACCTGTTCTTTCAGCAAAGTTGTGTTCATTCTCTCCTCTACTACAATAGTATCAAAGTTTAACTTGAGCAGTTCACTGGTCAGGTGAAATTTTTCTTTTATACATTATAGCTGCAATCTAGTTTGTTCCTTTCTCTCTCATTTCATTTCAGACTTGTTTCCTTTGCATTTTAATCATCTTTCTTGCCTCATTTTCTAAAATTCTACTGCTACTGTGTTACAAAAGTTTTCTTATTGCCTTATTTAGTTTTTTTCACAGTTCACATTTTTATCAGTCTCTCTTTTCTTTTGAAGCTATCTTCTGTTCCACCAATAAAACAATACACTTCTTTCTTGAAATTTCTCCCTTGACTTCCATGATACAGCTTTCTAATACATTAGTTATAGCACCCCTTCTGTTGTTGTTGTCTTTTATCCCCTTCAGTTTTAAAATATTAAAGGTTGAATTATTTCACTCTCCTAAACCACAAGAGTTTCCTATTCAATATTCCTACATTTTTTAGTGGTATGAGATTTTTACTGATACCTGGTTGGACTTGTGAAGAAGGCTGAGTGCCGAAGAATTGATGCTTTTGAACTGTGGTGTTGGAGAAGACTCTTGAGAGTCCCTTGGACTGCAAGATCCAAGCAGTCCATTCTGAAGGAGATCAGCCCTGGGGTTTCTTCGGAGGGAATGATGCTAAAGCTGAAACTCCAGTACTTTGGCCACCTCATGGGAACAGTTGACTCATTGGAAAAGACTCTGATGCTGGGAGGGATTGGGGGCAGGAGAAGGGGACGACAGAGGATGAGATGGCTGGATGGCATCATTGACTTGATAGATGTGAGTGTGAGTGAACTCCGGGAGCTCTTGATGGACAGGGAGGCCTGGTGTGCTGCGATTCATGGGGTTGCGAAGAGTCGGACACGACTGAGGGACTGAACTGACCTGAAGCTAGAAACTAGGTCTACAATTACTCTTTTTACCCTTCCGGTTTTATGCCTAAATACAATTTGTAATATTTCCTTTTTTACTCTTATTCTCCAAATTGTCTTATATTCAGTCAGACAACTCCATTTTCACTATTGTTTTCCCAAATCAAAGCCCTTGTCTCTAACTCTGGGTTTTCATCTTCAGTTTCTGTAAAACTTTTCCTCCACCTACACCATCCTATCTCTTTACATTCCACATATAGCAGGCGCGTCACTTTGATGTCCAGGTTGGAGGAGATCTCCAACTTAATTGAGTTAATCTCTTTAAGTTATTCTGTATAGACATACTCATATCTTCCTTTTTTATTGATTCTACCCAACAATTTCCATTCCCATTGCCATGTCCTGCCTCAATAATGTACAGCAAATTACTCAACCTCTCGGAGCCTGAATTTGGTCATCTTTGAAATGGAGATGATGCTAACAATGATGCACCTTCTTCACAAGATTCCTGTACTGAAATGACAGGATCTCTGATGTGAATGTTGTGTCTGTTTCTGTAGTAACAGTACCTAAAACACAGCACGAACTCTTCAAGTGTTAATTGTTATGATATTGAAGACGCCCAAGTCTCCAGCTCCGCTTAATCTTCTTTCTGACTTCAGACTCATCCACCCAACTGCTTTCTCTATATGTTTATTCCACAATTATCCAAATACATCCAAAACTAAACTCTCTATTTTATGCTCAAACCTACTCTTCTTCCTATATTTTTCATTTTAATACTATTATACCGTAATAGCTTCCCAGGTAGCAATAGTGGTAAAGATCACGCCTGCCAGTGGAGAAGACGTAAGAGACGTGGGTTTGATCCCTGGGTTGGGAAGATCCCCTGGAGAAAGAAATGTCAACCCACGCCAGTATTCTTGCCCAGGAAATCACATGGACAGAAGAGCTTGGCAGGCTACAGTCCATAGTGTTGCAGAGTCGGACACTCCTGAAGCAACTTAGCACACATATGCACATACCGTAGATGCCCAACCCGTGAATCTGAAAATCATACCCACAGTTCCTTTCCTTTGGCCTTACACAGTCAACAATTCCATTAGTATAATATTAGCAGTTCTACTCTATTACTATTCTTTGGATTCCCTTTCTCTACATCAAGACAACCTCTCTGAGCAAAAACTCTTTCTAAATTGAAATCTACTAATCTATGTATTTTCCTCCATCACCCACTAACTTGATTCTGTATAACAAAAACCCGAGTGATCAAGAACTAGCAGAAACTCTTCTATGAAGGAGGGAGTTATAAAAACTCATAATTTATATATTTATTTTCTCCCTCTCACAAAATAAGGAAAAACAGGGTTTTTAATAAAGCATTTAATTTTCCTGATGTGCCTCCCCATCAGTCTTCCCAAATCTACTCTTTTCATATTGATCACTAATTAGTTCAAAATAATAGAAAAGCCAAATGATACCAGCAAACAGCAAGTTAAACAGTTGTAAATATAACTGTGTCACTTTGCCTATCTCTTTCTGAGTCTAGGTGGGTGAGTCTACATAGAAGATCTTTTTCATCTTGATTATGGAATCTGAAAGTCTTGAGTCAAGTTTGACACATTTTAAATCTGCTGCTTATATTTCATGGCCTTTGTGAGTAAGGACAATTTTTTTTCTTTTCGAGGACATCAGTCCTTCTCTGCCCTTTTGTTAGATATACCTAGCTTGGTCTTTATTGTTTCTTTTTACTTTTTTACTTTGCTGCTGCTGCTAAGTCGCTTTTACTTTGAGGGAAGTTGAAACAGTACAATGTTTACTGAGTGATGAATTAATGTCTTTTTAAAGTGTAGGTCAAATGTGTGTAAACATACTCCACCTACAGACACTCCTACGTAAAGAAATCTGTTTGCCCTTCCTCCTTATTCTGTTACCTACCATTATACTCCAGCTACAGAAGACACAAGTACTCAGTGTAATAGGAGCAAGGTCTCTTTTCTTTAAGCAAATATATTCTAAAGAAATAAAGACAATTTTTCTTGTTCTCATTCCTCTGAGGGAGTTCAGATTGTATATATGTATGTAAATTTACTTTGACTGTATAGAGATTTCTTTTTCTCCTGTGTATGTGGAAGGAATAGAAGAATATTCAGTGAGAACAATTTTGAAATATTTTACCCCTGCATGAAATGACTTAGCAATTCAAGTCAATCATTTCTTCATCTACTGCTACTGTTAAGGAACATTTGTATTTTAGAATTGATTTCCTGCTTAGCTGAATATTGTTTTCTAATATCTGGAGGCAAGTATAACTCACATTTTTCTAGCCATCCAGGCTGACATTGCAACAATCAATATTTAATTCTATGGAAGTTTTATATATACAGGAATTATTTGTAATCTAATTAAAATGATTTTTAAAATATGCCATTAAATATATCAATCACTTAGCACTATGCTGGGCCACAGAGGGGAATCGTTGCAAAGAAATGTAAAATAAAGACTTCCTGTAATATAATAGTAGTTGGGAAGACAAAATCAAGTATATATATGTGAAAAAAAAATAGATTTGCAAACAAATATATTAAAAATACACATCAGTTTCTTAATGTTAAAAATTTGGTTGACTTTACAAATATTTCTGAGAAATTAATTTATCTACTGACTTTATAAAATATGTTATGATTTTTTTAAAAAGATGCTTCATTTAAAATTTATATGACCATTTTAAATTATATTATAAAAATGAATCTTAATTCTAGCTCACTTTATCAGCAATCCCATATTGAGTGCCAGCTAGGTACAAGGCAACAAGCAAGATGCCTGCCCTAAGGAGCTCACAGTATAAAAGGAAACAACCATTGTAATCCTGCATTGGTAATCAACAAATGAGTAACTTTATCAGAAATTATTCTAGAAAAGGGGCTCTCAACCTTTGTTGTACATTAGAATCATCAGGGGAGTGATGATAGGATCTCTTCTCCCAGAGATCCTGGTTAATTGGTCTAAGGTGTCACGTAGGGGCTTCCCAGGTGGCTCAGTCATAAGGAATCTGCTTGCCAATGCAGGAGACACAAGAAACATGGTTTTGATCCCTGGGTCAGGAAGATCCCCCTGGAGAAGGAAATGGCAACCTACTCCAACATCTTTGTCTGGAGACTCCCATGGACAGAGGAGCCTGGTGGGCTACAGTCCATAGAGTCACAAAGAGCTGGACATGACTTAGCAAATAAACAGCAGCAGCAGCAACAGCAATAACCTAGGCATTAATTTTTTTTCCCACAAAATTCTAATGTACCACTGAAACTGAGAGCCACTACTACAGGTCCTGAGGAGAAAAAGTTACCTTCACCTGGAGTAATCATATGAAGTTTCCCAGAGGCGGTGGGTTTTCCATAGACCACCACTCAAAGTGAGTTTAAAGGCCAGAGAGCTAACAGATATGCAGCAAGGTGTCAGGAACATCAGAAACATGGGCAGATAGTCAAAGAACAATATTAAGGCAGGAAAGCACTAGTAATATTTGTTGAGCAATCAATGCATGTTATCGTTGTTTTCAGTTGCCCAGTTGTGTCTGACTCTTTGTGACCCCATGTACTGCAACATGCCAGGCCTCCCTGTTCCCCCCATCTCCTGGAGTTTGCCCAAGTTCATGTTCATTGTATCGGTGATGCCATCCAGCCATCTCATCCTCTGATGCCGTCTTCTCCTTCTGCTCTCAATCTTTTCCAGTGCCAGGGACTTTTCCAATGAGTCATCATAGAAGAAGATAGGTGACAGAAACAGAAATAAAAGTGAAGCTGAGGGATTATCTCCCCAGCTGTGTGCGTGCTATGCTACTTCTCAACATGCTACCTCTATGGTGATATCCTTTGCCTTTACCTGTACCTTCACTAGTTGCAAGTTCTGCCATTAACCTGTCATTAGACCTACCTCTTTTTCCCTCTTCAGTCTGACCTGGCTTTATGATATTTTTGACTAATAAGACACAGTACAATTTGGTAAAGTCCAGATCCAAGCAGAGGCCTCAAGAATCCTTGCATATTTCTCCTCTCTCTTTTGGAGTCCTGTCCAATTACAATATATGAAGCCCAAAATAACCTAGTAAAATATGAGAAACCACATTCAGCAGAGACATCACATATTAGTTGAGGCCAGTGTAGGCCAGCAAGTTTTCGGTGATCAGCAGCTGACCCAAACTATATACATAGGCCCAGCCAAGACCAGAAAAACTACCCAGTAAACCCAATTCAAAATGACTGTGCTATAGAATTATATTAGAAATGAATGACTAGAATTTAATCCACTAACTTTTGGTATTGACTGTTTTGCATCAAGAGTTAATAGATAAAATATCACTTCCCTAGCTACTGTGACTGATTCATGATTTAGACCAAGCCAGATCAACACAAGTTTCTTCCTTGGAACATATTCAACTGGAACTGGGAGAAAGATACTGTCTTTGTCTTGGATTGTCAAATTGGTAGCATACGAGCACATGTAAACCCAGGTGTCTAACTGTGCAGAGAAAAACATTTGCAGGTAAAACAGAATAAAGCTTAAATACAAGGAAATGACCCTGGAGAAGGGACTGGCAACACATTTCAGTATTCCTACCTGGAAAATTCCATGGACAGAGGAGCCTGGTGGGCTATAGTCCATGAGGTCACAAAGAGTCAGACACAACTGAGCTACTGAGCATACACACACACACACACACACACACACACACACACACACACACACAACCCAAATCTTTATCCAATCATCTATTGATTGACACTTAGTTTGCTTCTGCATCTTGGTGAGTACAGAGAATTAGATAATGCTGCTATGAAGTTTGGGATGGATGTATCTTTCTGATTAAGTATTTTTGTCTTTGTTTTGGATATATATACCCAGGAATGGAACTGCTTGGTCATATGGTAATTCTATTTTTAGCTTTAAAAACAACAACAACAACAACAACAACAAAAAAAACCCCTATACTGTTTCCACAGTAGCTACACCAATTTACATTTCTGCCAACAGTATAAGAGGATTCCCTTTTGTCCATATCCTCCCCCAAATTTGCTATTTGTATTAATTTGGTGGTAAGCATTCTGATAGGTGTGAGGGGGTATCTCATGTGGTTTTGAGTTGCATTTCCCTGATGATTAGTATGGTGAGCATCTTTTCATTTGCTTGTTGACCATCTGCATTTTCTCTTTGAAAGAATGTCTATTCAATTATTCTGTTCATTTTTTTAAATGTAAGTTTTATTTTGTTTTTTGATATTTACTTGTATGAGTTGTTTTATTTGTTGAGCTGATTACATATTTTGTATACTAACTCCTTACTAGTCATATCATTCACAAGTATCTTTCCTGTTTATTAGGTTGTCTTTTCGTTTTGCCAATGGTTTCTTTTGCTATGCAAATGCTTTTAAGTTTATTTAGGTCTGATTTGTTTATTTTTTGTTTTTATTTCCTTTACTTTAGGAGATGAATTAAAAAAATTATTGCTGCAGTTCATGTCAAAGAGTGTTCTGCCTCTATTTTCCTCTAATAATTTTATAGTATCTGGTCCTACATTTAGGTCTTTAATCCATTTTGAGTTTATTTTTGTATATGGTGTTAGACCTATTAAAATGCTCATCTGAACCATGAATCTCTGTAGTTTCCCAAATATTCTGAGTCAGGGAATCTAAGAAGAATTTGTATTATCTCATATTTTCACAGCAACTGAGTGTAGCTGAAGGAAAAAGTATCTTAAAAAGTGAAAGGAGATGGAAACATAAGTGCTAGTAGAATTGACAGGTGACAGTTTCCATTGAAACAAATGAAAAAAAAAGATACAGGCACAATTGCTGTTGTTATTGCTGATGCCATTACTAGCATAATTGGTGACAATGATGATAATGATGGTGATGTTAATGGTGATGTTCAGGGTGGCCTGGAGATGCAGATGGTTTCTGTTTCCATAATGAACTTTGAGACCAGCTTGTCTTTTCTAAGTGAGGGTGAAGAGGGAAAGAAGATTGTTTATGGGGAGAGAATATACAAAATTTTGGAATGCAGAAACGGGAGCCTTGTAGAAGATCCATTACTACACTGGTCACATTCAAGTGTCTTTTGACTTTTTCTGATGACATATTTCATCAGAAAATATTTGGCATTGTTTTCCTCAGCAAATATCAACTACTACCTGTAGGTATGGAGAAGTCAAGATAATAAGGCTTATCTAGTGTTGGTATGTTGCCAAGTATGGTTGATGTATGGAATGTTTACACCTTGTCACTATGATCATCCTGGATTAGATGATCCAGGGGTAAACACTTGATTATCAACTGGACCAGTTCCTCACCTGAGACTGACTATATAATTTCCGTTGGGTATTTGATAGGCTAAGGATATCACGATTCCACTTTTATTGAGTTTCTCAAATAATCAGATACATGGGGACAGAAAATAGAGTTGGTGATTGCCAGGGGCTGAGAAGAGGAGATTTGGAGTTATTGTTTAATGAGTATAAAGTTGCAGCTTTGCAAGATGAATAAGTTCTAGAGATCTGCTGTACAACATAGTATCTATAGTTAACAGAATGTTTGT
Organism: Neotragus moschatus; assembly: GCA_006410615.1. Lineage (NCBI taxonomy): Eukaryota > Metazoa > Chordata > Mammalia > Artiodactyla > Bovidae > Neotragus > Neotragus moschatus. The sequence continues at coordinate 85,133 of SJYA01002586.1, forward strand.
GCATTTCGAAATATGTTGAGAAGAAAGATCTCATATTAAGTATTCTTATGCCACCCACTCACCTACACACACACACAGCAAAGAAAGAACACAAGAAAAATTGTGAAGGTATTGGCTATGTTTAGTACCTTGATTGTAGTGATGATATCAAGGATATATGCATATATCCAAACTCATCTAGAGGTGTAAATTAAATGTATGCAACTTCTTGTGTATCAGTGATATCTCAATAAAACTTTAAAAAGGCAAGACGAAGTTGGAGATGGATTCACCCTTTTTAATAGAGTGAAGACTGTGCATGAGCAGAAAGAATAAATGCATCTGCCACATGACCAAAGTATAAATCAGAGACCTTGATCTCTCAACATCTGGACCCACTATGAGTTCTGTTACTTGAGAATAAAATGACTCCTGCCTAAGACACTTCGGAAACCATTCTATCCAAAAGACTGCATTCTTATTCAGTATGTACTCAATCAATCTCCTCAATATTTTTATTGCCCTATTTGGGAAGAATCTAATTCCTAGACTATATTAGCTGCTCTATCAATGATCCTCTGATTTTTGAACTTGGACCACTAGAATTTTCAGCTGACCATAAGATTAACAGAACAAGGCTGGTATGGTTGCCAATGATGCTGGCAACTTAATATATGTGTTTGTCCAGAACAGAAGTACTATCATTGCCATATTATTATCTGATAACTACGAGAAGGGAGTAACCAGGAATGGCATGTCTTCCATTCAATTCAAGCTTTACTAAATCATTAAGAATTTTCTCTCTTGTTCACCAGTTTCCCCAATGCTTAGAGAACAAGTACCCAAAAAATTTTTGTTGAACTAAAAATCATATGGTATTAAAAAGGCTAGTCATAACTGGAACCATCTCACTCATAGATCTGGACAAAAAGTACAAGTATCTAGGAAGTAAGTTTACTTCCACTGGCTCAAGAGAGCAGAACTATAAGACTAAATATTCATTTTATTAAACTATATATAATCCTCCCACATTCAGAGTATCTAGTAATGTTTTTTGTCTTATTAGGGACCTGAATTTTTACACTAAGCTTTGTACCTATATCTGAGCATAGGTTCCTACCTTATGACCATGAAGTGTCATCTTAAAATATAATTGACAAGCAGATCTTCCCCTAACAAATACTTTCTAATTGAGCACTGTTTTCTATGACACCCCCTGCCCAACCCTATGATCATTATAGGAAGGCTGGCAGTTTTACCTTAATAATTTTCATACAGCCTGTATGAAGCCAAGATGTATATTTAGTCAAGTTGATTACCTGATGAACACCTGCTAGCATAATTATAGCTAGAATATGATATTTTGCTCATTTACTAAACTAAAAATAGCTTAAACCAAGTGTATCATCAGTATTTCAATAGACAGATGTCTTTGGGTACTTCGAGCGTTAGACTCATAGCACTACTACCTCAATTAACTGAGGAATCTTTTGTTTTGTTTTTATGTTTTAGGTCAGTGATTCTGTGAGACTTAGGTAGAGCTTAGAAATCCACATCTTTAACAAACATCCAGGGTGTAGCAGGTAGGTGGTAGACAACACTCTGAGAAACAATGCCTTACGGAGAAATAAAATGGAGTTGGTTTCCGGATATTGATTCTCTTGAACTGTGCATTTTCATTTGAGTTAAAACTTTCTGGGCTTAATTATGCTCTATGGGAAAGCCACTAAAAAGTTCTATTGACATTTCCAGGCTAATCTTTTAATGTGGTAATGGCACAAATTCCACATTACTTAAGATTACTTCTGTGCAGTCACAGCAATTATTTAAAATGGCTACCCTTCAACCTTAGATATAGAATCTGGAGTTATAGCTTCTATAGGGCTTCCCTGATAGTTCAGTTGGTAAAGAATCTACCTGCAATGCAGAAGACCCCAGTTCAATTCCTGGATCGGGAAGAGCCACTAGATACCCACTCCTATATTCTATAGGTATCCTATAGGCTACCCACTCCTGTATTCTTAGGCTTCCCTGTGGATCAGTTAGTAAAGAATGTGCCTGCAATGTACGAGACCTGGGTTCAATCCCTGGGTTGGGAAAATTCCCAGGAGAAGGAAAGATACTCCTTCCAGTATTCTGGCCTGGAGAATTCCATTGACTGTATAGCCTATGGGGTCGTAAAGAGTCAGACATGACTGAACAACTTTCACTTCGCTTCACTTTATAGCTTCTATATGTCTTTCTAATAAGAACCTCAAGTCATGCATGGCAGAACCTTTCCATGTTGGACACACCTTAAATGTTAAATATGCTTTATTTAGACATTCAAGAACTGAAGCAGAAGTTATGCAGAAAAATCTATTTTTCCATGACTCCAACAGTTTCTTCTTTTTATTCCTGTAATTCCAATCTTCTCTCCACTAGTGAGTGCTCTTAAAGTCCATTTTCTCTGCTCCATGTTCTTAGCATGTTTGCTTGCTGGCATTCTCTGTCTCTCAAACTTCCCTCATAACATGAGCTCCTATTTTTTTTATCTTCACTACTGAGACAACTTTAACTTTTGTTTCTAAAGAGGAGTGATTCTCTTAGTCAACCTCTGATCACCTAAAATTTTATAAATTTATGCTTATAAGTGAAAATATGTTTCATTCCGAAGAATATACAGCATGGGTCCACAAGGATACATGCAAAATATTTTATTTATACAAAATAAACCTAGAGAGATAAACTGAAGCTAAGTGCAAAGTCAAAAGATTGAATGTTAGGGGACTGTAAAAGATAAAATGAGTCAGCAAATAGGTAACCCCAGAATTGAGTTAATTAAGCTCTCTGTGAGTCAGAAGGTAGAAGACAGAACATTAATGAGACAAGTGGAAAATATATGAGGAGTTGGGGTATTTAAAGTTAACTGAAGTGTTCCACAAACTGTAGACTCTAGAGAGTGAGAAATTGACTTAATTTTGTCTTAGTGACATAGGAAAATGAAGACATGCTATATATATATATATATATAAAATTATTTTTTTTTCTTAGTCCTTCATGGACCAGGGGAAAAGGAAAAGAAAAAGAAATCTTTGTAAAACGAATGTGTTTATTGTTGTTGTCTTCATTCATAGCTGCCATTGCATTTAAGGAAATAATCCACTTTTATCCTTCCAACCACTTTTTAAGATAATGATAATGGTCTGTTAAATTAATTAAACAAGAAGGTCATTAGACAGAGGTGGTTCTAATACTGTAGCAGCCTAGCAAGCAAACTGAAACTTAAGTGTGTCAATGACTTATGGTTAAAATTCAAAACCTAAGGACAAACAATCACAACTAGGCTTTTCCAAATAAGGCAAATGTTGAAGATGTAGCTAATCAGATTATTTCCTGGCTTTGCTTACTCCTCCTCTCTAAAAGTCTTCCCACTAGCTTCTGTCCAGGAAGTGCTCCTAACTGCTTCCAGTTTTGCTCTGTTGAAACTGAAACCATTAGTAGCTCAAGCATGTCTCACTCTGTGACCCCACGGACTATAGCTGGCCAGGCTCATTGTCCATGGAATTCTCTAGGCAAGAATACTGGAGTGGGTAGCCATTCCCTTCTGCAGGGGATCTTCCTGACTCAGGGATCAAACCCAGATCTCTTGCATTGCAGGTGAATTTTTTTTTACCGTCTAAGCTACCAGGGAAGCCCCTTGGCTCTGTTACCCAAATCCAGTAATTTTTGCCCAAATAAACTCTTAAATTTTTAAAATGTGCATTAGCTTATTTTTAAACAGTTTTCTATTTACAATGAGGAGTCTAAGACTCAGTTAAGTTAAACAATTCATTCAAGATCATGTGGCACTACATGTAATTTCAGTATTTAAACACAAATTTCACCTTTGTTCATTTCTATGAAAAAGAAAAAAAAACTTGAGTGAGGATTACAAATTCATGGAGCATGAAAGAGAAACTACAACTTTGAAACTGTATAAACTGTCATCTAAGATTCATTCATTTATTCACAATTATTTAAGTAGCATTAAACATTTTATGAATGCTATAGGTTTGGGGGAACTAGCAAGGGACACGATAGATTTTTAAAAAAACCAAAAAGCTGACAACAAACGCTCTGTCTCTGATTTGTTTATCTGTATTTGGTTCTATTTGCATTTGCTTTCACTCCAGGGCTTCCTGGGTGGCAACAGTGGTAAAGAATCTGCCTGCCAATGCAGGTGCATTCCTGCACCAAGAAGACCCCAAGAGGAGGAAATGGCAATGCACCCGGGTGTTCTTGCCTGGAAAATACCACGGACAGAAGACCCTGGAAAGGTACAGTCCACTGGGTTGCAAAGAGTCTGATGTGACTGAGTGACTGAGCACACCACACACACAGATAAATATAATATATTTTTATCTAAAGTAGGTGAAGTAAAATGCACCCTGCCTGAGGAAGAGAATATAAATGAAAATAGTAAGGCTTGGAAATACAACCAAGGTCAAACTCCCCCTTTGTGTGGGTTAGTGGCAACAAAAGTAACCTGACGACAAGGAGACTTGGGATATCAAGGAAGGAATTTTCACTTCACTATTCTGTTACTCCAGGATCAAGAAAGACTCTTAAGAAGCTATCAACACTAAACAATGAAGTTGTATAAATTTGCATGAGCCCACCCAGTCTAAATACGTTGAACTAATAAACAGAAAGTACATAGAACAAAAATCTATCCAAGGAGCTAAAATGGAAGAAGATGGAAAGTGAGAGTTGATATTACATTTAGTTTTACTGATTTTCCCCTTTGATTGCTTTATTTTGGATTAAGTCTCTCTGATTGTCTTTCATCTTCTCTTTTGGCTTACTAACTTTATCTTTTTGTTGCTCTATTTAAGTGCTTGCTATAAGGTTTGTATTTATGTATTTATGATATATATTTATCTAATCACTTACACTTTCAAGTTTTATTACACTATTTCACATATAGTGAAAAGTGAAAAACATAAACGTGTTAGTCACTAGTTGTGTCTGACTCTTGCAACCCCATGGACTGCAGCCCACCAGGATCCTCTGTCCATGAAATTCTCCAAGCAAGAATACTGGAGTGGGTTGCCATTCCCTTCTCCAAGGGATCTTCCCAGCTCAGAGATCCAACCTGGGTATCCTGCATTGCAGGCAGATTCTTTACCATCTGAGTCACCAAGGAAGCCCCTCACATATAGTAAGGGACTCATGTAACTGTTTCATAATACTCTCATAATACTGAGGATTCACAACTCTCATTATATTCTCATTTCTTTTCTCCAAGACTTTGTGCTCTTATTATTTATACTTTTAGCTTCTATATATGCAATAAACTTCCCATACATTGTTATTGTCTTTTCTCTGAACAGTTGATTATCTATGGAAGGGATAAAATAATTTAAAAAAATGTAATTAAGTATATATTAACTATTTCTGATTCTCTTTATACTTTTATGTAGATCTAAGTTTTCATCTTTTATCATTTCCTTCTATGAGAGCTTCTAGTACTTTTCCCTCTAATCTTTTCAGCTATGTATCCCTAGCCCAGAATAGTTTCTCACTTGCAAGCTCTGATCTTTATCCGAGTGCTTGAGGGTGACTTTGCAATTGTCTGCTGTTGTCTTTGGGTGAATCTTCCTTCTCTCCAATACTCTGACTTTTAAGTTCTAGCCACCTTGTCATCGCCAGATTCACAGCACTATCTCCTAAACTGAAGAGCTCCACCTGGCTCTGTCTGGGATCTCCTTCCAGAGTCCTTACTGGGAAACTCTCCCCAGGCAATAATAGTGGGTAATTACATACAGGACTCACCTCCTTTGCTTCCCATTTCTCAGGGATTGCTGTCCTTGCTTGCTTGCTGTTCAGTGACTTGAATGGGATTTCTTTCATATAGTTTTCCCAATATTTTAATCATTTCAGGTGAGCAGATGTATTTGGTACTTGTTACTCTATCTTGACCTGGAGCAGAAGTCCAAAGCTATATTATTTTATTTAACAACTCTCTTATACTGCTTACTATATGTCAGTCATTTTTATGTGTTTTGCAAAGATTAGTGTTAATTTATACAATTCTCATGACACCCCTGTGAGGTAGCCACTACTACCGCCCCAACTTTATAGATGAGCAAACTGAAGCACAAAGAGGATAAGAAACTCATCTAAAATCACAACAATAAATGAGACAATGTGTTTTAACTACAAAGGAGTGCTGGTGTTTAGAGAACAGGCACTAAAATGTATTTCACAGATGATAGACTCCCTGGTCTGATTAAGCTACTTCTCATGGTCATGACTGAGAGATGGAGAGAAGAGCAATGCAGGATAACTCTGCCTTAGCATCCAAATTTTTAGATCTGTGTTTCCATAATATAACAAAAACTTCTGACATTTCAAATTCTTTTAGAGTAGGTCACTATCGAATTCAGGTTTTGATCAGTCAATCAAGATGAATATTAGAGATATTTTTAAACTACTTAGCAAAGATCGTTTGACCTAAAATCTCAGGTAATGTTTCAATAAGCAAAATTCACTCAATAATAGCATTCTCCTTTACCAAGATCAACACTTTCTGAATGAATTAAAAGACACTTGCTTCTCAGAAGAAAAGCTAAGACAAACAGCATATTTAAAAAAAGAGAGAGGTGTTACTTTGCCAGCAAAGATCTGTATAGCCAAAGCTATGGGTTTTCTAGTAGTCATGGACAGATGTGAGAGCTGGACCATAAAGAAGGCTGAGCACTGAAGAATTGATGCTTTTGAACTGTGGTGTTGAGAAGACTCTTGAGAGTCCCTTGGACTGCAAGGAGATCAAACTAGTCATTCCTAAAGCAAATCAGTCCTGAATATCCAATGGAAGGACTGATGCTGAAGCTGAAGCTCCAGTATTTGGACATCTCATGTGAAGAACTAACTCACTGGAAAAATCCCTGATTCTGGAAAAGACTGAAGGCAGGAGGAGAAGGGGACAACAGAGGCCAAGATGGTTGGGTGGCATTGACAACTCAATGGACATGAGTTTGAACAAACTCTGGGAGATGGTAAAGAACAGGGAAACCTGGAATGCTGCAGTCCATGGGGTCACAAAGAGTTGGACAGGACTGAGTGACTGAACAGTAATACTTTCTGAGCAAGTTACACATGTATTTCCCTGGTTTTTACTAAAGGAAACGGTAATCCACTCCAGTACTCTTGCCTGGAAAATTCCATGGATGGAGGAAGCTTGCAGGCTACAGTCCATGAGGTTGCAAAGAGTCAGAAACTACTAAGCAACTTCCCTTTCACTTTCTTTATCAATGTCCTAGATTCTTTTTGATGTGAATATTTCTTCATCTAATGTGGGCTTTACTGACCACACACACTCACACACAAACACACACACACACCACAAGGAGATCTAATAGTTCAGTCCCTCAGTCGTGTTTGACTCTTTGTGACTCCATGAACCACAGCACGCCAGGCCTCCCTGTCCATCACCAACTCCCAGAGTTCACCCAAACCCATGTCCATTGAGTCAGTGATGCCATTCAACCATCTCATCCTCTGTCGTCCTCTTTTCCTCCTGCCCTCAATCTTTCCCAGCAGCAGGTCTTTTCCAGTGAGTCAGCTCTTCACATCAGATGGCCAAAGTATTGGAGTTTCAGCTTCAACATCAGTCCTTCCAATGAACACCCAGGACTTATTTCCTTTCGGATGGACTAGTTGGATCTCCTTGCAGTCCAAGGGTTTCCCAAGAGTCTTCTCCAACACCACAGTTCAAAAGCATCAGTTCTTTGGCATTCAGTTTTCTTTATAGTCCAACTCTCACATCCATACATGACCACTGGAGAAACCATAGCCTTGACTAGATGGACCTTTGTTTGCAAAGTAATGTCTCTGCTTTTTAATATGTTGTCTAGGTTGGTCATAACTTTCTTTCCAAGGAGTAAGTGTCTTTTAATTTTAATCACCATCTGCAGTGATTTTAGAGCCCAGAAAAATAAAGTCAGCCACTGTTTCCCCATCTATTTGCCATGAAGTGATGGGACCAGAGGCTATGATCTTAGTTTTCTGAAGTTGAGCTTTAAGCCAACTTTTCACTCACTTCTTTCACTTTCATCAAGAGGCTCTTTAGTTTTTCTTCCCTTTCTGCCATAAGGGTGGTGTTATCTACATATCTGAAGTTATTGATATTTCTCCCAGCAATCTTGATTCCAGCTTGTGCTTCCTCCAGCCCAACATTTCTCATAATGTACTCTGCATATAAATTAAATAAGTAGGGTGACAATATACAGCCTTGATGTACTCCATTCCCAATTTGGAACCATTCTGTTGTTCCATGTCCAGTTCTAACTGTTGCATCTTGACCTGCATACAGATATCCCAGGAGGCAGGTCAGGTGGTCTGGTATTCCCATCTCCTTCAGAATTTCCCACAGTTTGTGGTGATCCACACAGTCGAAAGCTTTGGCATAGTCAATAAAGCAGAAATAAATGATTTTCTGGAACTCTCTTGCTTTTTCCATAATCCAGCAGATGTTGGCAATTTGATCTCTGGTTCTTCTGTCTTTTTAAAATCCAACTTGAACATCTGGAAGTTCATGATTCATGTACTGCTGAAGCCTGGCTTGGAGAATTTTGAGCATTACTTTGATAATGTGTGAGATGAGTACAGTTGTGTGGTACTTTGAACATTGTTTGGCATTGCCTTTCTTTGGGATTGAAATGAAAACCGACCTCTTCCAGTCCTGTGGCCACTGCTGAATTTTCCAAATTTGCTGGCATATTGAGTGCAGCACTTTCAGAGCATCATCTTTTAGAATTTGAAATAACTCAACTATAATGCCATCACCTTCACTAGCTTTATCACAGTGATGCTTCCTAAGGCCCACTTGACTTCACATTCCAGGATGTCTGGCTCTAGGTGAGTGATCACACCATCATGGTTATCTAGGTCATTAAGATTTTTTTTTGTATAATTCTTCTGTGTATTCTTGCCACCTCTTCTTAATATCTTCTGCTTCTGTTAGGTCCATGCCATTTCCCTCCTTTATTGTGCCCACCTTTGTGTGAAATATTCCCTTGGTATCTCTAATTTTCTTGAAGGGATCTCTAGTCTTTCCCATTCTATTGTTTTCCTCTATTTTATTGCACTGTTCACTGAGGAAGTCTTTCTTATCTCTTCTTGGTATTCTTTGGAACTGTGCATTCAAATGGGTATATGGTTCCTTTTCTCCTTTGCCTTTCACTTCTCTTCTTTTCTCAGCTATTTGTAAGGGCTCCTCAGACAACCATTTTGCCTTTTTGCATTCCTTTTTCTGTCTTGATCCCTGTCTCCCTTATAATGTCAGAAACTTCTGTCCATAGTTCTTCAGGAACTTTATCAGATCTAATCCCTTGAATCTGTTTGTCACTTCCACTGTATAATTGTAAGGGATTTGATTTAGGTCATACCTGAATAGCCTAGTGGTTTTCCCTACTTTCTTCAATTTAAGTCTGAATTTGGCAATAAGGAGTTCATTTGGCAGTAATGATCTGAGCCACAGTCAGCTCCTGGTCTTGTTTTTGCTGACTGTATAGAGCTTCTCCATCTTTGGTTGCAAAGAATATAATCAATCTGATTTTGATATTGACCATCTGGTGATGTCCACACATAGGATCTTCTCTTGTGTTGTTGGAAAAGAGTGTTTGCTATGACCAATGTGTTCTCTTAGAAAAACTCTGTTAGCCTTTGCCCTGCTTCATTTTGTACTCCGGGGCCAAATTTGCCTATTACTCCAGGTATCTCTTGACTTCCTACTTTTGAATTCTATTCCCCTATAATGAAAAGGACATCTTGTGGGTGTTAGTTCTAGAAAGTCTTGTAGGTGTTCATAGAGCCATTCAACTTCAGCTTTCTCAGCATTACTGGACAGGGCATAGACTTGGATTACTGTGATACTGAATGGTTTGCTTTGGAAACAGAGATCATTCTGTTGTTTTTGAGATTGCATCCAAGTACTGCATTTCAGACTCTTTTGTTGACTTTGACATTTCTTCTAAAGAATTCTTTCCAAAGGAAAGAATACTATAATTCCCAAATTATAGCAGGTATAATGGTCAGCTGAGTTAAATTCACCCCTTCCCGTCCATTTTAGTTCTCTGATTCTTAAAATATCAATGTTCGCTCTTGTCAGCTCCTGTTTGACCACTTCCAATTTACCTTGATTCATGGACGTAACGTTCCAGGCTCCTGTGCAGTTCCATCCTTTACAGCATTGGGCTTTACTTCCATCATCAGTCACATCCACAGCTGAGTGTTGTTCTTGCTTTGGCTCTGTCTCTTCATTCTTTCTAAAGTTATTTCTCCACTGTTCTTCAGTAGCATATTGGGCACCTGTTGACCTGGGGATTTCATTTTCAGTGTCCTATCGTTTTGCCTTTTCATACTCTAATAAGTTAATAATGTAATGTAAGTTAATAATATGATTTACTTTCCCCTAAAGATCAAGGGTCTCCAGAACCCTTTCCTTTTTATTATCTCCAGCCCTAACTGATGCAGCTAACAAATCTTGAAACCACACTGTGGTAGGTGGAAGGGCCCTCAAGATGTCCACAACCTAATTCTGGCATCCTGTGTATACTTCCTGTCATGTGGCAAAAGGGACTTTTCAGATATAAGTAAGGGTATAAACATTAAAATACAGAAATTAACCTAGATCATCCAGTGGTGGTTGGCAGATGTGAACTCTTAAAAATAGAGAACTCTCTCCAGCTGGAGTAAGAGAGATTCAGGAGAAGTTAGAAAGATCTGAAGCATGGGAGTTATGTATGTGACCCATTGTTGCTGAGTAGGGACCACAAGCATAGCAAAAAAAGGAATGCAGGCAGCCCTCAAAGGTTAAGACCAGTCCCTAGGGGACAGTCAGCAAAGAGACAGACATCTTAGTCCTACAGCCTCACGGAACTGATTTCAGTGAAAACCTAGATGAACTTGGGAGCAGCTTTATTCCCAGAATCTCTAGAAAGGAATGAGATGAATTTCAATCTCATTTCAATGAGATGAAACTCTAAGGAGAAGCCCTAGCTGAGCTATACTGTACTCTGACTTGTGACCTTCAGAACTGTGACAGAATAAATTTGAGTATTGTAAGCTGCTAAATTTATGACAATTTGTTATGATGAGGGCAGAAAATGAATACCATCATTTTCCTGAAAATGTGTGTCTGAAACTAGTACTTATTCCAATTCCTATATCAATCTGAATTCTTAATCTGATAAATGAAAACTTATTCAGCCTTATTTAAGTAGATTATTAATTTCAATTTATTAAATGGATAATAGTATCAACCAATATCAAGAAAGGAAGAGAAACAGGTTCAGAAAATGACAAAGAATGAAAGTTAAATGTCGGTTCCTTAGCCAAAAACTTGCCTGAGAACCAACATAACGACATCATCTCTATCCATCCTGCAGGACAATATGGCTTGCTCCACTGATTCTGCAAGCTCTGGACACCGGATGACACAGTCTTAACCATTAACCCCACTGCTTCTAGCAACTGCTTGCAAGTGCCACCACCACCTTCACTAGAAATTAGTCTTAATTGTCACTTTTAAATATCATTATCTTTAGAAGTGTTAGTGGCTACGTCATGTTTGACTCTTTGCAACCCCATGGTCTGTAGCCTGCCAAGCTCCTCCATCCATGGGATTTTCCAGGCAAGAATACTGGAGTGGGTTGCCATTTCCTTCTCCAGGGTATCTTCGTGACCTAGGGATCAAACCTGAGTCTCTCACACTGCAGGCAGACTCTTTACAATCTAAGCCACCAGGAAAGCCCTTTATGTCATTGTGTCCTGAGTGTTTAGTCGCTCAATTATGTCCAAATCTTTGTGACCTCATGGACTGTAGCCCACCAGATTCCTCTGTCCATGGGGATTCTCTAGGCAAGAATACTAGAGTGGGTCTCCGTGCCCTCCTCCAAGGGATCTTCCCAACCCAGGGATCAAACCCAGGTATCCCGCGTTGTCGACAGATTCTTTACCTTCTGAGCACCAGGGAAGCCCATGAATAATAGAGCTATAGTCTATCCCTTCTCCAGGGGAGCTTCCCAACCTAGAAACTGAACAGGGGTCTTCTTCATTACAGGTGGATTCTTTTCCAGCTGAGCTACCAGGGAAACCATTATTATGTCATTATTGTTTTTTAATTTAATATCTGGAAATGGATGCACTTGAATGGTTATCCCTAACTCATGCATATACTTACATGCCCTGGTGACTGGAAAAGTGACATCTGCTCTTCTCAGGCTTTATCAAAAGAGGGAAGCTCTGCCAACTACCATACAGCTGGGAGTACTCCTAAAGCAGAGAGGAAGAATTTTCAAAAAGGATGGGCAAAACAAATCCCCTGTATTATTTGGTTCACTTGCCTAAACCTTTTGGAAGTCCTGTCTTAGATTCCTTTGGATCCCTGATAGAAGTTTTAAAATCTTTCCTCAACTTCTGAAGTTGTCTGAGACCTCAGACCGTAACACTGAGAACACTTAGTTAAAAATCTGAATTTTGCCAGTAATACAGTTGTATCATTAGAACATAGTTTCTAGAAGCATAGTGAGTGGGAGCTAAGTCCCTTCAGCCATGTCTGACTCTCTGAGACCCTATGGACTGTAGCCCACCAGAATCCTCTGTCCATGGGATTCTCCAGGCAAGAATACTTGGGTGAGTTGCCATACCCTCCTCCAGGGGATCTTCCTGACTCAGGGATTCGACCTTCCTCTCCTACATCTCCTGCATTGGTAGATGGGTTCTATACCACTAGCGCCACCTGGGAAGCCCCAGAAGCACAGCAGTGGAACAAATATAAAATGTTTCTCTTTTAATCTCAAGCGTGGTGACCTTGGCTATGTCTCTAGTTAGCCATTTTACATTTGTTTCATCAAGTGTAGAAAAGGTAATGAGCCTACTTCAAATGGGTATTGATCAGTTAATGTGATACTATAAAGCTATTTGGAGAAGGCAATGGCAGCCCACTCCAGTATTCTTGCCTGGAAAATCCCATGGGCAGAGGAGCCTGGTAGGCTGCAGTCCATGGGGTCGTGAAGAGTTGGACATGACTGAGCGTCTTCCCTTTCACTTTTCACTTTCATGCTTTGGAGAAGGAAATGGCAACCCACTCCAGTGTTCTTGCCTGGAGAATCCCAGGGATGGGAGAGCCTTGTGGGCTGCCATCTGCGGCGTCGCACAGAGTCAGACACGATTGAAGTGACTTAGCAGCAGCAGCAGCATAGAGCTATTTAGAGAAACATCTGAAGAGCTAAATATAGATGTAAGACAAATCGTGAGCAGGTAGTGGACAGGGAGTGTATTAATTGTGACTGTAAACCTAGGTTTTATAACCCAGACTTTGAAGAACATGCCTTTTGAAGAATATATGCTCTGGACAGAATGTTTTTGTCTCCCACAAATTCATACTTCGAAATCATAATCACCACTGGGATATATTAGAAGGTGGGGCCTTCCCAGGTAATTATGAATGGTACAAATGCCTCATTAGAGAATCTGGAGAGATCTCTTGCTCTGTCCACTATGTGAGGTTATAATACATCATCAATCTGCAGCCCAGAAGACAGCCCTCCCCAGATCCAGACCATTCTGCTATCCTGATCTCAGAATGCACAACCTCCAGAACTGTGAGAGATTATTTCCTGCTGTTTATAAGCTACCTAGTGTATGGTACTTCGTTATAATTGCCCAAACTGACTAAAACAGCACGTTAACAAATAAAAGTAACACGGAAAAACAATGTACAAGTTCATTGCCATGACATCATGTAAGCCCTCCTGCTTAAGAAAAAAAAATAATTTATATATATAAATACTTTTTTTCTCTTTGGTTTTTCCCTATGATGACTAGTGGTGCTACTGTCTTTCTATTTTACCAAATATTTAATTTTAAAATAGAAAAAAATGATTTATTTAATAAAGGTAAAAGCATCATAGAGTGAACCATGATATACTTACCATCTAGATTCTTTAGTTAATAGTTTAAGATTCTATTAACTAAAGAATTAGTTCACTGTATGATGCTTTTACCTTTCAGTTCAGTTCAGTTGCTCAGTTGTGTCTCTTTGTGACCCCATGAATTGCAGCATGCCAGGCCTCCCTGACCATCACCAACTCCCAGAGTTTATTCAAACTCATGTCCATTGAATTGGTGATCTCAGCCAATCATCTCATCCTCTGTCGCCCACTTCTCCTCCTGCCCTCAATCTTTTCCAATATCAAGGTCTTTTCAAATTAGTCAGCTGTTCGCATCAGGTGGCCAAAGTATTGGAGTTTCAGCTTCAACATCGGTCCTTCCAGTGAACACCCAGGACTGATCTCCTTTAGGATGGACTGGTTGGATCTCCTTGAAGTCCATGGGACTCTCAAGAGTCTTCTCCAACACCACAGTTCAAAAGCATTAATTCTTCAGCTCTCAGCTTTCTTTACAGTCCAATTGTCACATCCATATATGACTATTGGAAAAACCATAGCTTTGATGAGACAGAACTTGCTGGCAAAGTAATGTCTCTTTTTTTAATATGCTATCTAGGTTGGTCATAACTTTTCTTCCAAGGAGTAAACATCTTTTAATTTCATGGCTGCAATCACCATCTGCAGTGATTTTGGAGCCCCGAAAAATTGTCAGCCACTGTTTCTCTTTCTATTTGCCATGAAGAGATGGGACCGGATGCCATGATCTTAGTCTTCTGAATGTTGAGCTTTAAGCCAACGTTTTCACTCTCTTTTTTCCCTTTCATCAAGAAGCTCTTTAGTTCTTCTTCACTTTCTGCCATAAGGTGGTGTCATCTGCCTATCTGAAGTTATTGATATTTCTCCCAGCAACCTTGATTCCAGCTTGTGCTTCATCCAGCCCAGCATTTCTCATGATGTACTCTGCATAGAAGTTAAATAAGCAGGGTGAAAATATACAGCCTTGACGTACTCCTTTTCCTATTTGGAACCAGTCTGTTGTTCTATGTCCAGTTCTAACTGTTGCTTCCTGACCTGCATACAGATTTCTCAAAAGGCAGGTCAGGTGGTCTGGCATTCCCATCTCTTGAAGAATTTTCCACAGTTTATTGTGATCCACACAGTCAAAGGCTTTTACCTTTATGAAATAAATAATTTTTTCTATTTTAAAATTAAATACTAGGTAAAGTAGAAAGAAAGTAGGACCTGGAAAAGGTGTTGAAGTTTATAAGGGAAAGTGATAAATTGCATAGTTAGTGTTGCAGAAATACAGCTTAATTCAGATTTCTTGACTATTAGACAGGTGACCTTTTTATTAGTCTATGTTTACATTTGGATATCTAGTCCAGACTCAATTAATATGAAGCAAGTCCAGCTTGAGACAGACACAAGTTCTTAGGATATGGTGAGTTATTTGGCATAAATAAGTAACTACTTTTCTTATCAAGAAACATCATTCATGGAAATTCAGTGGACTCTGAAATTTGATCTCTAATGGATAATCACTTCTAACATATCCTCTTTCTAAGTTCTAACTTTACCATTTATTCATTAGGATTTCTCTTTGTGGTGTATGCATGTGTGTTTGTACGTGTGTATGTTGGGTGGGTTGAGGGGAGAGGACTGATTGTGAGGAAGAGACAAAGTGATAGCTTCTCCCATTAAAAAGAAGATATAGTTATCTGCCCTCTTTCCTTTCTTACATTAACAAACCACTTGCTGATATTCAAAACTTTGGGACTGAATATGTTTCAGAATTCAGAATATTTCAGATTTTAAAATAGTATCCTATGTATATGTGCATTAAATATATATGCAAAGTGGCATGGATGGTGCCCCATAATCAAATATCTTAATATATCTGAAATGAGATATGTGCACATTACAACAAATGGGATAAATAAAGATTATAATTAACTTCTCATTAATTCCTATCAAGTCAAGCTTTTCTCTTAAGTGAAAGTCAAAGTCGCTTAGTTACTCTTTGTGACCCCATGTACTATGTGGTCCATGGAATTCTCCAGGCCAGAATACTGGAGTGGTTAGCCTTTCCCTTGTCCAGGGGATCTTCCCAACCCAGGGATCAAACTCAAACCCAGATCTCCCACATTGCAGGTGGATTCCTTACCAGCTGAGCCACAAGGGAAGTCCTTTCTCTTAAATGAGAAACCTTTTTGAGTTCTTAAATGAGAACTTTTTTAAGTTTCACACTGCAGATGAGAGACTTTGGACCTGAATCTTCTATCTAGGAGTGCTAAAGCTCTGTTACTTAGGAAAACGAGCAGTGCTTCCCAAGCAAGCTGCATTCTCTTCAGGCCTGACGAAGTCCCTCTTTTTACTGACGAGAAAATGAGAGGATACTGACATAGATTACAGAAGAATTGAAAATAATAGAATACACTTTCTGAATTGCTCTCACTAGAGTAGCAATTCTGTAGTGGTAAACAATACACTTTGCTAGTACATGTGAAAAGTTGGTGTTAAAAAATGGCATGACTAATTTACCAAAGAAATGCCCCTTCTTCACGGGTTGTTACCAAATCCAAGCTCCCTCTGCCTGCCAACTGAATTGTGGAAAAGGTGTTGAGACCAGGAAGGAATATGACTCTTTGGAAAGCCAGGGGACTAAGAAGATGGCCGGCTAATGTCTCAAAATAACCATCTTATGGGGTCTGGATGCCAGGTTCTTTTATAGAACAAAGATCAGGATTTGAGGAAACAAAGTAAAAAGGCCATTAATCTTGCAATTATCTCCTAGAATGTCAAGCCTCAGGCAAGGAATGTGTTAATTTTTTCCTTCCTGCCATCCACAGGTGGGCAGAATCCTGAACAATGACACTTTCATTTAACAGTCAGGCAGAGGAGCAGAATTCTATGAAGGAGGCCATTGTGTATGATTGTAATAAAAGCAACAACAAGCCAGTCAAAGAACAGTTCCAACAAGGTCAGAAGTGCTTTTTCCCTGCAACTATGTGACCACTCTGCATCATTTTAGGACCAGTTCAGATGTCATCTCCTCCAGAAATGCTTCCATCACTCTTCAGTTCAGCTCAGTTCAGTGCAGTCACTCAGTCGTGTCTGACTCTTTGTGACCCCATGAATCTCAGCACACCAGGCCTCCCTGTCCATCACCAACTCCCGGGGTTCACGCAAACTTACGTCCATCCAGTCAGTGATGCCATCCAGCCATCTCATCCTCTGTCGTCCTCTTCTCCTGCCTCCAATCCCTCCCAGCATCAGAGTCTTTTCCAACGAGTCAACTCGTCGCATGAGATAGCCAAAGTACTGGAGTTTCAGCTTCAGCATCATTCCTTCCAAAGAACACCCAGGACTGATCTCCTTTAGAATGGAGTGGTTGGATCTCCTTGCAGTCCAAGGAACTCTCAAGAGTCTTCTCCAACACCACAGTGCAAAAGCATCAATTCTTCGATGCTCAGCAGAGGAAGTTAAATATCCATTCTACATATTTTATCCATAGATGCATGTTTATAGATGTATGTATGTCAATAGACGTATGTCTATCCATTCTACTGGTATTTCCATACCAGTCCATGTCAACTTTCAACATACTACCCTTCCCCACTGTATTTCTTTGTTTCCTTATCTGTCTTCTACATTTTGATGATAAACACTGACACTTTTAACCTATATTTGTTCTCAGCATTGAGGTTTTAATTGAATAAGTAAACAAATAGCTGTTCACTAAATAAGCATACTGACTGATGTCACAGCACTCCTGACCCAATTAAAAAGTTTTATTGTTTGATTAAATTAAATTTTGGTCTGTGATAATCTTGTTACCAAAAGCAAATTTCTATGCCTGACTCACAGTGACGTGAAAGAGTGAAAGTGTTTGTCGCTCAGCTGTGTCCAAGTCTTGGCTAACCCATGGAGTGTAGCACTCCAGGCACTTCTGTCCATGGAATTATCCATGCAAGAATACTGGAGTGTGTTGCCATTTCCTTATCCAGGGTATCTTTCCAACAAATGTATCGAACCCAGGTCTTCTGCATTGCAGGTGGATTTTTTACTCTCTGAGCCACCAAAGAAGCCCACAGTGAAGTGAAACAAACTAAAAACATCAGAGTTTGAAGCAGATAGTTTCATTGCAGTGCAAGGAGATGGGTGCTGAGTGCTCCCAAACCCTTCAAGGGCTTCAGCAAAGCACTTTTAACAGCAAGGAGAGGGAGGAGCAGGGTTAGTTGTTACAAATTTCTTAGTGTCAGAATCCTTTGTTCTTGCAGCAGCCTATGTTCCTATAAACCTCCAACAAAAAATTATTCTTTGTTCTGCAACTTTTTATCTCTATATGAGTGGACCCTTAAAGGTCAGAGCACTGAGAATGGAGTATCATATATATTTCAGGCTAAAGGCAACATTCTTTTATAAAAGATGCAAAGCCAGCATGACAAATTACAGGTAATAGAACACATCTAATATGGAGTCAGATTTGTTCTTCCCTATTACAGTCTCACTCAGGTAACAGGGACAAGAGGATCAGAACACCTTTATTTAGTTGATATGAATATTTTTGTGAGTAAAGATATTATAGAACTGGCGTCCTTTTCAGATTTTCCAAGGTTGTAAGTCATATATCAGAATATTCTATTGGTCTTTACTCCAACGCTTTGCCTCCATGGACAACTCAGTCACTCTTATCTCTATCTACTGTTTATATTGCTCTAATTACCTCTAAATAACTTTTCTCACTTTCTCTTGGCTTCATATTTCTATTTTCTTAAGTCTTGCAAAGCTTCATGATTCTTTGGTCCCTCAAGAGAGTTTTTACCTTGGTCTCACCATTTTAAACCACAGGAAAAAAAGATTAAGTTAAATTTAATTAAATTTCTTACCTTGTACATAGATACCAATTAATACTGAGAATTTCCACTTAGCAAATTTATTCTAACAAGTCATGAGCACTGTTTGGAGAAGGAAGCAGTACCCAACCACTTGAGTTATGGTGAGGGAAGTAGAGACAAGCAGTAAAAAGAAAACATAAAAGGTAATTCTGGTGGCTTTGACCAGATTGTCTAATCACCATTGCCTCTTTAGCATATAGACTCACATGATATGACTCATTCTAACTAATATCAGTATATTCCATTATTTTTTCAGTATTGTTGCCCTCAGTATTGTTGCCCTACTACTGAATAATAGCTCTCACTTGATGGCATCCCATTAACACATATCAGAGTTCAAAATATGGCCAATCTCCAGTGTTCTTGCCTGAAGAATCCCAGGGATGGGGCAGCCTGGTGGGCTACCATCTATGGGGTCACACAGAGTCGGACACGACTGAAGCGACTTAGCAGCAGCAGCAGCAGCAACTCTTTAGATAACCCTTTTAAAATGCATCATATTTCCATTTCAAGAGCTCTAATCAGAGTTGTTGGTTTTGTTGTTTAGTCATTAAATTGTGTCCAACTCTTTCTATGATCCCATGGACTGTAGCCCACCAGGCTCCTCTGTCCATGAGATTCTCCAGGCACTGGAGTGGGTTGCCATTTCTTCCTCAAGGGGATCATCATAACCTAGGGATTAAATCCATATCTCCTGAATTGCAGGCAGATTCTTTACCATGAGCCATCACTGGTAAAGTTATGAAACAATTATTTTTGTAAGATCAAAATCACTAGTCAAAACCATCACTCCACTGAGTAGGAGTGATAAAACATTATGGGAGATTTAGATTCAAACTGGAGGCTTAAAGATCTGAGGAAGTTAAGGACCTCTTATAACCAACTCACCTTTAAAAAGGAGAAGTTCAGTTCAATTCAGTTCAATCGCTCGATTGTGTCCGACTCTTTGTGACCCCATGAATCGCAGCACCCCAGGCCTCCCAGTCCATAACCAACTCCCGGAGTTCACTCAGACTCACGCCCATCAAGTCAGTGATGCCATCCAGCCATCTCATCCTCTGTCGTCCCCTTCTCCTGCCCCTAATCTCTCCCAGAGTAATTTCCAATGAGTCAACTCTTCGCATGAGGTGGCCACAGTACTGGAGTTTCAGCTTTAGCATCATTCCTTCCAAAGAAATCCCAGGGCTGAAAAGGAGAAGAAAGAGGAATAAACTAAGAAAATTTCTCTCTCAAATTAACCATGAAACAAAATTCTCAAACACTTGAAGAAATGTAATGGTAAGAAGTTCAAATTGACACAGAATTATGTACTTTGTATTCCTGATAAAATGCATGTTATGGAGTAGCCTGACAGAGATTTTAAAATAAGTATGTTTAAAACATAAATGAGGGACAACAATACATTAAAAGTGATCAATCCAATAAGCAACAGTATGGATTCATCTCACAGACACAATGGTGAACAACAACAACAACAAAAACACATAAAAGAGTATATGATGTATGATTACAATTATAAAAATGCAAAAACATGTATATAAAACATCAATTATAATACTAATAATCATAGTTAAATTCCAGATGATTATTAAAATGATGAAAGCTCTAGAAACTGAGTAAGTAAAGCTGACTTGTTCTCTGCTCCCATTTTAGTTAAGCATATCAATACCAAAGTAAAAAAAAAAAAAAAAAGCTTAGTAATAGAAACATAGTACTCTTTATTTTTGAAATAAATACAAGCAAACCAGCAAACAGGAATAGAGCCATCCTATCTAGAACTAGCCCCTAAATTACTGAAGGTTTGAGCCTTTTTTTTTTCTTGAAAAATACTAATGCCCTTGTAAAAATAAATCTGTTCCTTAATTCTGCAATGTATATTTTAAGATATACAGCTCTTCAAAATATACACAGCATAATCACATCACATGAAGAGACTGATATATTTGTTTGTTATTTTTTAAAAATTACTAACAGCACCCTGGTATATTTATGGTTTTTTTCTTCTAATGATTGCTGTGTTTCTTTTTTGTTGTTGTTGTTGAGGGAATGGAAGGATTGTGATTGGTTCTTTCAATAGCTGGACTTTATTATTTATTTATTTATGTTTTTGTCTCTAGAGACAGGTGCCAAGAGCTGGGAAGCTAGGGCAGGCTTTATAAACTTTGTGAAACATTTGAGGAATTGGCAGGAACAGAATTAGCATATGGGAGTAGATGTGAACCCTCTATGGAGGAAATAGCAGGAAATAAATCATGAAAGTGACAGGCTCAAATGTGTCAGTCTAGGTTACCTGGCCCACAGGTTCCATGTGGTAGCAGAAAGGCACTAATGTAGGAAAGATAATATTATCACCTCAGATATCATGCTACCACTAGTGCTGTTCAGTAAAAAGAGCATTGATATACACTATTACTAATATTCAGCTGTACACACTTATATAACTAACCTGAGAGGTCTTTCGTGATGAGTATTTTCCAGGTTGAACGCTTCCTTAGAGGGCAGTATGAGACATGCAAGGAGCTTCAATACTCAATACACAATTTCTACATCTTTTTCTCCTGCTATATTTCTTAATGAAATAAAAAGGCATACCATACTTAGTTTTGTTTCTTTTTTCAGAAACCATGCAAACTGCAATGGATGAATGAGGAGTAAAGATTTTGGTTCACAGTGTGTCAGTATGCCTTGTTTCCACAATGCGCTCTAAAAGTTCACTCGGAGATGAATAGCTTCTATAAGTTTCAAAGTTAAAAATAGTAAAAAGGGACATTTCTCTGTGTCACATATAGGATTTAAATATAAAAAATCTGTTAGCAAACCACCCGAGATACTAGATGCATTTTAGTGATCTTGTACAGAATTTATCTACCCACCACCTGCCTCTCTTTTGGGAATGGATTCCTCTTGCACTTATTCCCCATAGAGTTAAATTAAAATTGGTTATGTTTCCTGATGTGGCTAAGTATCCATCTGTGGGCCTGATTATCACCATTATTATGTGTTATTAACCAATGTGAAAATTATCAAGTTACATAATGATAGCCGTCAGTTAGCACCACTTGCCTTACTTGAAACTGTTTCCTGCAGATGAAGAGTTTAAAATTTGAACTGATCTTCTAAGCAAAATAGATAAGATTTTTTAGTGTGTGTTTCAAATATTACTTACATTATTAATATTATATGTAACATATTACATATAATATTATTATTAAATTGTTTACTTTTCTAAAGCCTCCATCAAATGTGAATAACGATCATTGATTTACTATAGAAAGAAATACAATTGTCTAGGATGATAATGCCTCTAGAAACCAGATTTGGCTAGCCTTGAGGGTAATTAAAAGAGTGATCCTTTCAGAATTTCAATTTCAGGCTTTCTCACTGAGTACGTTATAAAGATGTACCCCAGGAAACCTTAAGGAAGTAATGAGGCTTTCATTTCCATATGTCAAATTACTTTTTTTCTAGTGTACTTATTATCGGCCATGAGCTAATTTTTTGGCTCACTCAAAGAAGAGAAGAAGACCCTGAACAACATTTTCCAAAAAAAGGCACAAGGAAAAAGTCAGCGCTGATGGGAATTTGCTGCCAGAGTACTTTTCATGCTTGCCATGTTTCTATAGGACCATCTGTGGGCAATCGGGCAAATGGAAAACAGGCATGTGCTGGAGAGAATCCATCTTCAAAAGTGATATGACATTGTCTATCCACACTATGTATAACTCTACCAATGTTAAGGCTATTTGATATGTCAAAGATTGGAAAACACATTTTGAATTATCTTATTTCATAGTATCTTCAAATTGCTCATTTAAACTGAAGTTCACCAGATATTTCCAGCTGGATGTATTGAAATTCTTATTTTTAGAACAGGATTCTAAAATAAGAAGATCTCGTTTTGAAATACTTTGGCCTGCACATGCTGTAGATCCAGATGGTAGAGCTAACTGCTAGTAGGGACATCTTATAGATTCGAATGGTGTCAAAGGCTGGAACTGCATCACACTTACTACGTCACCTTTCTTTTAGTCAGTATGTGATTACATGCCCCTGGGTTCCCTTTCACTCTAATACTGGTGATGTTCTATAAACTAACCTGCTTCTCCATTTTATTTTCAGGAGCTGGAACTACTTTATATGGATTGGAATTTTGTTTCTTAGGGAGACAAGTTTTTCTGGTAGACCATCCAAATATAACAAGGAGTCTCTGCCATTTCATATAAAGAGCAAATTCCGATTAATAGATCTCTGGTGGCACCAGGCCACAGAGTTAATATCAGCATCTCTGATTATGTCTGTAAAGTGTGCAAGTTAGTAGAAGTTGATCCAAAATTTTAAGGCTTCATGAAATAGACTTTTGAGCAGTCTGTGATGAGTGAAAAATTATTTCTATCATCACATCATCTAAAAGAGTCAGATTATACAGAAAATGATGAAACTAAATATGTATAGAGCTATTTCAGCTGAACGTCTAGGACGGGCATGATAACCAAATTAGAATCACCAATATGTAGAATGCATTTTCTTTATTTGAAAAGGAGAATAAATATAGAACTCTCCGAAAAAATGTTCTCTATTTTTATTCCCAAGTTTATTTTGGTTTTGATCAAGTTTGGGATAAATGAACTTAAAAGAAACAAATAAATCTTCCACTCCTAAATTCACTCTGTACCCAAGAAAATCCATTATTTGAGCTTATAACTGGATTAAATGGGTAGCAAGGCATCTTTCAAAGTCTAAAAGACCTCAGTTAGTGTATATATTATTGTTACTGTTCAGTCTCTAAGTTGTGGTCTCTTTATGACCCCATAGACTGTAGCCTTCCAGGCTGCTCTGTCTGTGGGGTTTCCCAGGCAAGAATACTGGAGTGGGTTGCTATTTCCTTTGCCAGGGCATCTTTCTAACTCAGGGATACAACCCACATCTCCTGCATTGGCAGGCAGATTTTTTACTACTAAGCCACCAGAGAATTATATAAAGTACATATTACATTACTAAAGTCATGAACCTATCAAAAGCAGTGCAAAACTTGATTTGATAAATCAGGATAGACTTCACCTTAAGAAATATTTATAAAATCAGACTTCCCTGGTGGTTCAGTGATGAGAATACATCCGCCAATGTTGAAGACATGGATTCTATCCCTGGCCCAGGAAGATCCCATATGCCAAGGGGCAACTAAGGCCCTGCATTGCAGTTACTGAGCCCCATTGCCCTAGATCCCCTGCTCTGCAGCAAGAGAAGCCACCACAATGAGAAGCTGGCACACCTCAACAAAGTGCGGACCCCCTCACTGCAACTAGAAAAAAGCCTGCACAGAGCAATGAAGAGTCAGCACATTAAAAAATAAATTTAAAAAATAATTATTTATAAAATAAATATATTTAAATATAAAGTATATATTACCCTTTTAAAATAATTTGTGATTGTATATTCTCTTGATATTGAGATAATGTTTTACCTTTGATAGAAGTTAAATTTAGAAAATAAGAGTACTATTTTATTACTTTATTTGGTATCTTTTTCTAATTTTAAGTACTTTAGTCACTGTAATCAATCATTGTCAAGTGAAGCAACACCTCATTTGATTTAAAGAGGTCAATGATGAAAGCTGTAAAAGTTGCAGTGGTGTAAATTGTAGCAGATTATTGAGAAAGCTTATACTTGGAAAACAACTGGTAGTAGAATTGATCGATAAACTTAATATATGGAATGGAAAAGAAAAAAAAAAATCTCTTGATCAGTATTTATCACTAACATGCAAATGTAATCCCAACTTCAAGGCTTTCATACCATTACATTTCAATCAAGTTGTATGGGAATAGAATGGCCCTTTGCTTATGAAGGCATTATTCATGTTAATCACCATTAACAAAGGAAAGAACAAAATTTGATTCTATCTACTACACTAATGGGCTTTCCAGGTGGCACAACAGTAAAAAATCTGCCTGCCGATACAGGAACCATGGATTCGATCCCTGGAAGTAGGGAATCTACATGAGCAACAGCCAGTGGGATGGCAGAGTCGGACACAACTGAGCACACGTACATACTACACTAAATATTTCACATCTGCTAACTTATTTAATTTTCTCAACACTATCATAAAATATCACCTCATGTTTTCAGATGGAAAAAAAAAAAAAAAAACCTAACACATTTAGAAACCAAAGAGTGTATTGGAAACAAGTGGCACTAAAATAAATTCGGGTCATTTTTGTCTAGTATTAAGCTTTCTACACTAAAAGTTGGGAAGGTTGTGCATGCTCAGTTGTGCAACCCCATGGACTGTAGCCAGCCAGGCTCCTCTGTCCATGGAATTTTCCAGGGAGCAATATTGGAGTGTGTTGCCATTTCTTTCTCCAGTGGAGCTTCATGACCCAGGGATGGAATGCACACATCTTGCTTCTCTTGCATTGAAAGGCAGATTCTCTACTACTCTACTCTGCAAAGCCCTAAATTAAAAATTTGTTGTCTACAAAAAGCAGAAGACATAGGCTTTGACCTTGAGATAATATTTAGCAAGTGAAATAAAACTACCAACAAGTATCCACAACTGAACTTAACGAATAATATAAGCATGCATGTTCAGTCATTTCAGTAGTGTCCAACACTTTTTGACCATATGCACTGGAGCCCAGTAGGCTCCTCAGTCTATGGAATACTCCAGGCAAGAATACTGGAGTGGACAGCCAGTCCCTTCTCTGGGGGATCTTCCCGACTCAGGGATTGAACCCATGTCTCCTGCATTGCAGGCAGATTCTTTACTGACTGAGCCACCAGGGAAACCTGAATGATACAAGACTTTATATAAAATAACCATATTCCTCATATCAGGGCTTCCCAAGTGGCACTAGTGGTAAAGACCCTGCCTGCCAATGCAGGAGACATAAGAGATGTGGGTTTGATTCCTGGGTTGGGAAGATCCCCTGAAGTAGGGAATGGCAACCCACTCCAGTATTCTTGCCTGGAGATCCCATGGACAGAAGAACCTGGCAGGCTACAGCCATAGGGCCACAAAGAGTTGGAGACAACTGAAGCAAATTAGCACCCAAGCACATTCATCATATCACGGAAGTGTCCACAATATTCTATGGCATCAGAGAAAAATGAAACAAAAATCTACGAAAGGTATCAAAAAAGTTGTGATGGCATAAATCAACAGGCAGTTAAGTACCAAACATCAGAAGAAATGACAAGTTTGTAAGCAGGCTACAAATAAAAGGAATTTGAGTAGGGTAATAATGCATTTAAACGTACTAGGTGCCATATAGTGGAGTTTAATTTTTATTGTAAGCATTGGAGCATTATTGAAATACGTTAGAGAGTAATAACATAATATTGCTATTTTATAATAAGAGTCTGGCAATGATATCAAACTTGCATTTGAGGGACTTAAAATGAAGACCAAGCTATCTAAACATTCTGCATAAAAAAGAATGAGAACATCTTCTCTGGCAGTGAAGATGAAATGATTTAAAAGATATTTAGGAAAATCAAATCAATAAGATTTGACTATACAGGATGACAGAAAAAAATCTGAATTTATTAGAAAGTTTTTGTTTTAAAAATGGGTAGAAATATTTCAAATAGACTGAAAAACATCAAAGTTTTATTTTGTGCTTTCTGCTATAGATACTTCTAAGAGCTTTGATGTATGCAATCCAGGAAGGCATTTTAAAATAAATTAGAATCAGAGCATGATTTTTATCATAAAATCAGATATCAGTTCTAAGATAGGTTAATTGGTAATGAGGATGGAATAATAGGGAGCATGGAAAACAAGTCCTTACTGTCACTAACATATGTGAAAAAGTAAATTACCTTCTTTGGATCTCAATTTCAGTGATTGCATGTGGAAAGATTAAGGAAAATGTCATTAAATTCTCTTTCAGTTCTTAATCACGTGTACTCTATTTTTTAAGTATGTTCTGCATTTAAATTTTTAATTTTTTATTAATTTATTTATTGGCTATGCTGTGTCTTCACTGCTGCATGTAAGGTTTTTCTAGTTGTGACGGGGCAGGTATTCTCTGGTTGTAGTGTGCAGGCTTCTCCTTGCCACGGCTTCTCTTGTCGCAGATCACAGACTCTCAGGCAGGGACTAAGCAGTTATGGCAAGTGTCATCTTCCTTGACTAGGGATCAAGCTCATGTCCCCTTCGAGTTCTTGGTAGGTGGATTCTTAACCACTAGATCACCAGGGAAGTTCCACTGGTACTATTCTAAAAATAACACTCTCTGGTTATGAAGGCATATGAGTGAAGACAATTATTCTTTCCTGCATCATTAAATGCAGTAACCATCCCATAGAAAAAGAAATGCAAGAAGGCAAAGTGGTTGCCTGAGGAGGCCTTACAAGTAGCTGAGAAAGGAAGAGAAGCAAAAGGCAAAGAAGAATGGGAAAGATATACCCAACTGAATGCAGAATTCCAAAAAAGAGTAAAGAGAGATAAGAAAGGCTTCTTAAGTGAATCATGCAAAGAAATGGAGGAAAACAACAGAATGGGACAAACTAGAGATCTCTTAAAGAATATTGGAGATACCAAGAGAACATTTCATGCAAGATGGGCACAATGAAGGACAGAAACAGCGAGGACCTAACAGAAGCAGAACAGAATATGAATGGATGTCAGGAATACACAGAAGAACTGTACAACAAAGGTCTTGACGACCCGGATAAATGTGATGGTGTGGTCACTTACCTAGAGTCAGGCATCCTGGAGGGTGAAGTCGAGTGGGCCTTAGGAAGAACTGCTGTGAATACAGCTAGTGGAGGTGAGAAATTCCAGCTGAGCTATATAAAGTCCTAAAAGATGATTCTGTTAAAGGGCTGCACTCAACTTTAGAAAACTCAGCAGTGGCAGCAGGACTGGAAAAGGTCTGTTTTCATTCCATCCCAAAGAAGGGCAATGGCAGAAAATGTTCAAACTACCATACATTTGTACACACTTCACATGCTGGCAAGTTAATGCTCAAAACCCTTCAGCCTAGGCTTCAACAGTATGTGAACCAAGAAATTCCAGATATATGAACTGAATTTAGAAAAGGCAGAGGGACCAGAGATCAAAATGCCAACATGTACTGGAACATAGAAAAAGGAAGGGAATTCCAGAAAAACACCTACTTCTGCTTCATTGACTTTGCTAAAGGCTTTGATTGTTTGGATCACAATAAACTGAAAAATTCTTAAAGAGTGGCGATATCAGACCATCTTGCCTATCTCCTGAGAAACCTGTATTCAGGTCAAGAAGCAATGGTTAGAAATGGGCATGGAACAACAGATTGGTTCAAAATTGGGAAAAGAGTATGTCCAGGCTTCATATTGTCACCCTACTTATTTAACTTACATGCAGAGTACATCATGGGAAATGCTGGGCTGTTTGAAGCCCAAGCTGAGATCAAGATAACTAGGAGAAATACCAATAACCTCAGATATGCAGATGATACCACTATAATGGCAGAAAGTGAAGGGAAACTTAAGAGCCTCTTGATGAGGGTGAAAGAGGAGAGTGAAAAAGCTGGCATAAAACTCAACATTCAAAAAACCAAGATCATGGCATCTGGTCCCATCACTTCATGCAAATAGATGGGGAAAAAGTGGAAGCAGTGAGGGATTTTATTTTCTGGACTCCAAAGTCACTGCAGATGGTGACTGCAGCCATGAAATTAAAAGACATTTGCTCCTTGGCTGAGAAGCTATGACAAACTTGGAAAGTTTATTAAAAATCAGAGACATCATTTTGCCAACAAAGGTCCATACTCAAAGCCATGATTTTTTCAGTAGTCATGTATGGATGTGAGAGCTGGATAAAGAAGGCTGAGCACTGAAGAATTGACGCTTTTGAATTGTGGTGCTTGAGAAGACTCTAGTGAGTCCCCTGGACAGAAAGGAGATCAAATCAGTCGATCATAAAGGAAATCAACATTGAGTATTCATTGGAAAGACTGATGCTGAAGCTGAAACTCCAATACTTTGGCCAGTTGATGTGAAGAACTAACTCGTTGGAAAAGACCCTGATGCTGGGAAAGATTGAGGGCAGGAGGACAAAGGGGCAACAGAGGATCAGACAGTAGATTGGCATCACTGACACAATGGACATGAGTTTGAGCTAACTCCAGGAGATAGTTAAGGACAGGGAAGCCTAATGTGCTAAAGTTCATGGAATCAAAAAGAGTTGGACATGACTTTGTGAGTGAACAATAACAAATAATAAATATTTGAGATTGTTTAAGATGGTGGAATATATAAATTAAAATTTGTCTCCCTTCAGTAATTCATTTTCATTATCTGCAAAGGCTGAAACAGTTCAATAGTTTGATTATTTGTTTCAAAGGGTTTTCATAATCAAATAAGCTAATGCATGTAAAAGTGCTATGAAAAGAAGAAACATATTAGCATCAGACAGTTTCTTTTTAGATACAACTGTTGTGTAAAAGACTCTCATGGTACAAAAGACTGGACTTACATTCAGTATTTATTCAACAATATTTACTAAGTATCTGTTATGTGTCAGGCACTATCTTAGGTATTGACTTAAAATTAAAAAAACAAACATATTCTTATTTCCAGGTGTTTTGATTCCAGATGGGATAGTCAGACAGTAATCAAAATATCAACTAGTGATAAGCTCTGTAATTAAAATGTAGTAGTGTTTTGTCTAAGGGACTGAGAAACAGCCCTACAGTTGTAGTCAAGAAAGACCATTGAGGTTGAAGCCAAAATTTGTATAAAAAGGAGAGTATCATCTAATGAAGACAAAGACATCAGCAGGAGCTGGACTATGTAAAGCCAGACAAAATTAGGAACTGAGACTTCATTCTTGGCAGTTTTGGGTAAGAGAACAAATAATTTAGTTTCTGTTTTAACTGTTTTTATTACTGTCCCATTAACCCACTCCAGTACTCTTGCCTGGAAAATCCCATGGACGAAAGAGCCTGGTAGGCTGCAGTCCATGGGGTCGCTAGGAGTTAGACATGACTGAGCGAGACTGAGCAACTTCACTTTCACTTTCACTTTGCATTGGAGAAGCAAATGGCAACCTACTCCAGTGTTCTTGCCTGGAGAATCCCAGGACTGGGGGAGCCTGGTGGGCTGCTGTCTCTGGAGTCGCACAGAGTCCGACATGACTGACGTGACTTAGCAGCAGTAGCAGNGGAGTTAGACATGACTGAGCGAGACTGAGCAACTTCACTTTCACTTTCACTTTGCATTGGAGAAGCAAATGGCAACCTACTCCAGTGTTCTTGCCTGGAGAATCCCAGGACTGGGGGAGCCTGGTGGGCTGCTGTCTCTGGAGTCGCACAGAGTCCGACATGACTGACGTGACTTAGCAGCAGTAGCAGCAGCATGAAGAATATAGAGGATAGCATTGAAGGCAGAAGAGAATTAGTTTATAGATATTACATATATAATATACATCTAGATATATCTTATTTATTACTATATATAATATTTTTATGTATTATTTAATATATAAGGGAAGATATTAAGAAGAGGTGGCAAGAATACACAGAAGAACTATACAAAAAAGATCTTCACAACCCAGATAAACACTATGGTGTGATCACTCATCTAGAGCCAGACATCCTGGAATGTGAAGTCAAGTGGGCCTTAGAAAGCATCACTACAAACAAAGCTAGTGGAGGTNGATGAGATGGCTGGATGGCATCACCAACTTGATGGATGTGAGTTTGAGTGAACTCTGGGAGCTGGTGATGGACAGGGAGGCCTGGTGTGCTACAGTTCACGGGGTCAAAAGAGTCTGCCATGACTGAGCGACTGAACTGAATTGAAGGTCAAAGTATTGGTGCCAAATATAGGAATGCCCTTTCTTGTGCATTCCATCCACTTAAATCATTTAGGAATTGAAGTCAGGGTTCTCTTTGTCAGATAAATGCCATAAGATATTGCTTAAGAAAAGTGAAAGTGTTAGTCTCTCCATCATGTCCAACTCTTTGGGACCCCATGAACCATAACCCACCAGGCTCCTCTATCCATGGAATTCTCCAGGCAAGAATACTGGAATGGGTAACCATTCCCTTCTCCAGGGGATTTTCTGGCTTGGGGATTGAACCTGGGGCTCCTGCATTTCAGGTAGATTCTTACCCTCTGAGCCACTTATGTGGATTCTAAAACCTACAACAAACTATTGGATGTAACATAAAATAAGCAGAATCACAGATACAGAGAACAAACTGGTACTGGTGGGGAGGAGGAAGGGCCATATAGGAGCTGGGTAGCAGGAGGTACAAACACTACTAGGTGTAAGATAGGTTACAAGGATATATTGTACAACATGGGAAATCTTAAAAATTATATAGAAAAGTTTTAAATCCTTTCTCTTTCCTTGAGAAAAGACAAGATGCACTCCTGTTAAAAGCGACATCATACAAAGTCTGTTGAACTTAGCCTGTCAATTTTCCTTTCCCAAACTAGATTAAAGGTCATGCAGGTTGGACAAGTTATGATTATCTGTGTTTTGCTATGATCCCTTACCTACTCACTGCTGACCATTTATCAGGCACTTCCCTTACTTCCTGAAATGACAGCTCTGATGACCGTCTGCTCCTTATCACACAACCTTCTACCCTAAAACCCCAGATGGAAAGAAACCAAAGGCATGTGCTGAAGAGATGACAGCTACTGTGGATCATGCTTACTGTAACACAATGATGCCCCTGATCCTTTGACATCTTAAGTCAAAAGATGTTTAATATAATTTCTTTATTTCAGAGAGAATCTGGAACTGTTTTCTCTACCACAATGCTTCAAATATGCCTCAGGTCACCACAATTAACGAAAAGTATTTTCTCCTTTAGTTTTAAATTGAAAAATAAAATGATAATAATTATTTGCCTCAAGTTTTCATGTTAAGAGTCAAGCAAATATTGATTTTTTTAAAAAGTGGCTGCACAGATGCAAGTAATTTTCCTGATTATTTCACAGATTACCAGCTTTGGATGCACAAACACAACCCTTGTGTCAGCAGACTCATGATATGAATTCTGAAGATGCTTCTCTAGGAAGTATCATGAGTTTACAGCCACAAATGAATTTCATTTCCCTGTTATGGCTTCTGCAATTCTTGTTCTGGCAAGGCTGTATTTTACAAAACAAAAATGGTCTATATTTGGTTTAAAAAAATGCTCATTACCAATGCTGAACAGCAGATCAAACATTGTTACTGAATAATGTTGTCATTACTTTCTTTTAGCCTTAAAGTGTTTCACATTTAACTCCTTCTCTTCCTACTAGTACTGGTGGCTCAGACGGTAAAACATCTGCTTTCAATGCAGGAGACCTGGGTTCAATCTCTGGGTGGGAAAGATTCCCTTGAAAAGGGAATGGCTCCCCACTCCAGTATTCTTGCCTGGAGAATCCCATGGACAAAGGAGCCTGGCAGGCTACAGGCCATGGGGTTACAAAGAGCCAGACACAACTGAGTGATCAACACTCCTATTCTATATCCTCAATAACTTAAGTTCAACTTACATGAAAAATAAACCCTAATTTAAATCTGAACTGAAATGTCAACTTACACAGAAAATGAGTAGAGAGCAAAGTCTAGGTTAGTTTTGAGTATCTTAGAAGTAGTTTCTAATAGTTCTCTATAGGCTTAGATCTTAGAGATTCTATTTGAAAATTTTAAATCTTCAACTCTGTCAGGAAGGCTATATTTAAAAGACTATAATTGAGCTTCTTAAATACTTTAATTGTGACAGTTTCTTGAACATTATTGTAAGAGTTACTTAAATAAAACACAGAAACTATTTTATTGTTATTCTTGTCTTAATAAAATACCACAAGTAAAGTCTAGCTTCAATTCTATCATTTTTCAGAAACATGCAGTCACTCTCAAGTTACCTATAGAATAAATGTTAATCCTCTCAGCTGTATTTAAGTCTCCCATACTGTGACTAGACCTAGGCTGCCTGTCATTTCCCTGTTGCATTCCCTACTCTCTAGTCAATCTTACTCTTAAAAATCTTCAGAAATAGATTAAAGAGCCTCTCTTGGTAATTTATGGAGAAGGCAATGGCNAATCCTCTCAGCTGTATTTAAGTCTCCCATACTGTGACTAGACCTAGGCTGCCTGTCATTTCCCTGTTGCATTCCCTACTCTCTAGTCAATCTTACTCTTAAAAATCTTCAGAAATAGATTAAAGAGCCTCTCTTGGTAATTTATGGAGAAGGCAATGGCAGCCCACTCAAGTACTCTTGCCTGGAAAATCCCATGGATGGAGGAGCCTGGTAGGCTGCAGTCCATGGAGTCGCTAAGAGTCCGACAAGACTGAGCGACTTCACTTTCACTTTTCACTTTCATGCACTGGAGATGGAAATGGCAACCCACTCCAGTGTTCTTGCCTGGAGAATGCCAGGGACGGGGGAGCCTGGTGGGCTGCCGTCTATAGGGTCACACAGAGTTGGACACAACTGGAGCGACTTAGCAGCAGCAGCAGCTTGATAACCTATGTCCATGTTAAGCATTCTTATCTTACTCTAATTTCTTTCTTCTGTATCACCACATAGCTAAAATGCTGTACAACAAATTCTGCTCTCATTCAAGACAAGGTGAGCTGTCTTAAAGAAAGTAGACTCTGTCAATTTCATTAATATGCCAATGTTGCCATAAAGCACAATATTACTATTCCGTAGAGAACTCCCCACACACACATAATGCTTATACCTTCATAATGGACTCCATTTGGAAAATATTATTATTTCCAAGGTAACCTCCTCTTTTTCCTCTTCACTCTTGCTCCTAATCAGTGTTACACTTTTCAAGGTATGCTTATATTAACCCTTCCATCATATGAAACCCTGTGGGAGACATTAGACTGACGGAGGAGTTTTTAGTGGTTGAGTTTTTACACTAATAGGCTAAGTACTTTGACAATAATATTCTTAAACTATGGCTGTAACAACTAAAAAAATAAAAAATAAACAAGATTCTTTCCTATGTAGAATGGTATATCTCCCTTTAACTACTTTAAAACCTGTTAAGTTAAATTATGTACTCTTACCTTGGAATACGTCCTCACCTCATTACTGTTTACCACATAACTCACTGGTCAGAATAAACTGTGATCCTTCTCAATTGGTTGGGATTGTGTTAATCCTTAACATTAGCATCATAAATTCATTTCAAAATGGAATAATCTTGTTTACAACTGATTTGAAACTGTATTTCAAGTAGTCTTTAGAGGCGATACAACAACTTACATATGTGTAAGAGTTTGGAAATATCAGTCCTCAACACTTTCTAAATCTATAAAGGCAGGAATGATGCTTAAGTGATTTACTATCTCCTTGGGATTCCTCAAATTCAAGTAGAGAAAGGTTGCATGAAAGGTTGCATTTACCCAGGAAATACTAGCAGTACTGAAGCACAAGTGACCCTGTACTTCTAAAAACTTAGTAATGTGATTCACTTACAGCCTTTCCTATGAAGCCGTTCTTGAATTCCATCACTACCACCATAGTTCAGTTCAGTTCAGTCGCTCAGTCGTGTCTGACTCTTAGCAGCCCCATGGACTGCAGCACAGCGAGATTCCCTGTCCAGCACCAACTCCTGAAGCTTGCTCACACTCATGTTCCTCGAGTCAGTGACGCCAACCAACCATCTCATCCTCTGTCATCCCCTTCTCCTCCTGCCTTTGATCTTTGCCAGCATCAGGGTCTTTTCTAATGAGTCAGTTCTTCTGATCAGGTGGCCAAAGTATTGGAGTTTCAGCTTCAGCATCAGTCCTTCCAATGACTATTCAGGGCTGATTTCCTTTCAATACTGACTAGTTCGATCTCCTTGCAATCCAATGGCTCTCAAGAGTCTTCTCCGACACCACAGTTCAAAAGCATCAATTCTTCGGCTCTCAGCTTTCTTTGTGGTCCAACTTTCACCTCCATACATGACTACTGGAAAAACCATATCTTTGACTAGATGGGTATTTGTTGGCTAAGTAATGTCCATGAACAGTATGAAAAGGAACTACCACCACAGGCACAAATAATCTTTCCCTTCTCTAAGTTCCCATAGAGTTTTATTGATATTATAGCATTATTTTTTACTTTAAATGTTCGTCTCATATTAGCCTAAGAATTTCTGAAAGTCAGACTTTCTGTCTGATTCTTTCCAGATTCCCCTAAACTAGATTTACCAATGATCGTTGCTGTTTAGTCACTAACTTGTGTCCGACTCTTTTGTGACCCCATGGACTGTAGCCCACCAGGCTCTTCTGTCCATAAAATTTCCCAGACTAGAAATCTCATGTACAGAACCAACTAGAGTGGCTTGCCATTTCCTTCTCCAGGGGATCTTCCTGACCAAGGGGTGGAACTCGCATCTGCTACATTGGTAGGCTTCCCATCTGGAAAACCCTTAGCTTCACCCATAGTAGGTGTTTAACTATGGATGGGTGTGGGCTTCCCTGGTGGCTCAGATAGTAATGAATCCACCTGCAATGTGGGAGATCTGGGTTCAATCCCTGAATTGGGAAGATCCCTTGGAGGAATGTATGGTAACCCACTCCAGTATTCTTGCCTGGAGAATCCCAAGGGCAGAGGTGCAGGGCAAGCAACAACATATGGGGTCACAAGGAGTCAGACATGACTGAGCAACTAAGCAGAATGGATGACTGAGGGCTTCCTTAAACTTTCAATCACTCAAAAAATAGTTATAGCACTGATGAGTAGGCAATGCTTCAATTTCTAGTTAATTTAGTCATTTAGTGAATAATCAGTATGCCAAGGACTGAGATTATCATCCTGAACATATCTAGGAGGGTATTAGTCCTAAGGTCAGGATTATTTCTTGAAAAGATGATTTCAAGTATCATTTAAAATTCACTGAATCAGAAATTTCAGAGAAATAGCTGAGAAATCTATGTTTTGAAAACTTACAGGTGATGCTGAAATCACAGGAGTTTGCAAGAGGAAAAAAAAGAAAGAGATTGAAGATAAAGAAGGTACAGGCTGTCCCATCTTCATTGCCTGAATCTAGACATATAAAGAACCCTTCACTAGGACCGCCCCCCCACCAAAGAAGAATAAATGTCAAAAACCAGAACTGTCTTTATAAATAGAAAATCAATTACTCATGCAATAAACATAGTATATATATATATATACATATGAAGATTTTAGATCATGGACTGGTTTCCCGACACTGAGATAAAAAACTGAAAAATATTTAATAGAATATTGTCTGAGGGAGAATAAAGTATTCATGACAATACATGTGCAAACTGAATCAGGGAATTTAAGGGAGAAAGCAAAGACAAAAATGATAGAATGGCAGAAATATCTCTTAATCAGAACAATGTGATAGCAGGTGGAGGTATATAACTGTGATTCTATGTGTGGTTCAGCATTTCATGTGGTCATAGAAAAGTCACATGAATTTTGAGTCTCATTCCTGGATTGACAGAAAATTTGCTTTTTAAAACATTAGCCAAGTGTGTTTGGCTAATCTCTCAAGGCAACCCTGTGGGGCCTGTGAACTATTAGAAGGGTAAACTAGGAAAAACTTGTTCTAACCAGGCAAAATAATTTAGAGGGTCATTATCAATCTTTTATCAGTTATAATCTGTAATTTTACATCCATGTAGAAACTGGGGCAAAAAGAAAATCCTTGAGAAAATCAAACCAGTGTGAAATTTTACACACAGAACTAATTAACGTCTACATTGACATACAAACAATTCTTAAATCATAAGATACAGATGGGAAATTTGTAATGGTTACATCTTCTCATTTTCCAAATGAAAATATACATCATCTGTGGACCTGATATCCTGATATTTTTAGGCTAAAGAGAAGGCTTTCTAATATTATACTAATTATTGATGGGTTAGTGTCTGAAAATAGTTTAAAGGAATATTTATGCCTGCGCATCCATTAAAGAGCTGCCGAGTGTTCATAAATTATTCTGAGCAGTTAACTTAATTGATCTGTAAATGGATGACACTAAGAAAGTCTGGCCAGAGGCTTAGCAGATAGTTTGAATTTATACATTTGAGTTGAAAACGTTATAATGTTGACAACCTAAACTCAGTAATGTGCTTTTATACTCAGTGGCTTAAAGGAATATTTGAAGTCAGGGATTTTTCATTCCACTGCTTTCCCCTCTGAAAATGAGAGCAATATTTAAACTGATAGGTGTAATATACAAGCAAAAGCACAGGAGATATTTCATGACCTTAAAAGACAGCGTCCCATCACCATGTTTTTTTCCTTTCTGCTCTTCATGCTATTTCAATGCTCTAGAGCCTGAAAAGAAACCCACTACATTTCGGTTTTCTTCTGATTTTTTCACTGTGAATTCCTGATACAAGTATTTTACTTCATAAAAGTAAAGTAGTACTTGCTGCAGCTCTTTACCTAGTTTTTAATTAGTGACTTTCCATAGCTGTTATGTTTGTGAGTAGATGGCACTCCAGCACTCTTGCCTGGGAAGTCCCATGGACGGAGGAGCCTGGTGGGCCGCAGTCCATGGAGTCGCTGGGAGTCAGACACGACTGAGTGACTTCGCTTTCACTTTTTGCTTTCATGCACTGGAGAAGGAGATGGCAACCCACTCCAGTGCTCTTGCCTGGAGAATCCCAGGGATGGGGGAGCCTGGTGGGCTGCCGTCTATGGGGTCGCACAGAGTCGGACTTGACTGAAGCGACTTAGCAGCAGCAGCAGCAGCAGTACTTGTACAGACCTGAAAAGGGAAAACAGAAATTATACCTTTTACTCCATATTGTTCAATCAATTGAATACATGCATTTATTAATTACCTACACTATCTCAGTGCTATTGACAGTATAACCTCCTCCCAATGAGCTTTAATAGACTCAGAGCAATGATACATTTAACCAGGAATTAATTAGGTAACTATACAATACAGCATAGGCTTAAGTGTTGAACTGTAATTTGTTGATGCTCAATTCACATCAGGATTTTAGGTAAGTGGGAAAGAAGAAAAGTGAAAAGGTTTAGGGTTTAGTAGGATGATAAGCACCTGCAGGAATAGATACTTAATGGAAATGATGCTTTAGGTTAATTATTGAATGTCTTCCATACTGAAGTTATCCACAGACAAGACTTTCAGATAAGCTCCCATTCCAGGTGCTTTTATAGTGAGGCAGAAAGCAAGTGAGAAATGGGAAGAGCTGCATAAGGATCAACAAGGCCACTTTGCTCTTCCCCTCTCATTTCATCTTCTATCATTTCAGCATCTGAGTTCTTCAAGGGAAATAACAAGACTAGAAATGAGGAGTTCC
Organism: Neotragus moschatus; assembly: GCA_006410615.1. Taxonomy (NCBI): domain Eukaryota; kingdom Metazoa; phylum Chordata; class Mammalia; order Artiodactyla; family Bovidae; genus Neotragus; species Neotragus moschatus. The sequence goes on from SJYA01002586.1 coordinate 123,194, forward strand.
TAGGAAGACTCCAAGATAATTATTTGCTTCATCTGATTCATTCATTTTGAAGAAAGCAGACACAATTTCTTTACTAACCTTTTAACACTAAAGAGATGGACTGCATTTTAAAGGAAGACTGAGAAAAAGCCAAGGTCTAAGACTATTTTCAGGAATAAATGTGTTATATGTTTGCAAGCTAGTTTGTATGATTTTGCTCCCATATTTTACATGTCATTCAGGAAGTGCTTACTCTTTATCAGATCAGATCATACAATTAATTCAACTATGTACAGCTGCTGCCTAGTTTACTGCTTTTTAAAGTGGATTGTATGCTCACATGTACTAAAGAAATGGATGTGGTAGCTTTACACTCTCAATGGATTAAAATTCAAAACTGTGCGTTTATGTCACTAAATTCTGGATCATTTCTAAGACAAGTAATTTTTGGCAAGATTCCTTGCAATTAATTTTGTAAACTTCCCAACTAGTCAGACTTATTTTAGGAGTATAGTAGTTGTTTTCACTAGCATGTCCAACTGTATGCAGGAAGGCTTTGAAAATAACCTGGAAACCAGGTACATTAAGGTCAAAGCTTGTAACATGTAAATAAGTGCTTTATCTTATCCTGAGCTCTTAAAGGAGCATTTATGATTTTAATCAAAAGTCACAGCATAAATGCTAGAGCGTGGTGGCTGATGTAGTGAGGTGGAGGAGAAAAAGGGGAATCAAGCCTGTGACAGATTTCGAAACTTGGCTCAACATCCATTATCTCAAAGGTGACTGTGTCATGCTGACAGATCACAAGGAGGGAGCACAAATGATGAGCTGGGGCTGGGCAGTGGGGTTTATACACAGGCACGGAGTGCTCATTAGTTACATTAATCTTGACCTAATGGAAATCTTGGCTTCGGAAGGTGGCATGAATGAGACTGATGTTCTAAATGCAGGATGCTGGCAGAACAGAAAGTAAGTTACCAGAAGGTCAGGGGCCATAAGCTCAATATTAGTTTATGGATTCTGAGAGATGAGTGATGAAAAATAACCGTTGCTTAAATAATATTTGGTAATGAAAATTGATTTCAAGTGCTGAAACATGCATACTCACACAGACGCACTATAGCTCTATGATAAAAGCCTAATTTTGGATGAGTGCTAAATTCACTTGCTTAATCTCCTTGGAGATGTCATTGTGTATGGTCAAACATACTCTTCTTATTACCTATGCACAATATTTTTAAAATATGGGGAGTGAAAGAAGAATAACAAGTTGAAGGACTAAAAGTAAAATTGCATGTGCTACCATTTTCCTATCAGTTAACTATATTTGGACCCCAAAGCACTCAAAAATAAATAATGGTTGAACTGCAGGGATGTCCAAGATTATAATTTACCATTTCCTTCATTTAGAAAGTAAATTAGAATTACTGTGGACTATTTTCACTGTTGCTGTTTTTAGAATTGGAATACTAAAGAGACTTGATAATGATAACTCAATATTGAGTTATCAATGAGTATCAATAACTCACTGATATCAATGATAACAATGATAACTCAGTCACTTGGCTTTGTGTCCACCTTCCCTACCCAGGAATCGAGCCATGGTCTCCTAAATTGCAGGTGGATTCTTTATCAACTGAGTTATCAGGGAAGCCCAGTAAAGAATATAGGTTACTATTACAAGTTATGAGGTATTGCTTGAATGAATTTTTATGATTAAAATTATACTGAAACTACCTTATATACTAGGGTGTCAATTTCATATGTTGGTCAGTCTAAGGTATAAACTATATCACTCTCCAGAAGTTAGTCTAGTTCTTGAATTCTTGCAAAGTTTATTTTATATAACACTTCATATATTGACTGGCAGGCTGAAGGGAAGACAGGGTGAAAGGAGATAGGATAAGGAATATTAATCCTTTAAAATCAACTAGAAATTAGGTCTCCTAGATAGTTCACGTGATAATGCAAGGGTCCTCTATCCTATACTACAAAGTCTAAAGAAGTAGACAAAAACAGAGCTCTTGCTACAGGCATATACTCATATTTTAAGCTCTATATCTACAGGCAAAGAAAGCTAAATCTAAGGAAAGACAAGCCTGAGGGAAAGCATGCCAACAACAAAGGATTTTTTTTCTCCTTTCAAAGTATATCTACAGCTTTAAGTTTTCCTGACAACCAGTTTCTTAGATTGTAGGTTGAACTAAGTTCATTTTCGCTGTACTACTATGAGACAAGTGATAGTAAGAATTTCAAGAGAAGAATTATAAAACAGATTGTTCCCTAAGCATTTGAGCTCAATCAGTATCTTTGAAACGAAACTTCTGATTATAATTAGTCAGCAAAGGGACTTGCCTGGTGGTCCAGTGATTAAGAATCCATCTTCCAATACAAGACATGTGAGTTTGATCCCTGGTCAGGGAACTAAGATCTCACATGCCTTGGGACAACTAAGCCCGCTCACTGCAACTACTGAGCCAGTGAACTATGAAGCCCACACACCACAACAAGGGAGAAGCCTGCAACGAAGCTCCTATATGCCACAACTAAGACCCGATGCAGCCAAATGTAATAAATACATAAACGAGCAAATGAATATAACTTGTCAGCAAAATGTTCTAGGTATTCAGAATACAACATTGAGCAAAATAGAGAAAATGCCTCTTTCCTAAGCTTACAATCTACTGGTGAAAGGCAAACAATTTAAAAATGTATGTATATATTAGCAAGCAAACTGTATTTATTATGTGTCAGGAGCTACTGTAATGTTTTACAAGTATTAAAGCATTTGATCCTTGCTACAACTCTGGAGCTGATGTTGAAAGTGTTGTATTGATATTGAAGGTACACTATCACCGTAGGTTAAGTGTTTGTCTACCACAAACCCTGAAGCAAACACTGTGAGACTGGTAACACTCTGATGCCAAAACCTGATAGAAATATTACAAGAGAAGAGACTTCAGCCCAATATCCTTCATGACATACTGAAAGATACTTTTAAAATTTTCGCAAAAGCAATCCAATATGAAATTGAATATTTTATAAAAGTATATATATACCAAAAATAATACCTAATGGGCAAGTGGGGTTTATCCCAGGAATGCAAGGTACTTTCCCCATCCTACTACTCTCTTGCTCTCCATCTTTAGTACTATTTGCTAGTTGATGTTCATTCTACAAATATTGCCTTGTCATAGAAGTTTTTTTTCTTTTTTTTTTAATTTCCAAAGCTGATTAGTTTCCTTTTCCCCATTCTTTAGCAATCTTTTATACTTCTCTACTCATTATGGCAATCATTATATTACATTATAGGTGCTTTTGTCATTAGATTATGAGTTGTTGGAAGCTGGAACTGGGCTGTACAGATCTCTGAATTTTCTAAACCTGTCATTTTCCTATTGCTTAATATTTATCTGTTGGATTGAACAGACCTAGAGGATCACCTAGACAGACACTAACTCCAAAATTGTCCTTGTTTTCCTTCTTCTTAGATTCCTACATTAAAACTCCTGTCTTTTGGGAAAATGCTCTGTCCTTTATTATCATGCAAATGTGTCTGACTGCTTAACACATTTCAGGTTTTGTCAGCTATTTACACCCTGGTGTTAACTGCTTTATCAGAGCCTTTTTACTGCTATTGTTTGCTGCCAGCAAGATTTAACAAGGAGTATGTGTGTGTAAAGAGAAAGGAGAAAGAGCCTAAGTTTAATTAATTCCTGGAGGGGAAGATGACTGCTGAAATTTATCACAACAAAGGAGGGGGCAAAACAAGTAAAAACTTCCAGCAGACTAATACCTTGGTTCAGGGCAGCTGAAAACCTGAATTCATTAGATATGCTTTAAATATTTGTTCAAATATCCATTAAGAGAAAGCTAGGACAATGGAATATTATTCACCCTTAAAAATGGAGATCTTGTCATTTGAGACAACATGGTTATTGATCTCCACTAGACACTCTATCTTCATCTGTGTTTCACATAAAAATTATATAGAACAAAGCACCAAATCCCAAGAGACACGATACAATGACTATTTAATGCATTTTAAGAAACAAATGTGTGCTCTAGACCGTCTCTCAATATATGTACAGCTTCAATTTGCAGGAGATTCTGCTGCTTTTCCTGACGACCATTATCATAGCACACACAGTAAGACATTGAGATGGAACTTTTTTCTCAGTTTAGCCGAGGTATGAGAAAGCTAAATCAACAAAAATATGTCAACTTAAAAAACAGTCACAACCTAAAAGATGAGAGTCCCAGTTTACTCAGTGAGAATTTTTAGGACTTCAAGCCCAAGAGACAACATCTCAAGAGAGTTAAGAGAGAACTGCTCTGAGGTGGTTTGGGGAGGAATCAGGTTATATAGAGGTTTGCAACAAAGGGAAGGTAGTCTGAACATCAAAATATTTTGTGAATTAAATAAAACCAGATATCCCAAGCTGAGAAATTTAGCAGTTCTCTATGTATGGGAAGAGTCTGGGCTCGCTGAAATCATTCCTCTCATGAGCATCTCAGATATCTTGGGCCAGAATCCTGCATTTTTCACATCCTGAGTTCCTCAGTGCCCGACGGCTGCCAGATTCTGCTGCTCAGGAACTCACATTTGGAGGGCTGGAATTGCTGATGACTGTGAAGTAATTGTTTACTGAAATGCCAGGAAATACTCTATTTCTCAAATAGATGGCAACTATTCTCACATTTCATAGAGAGGTGGTAGAATCTTATGCAGTATTGATAAGACAAGAGAAGATATGAGACCACAAACCAAGGACTTTCATTTCATGGAAGAATATGGAGGGACTTTAAACCTTGGGAGCTCATATACACTCGTGGCTGACTCATGTCAATGTATAGCAAAACGAATACAGGATTGTAAAGCAAAACAAACTAAAAAATAAAAATAAAATAAAATAAATAAACTAATAAACCTCACTTGATAGTGCTCCTAGGAAGTGGGATGTGACATCAGTATACATGTTGAAGTACTAAATTTCAGGGACTGAAAAAAGAAATGTACTTAGTCAGCTAGATGAAAATGCACAGCCCCCTTAATCAGAAGCACACTCAAATGGTCCTGGAGGAAGGTTTCTAATGAAATGATAAAAGCATCTGTTCTCTCTTGAATCCACTAAACCCAGAAAGCATGAATGCAGATTACACTGGTAGCAATTTTAAAAGATATTATTTATCCCTTATATCATTCCCCTCTCCTGTTTCATCCCTGGTAGAGCCAAAGGCTGTTTCTTAGGTAGAGAATAAACAAGTAGAAATAAAGATGCTGATAATTCATTCTTTCCTAAACCTGAGGCAGACTTTTTAATTCCTAAATACTTCAATGTATATTCCTTAAAAACAAGGACATTCTTGAACATGATACTATAATGATGCTACATGATACTACAAAATAGGAAGTTACTTGATACATCATTATTACCTAATCTATTAGCCTTATTTAAAATCTCCACTGATTATCTTGCTAGTCATCTTTATAGTAAAATAATTCTTGGTCCAACTTTCAATCTGAAATCTAAAATCACAAAATGCATTTATAGGTCACAAATATTCACATGTCTTTAACTTGGAAAAATCTCCCTTGATTTCGACATTAAAAAATTTTTTTTAAATTTTTTAATTGAAAGATAATTGCTTTACAGAATTTTGTTGTTTTCTGTCCAACACAAACATGAATCAGCCATATGTGTACATACATTCTCTCCCTCTTGAACCTCCCTGACATGTTTGATGAGTTCAGACCAGACTGTATGTAGACTATCTCGTAAGGGTGTGTATTTTGAGGTTCTCTTATGATTAGATTCAGTATCTGCATTTTGGGCAAGAGTATCCCACAAGTAATACTTGTCCTTTTTAGTGAATGATATCAGGCAGCACCTTATATTGATTGTCTCATTACTGTGTGACTTTGACCACTTGGTTAGGTGGTGTCTACCAGCTTTGGGCCCAGTAAGATTGTTATGTTGTTGTTGTTCAGTCACTAAGTCATTTCTAACTCTTCAAAATCCCATGGACTGCAGCACACCAGGCTTCACTATCTCCCACAGTCTGCTCAAACTCATGTCCTTTGAGTTGGTGATGCAATCCAACCATCTTATCTTCTGCCACCCTCTTCACATTTTGCCTTTGGTCATGGCTGACTCTTTGCAACCCCATGGACTATATAGCCCATCAGGCTCCTCTGTCCACCTGATTCTCCAGGAAAAGATACTGAAGTGGATTGCCATTTCCTCCTCCAGGGTATCTTTCCAACCCAGGGATCGACCCCATGTCTCTTATGTCTCCTGCATTGACAGGTGAGTTCTTTACCACTAGCACCACCTGGTCATGTGAAATGCCAGGCTGGATGAATCACAAGATTGTTATAACTCTTTTTGATTAATAAATACTTTGTGAAGAAGGTTATGATTTTTAAAGCACAAATTATTTCATTCATCAATTTTTCATTTTCAGACTTTTTCCTAACCTGGATAATTGTGTTTGTTCTATTGAGTATGTGGGAAAATAACATGTTTCTAACACTCAACACTGTGCAAAAATGAATATAAACAAAAAGTGTCTCTCATCCTATTCTTTCTATCCTATATCCATCCTTCATTCTTTCCACCTCATTCTCACTGTCTATGGACAACATATTTCATTAATTTTTGGTTTATCTTTTCCGAGATTTTGGACAAAGGATAAGAGATATTTATATTTTTCATGATTTTTTTCTTCTACAAAACAGCTTATTTTTGTAGTTTTTTACCTTTATGTTTTTCACTTTAAGACATATCCTAGAAATTGTTCCAATTTATTTATAGAAAGACATCATTTTTCATTACGGAGCAGGCATTGTATTCTGTTGAGTGGATGTTCAATAGATTATTTAAACACTTTCTAGAAATTCTTATTGTTCACAACATTTTTCAGAAGGCTTATCCTTCAGAATTCTGCTAATTATATGGGAGTGGACAAAATATTTATTGAAATAATTGAAGCTAGGCATACAACTGGACAATAGCAATAGTAGGAACTATTGTTAAGAAAAACGTAAAGCAGCTTATATCCAATTTATATCCAAGTTTATATATGTGTATATATATATTATATACTACATTGTATGTTATAGTAGTCATATATTATATTAAATATATTGCATATTATACATTTTATATATTAATATATATACTTATAATTCTTCTACTAATTAATAAAATAGATTCTGAAAACAGGTTAAAGATATTTAAATTAAAATTAAGCTGAATCAGGACTTTCCTGATGATCTGGTGGTTAAGACTTTACCTTCCAGGGCAGGGGTGCAGGTTTGATCCCTGATCAGGAAGCTAAGATCCCACATGCCTTGCAGCCAAAAAACCAAAACATAAAGCAGAAACAATTCAATAAACAGTAACAAATTCAATAAATAATTTTAAAATGTTTCACATAAAAAAAGTTTAAACGGTAAGCTGAATCATATCACCTATATTACCAAAAAAATCTCTTCATTGGTTAAGGGATTCTTAAGTAAGAATTCTGTAGGGTGAGGTGACCCCACAGACAGATAAAGATAGGGCAAGATCACTGCTCTGGAAAAGTGTCTTCCAGCTAGGATCAGTAGTCTATGCCCACTGTATAATAAAGATACATGCATCTTCAAGTAACAACACAGAACACAAGTCAGATTAAACAAACAAAAAAAATTAAATTTATGTGCTCAAATAAGTCTGAAGCTTGAGCAGAAACTAACCCTGTATTGTAAATCAATGATACACCAATAAAAACTGGTTTTAAAACAGACGATCTTCATATACACATTGTTTTATTCAAAATGGATAACCAGCAAGGTCCTACTGTACAGTGCAAGTAATGTGCTCAATGTTGTGTGGCAATCTTGATGGGAGAGGAATTTAGGGACAATAGATATACATGTATGTATGCTCTGAGTCCCTCTGCTATTCACCTGAAACTATCACAACATTGCTAACCAAGTGTATGCCAATATAAAATTTTTAAAAAAGAGGATCTTAGCTGAAGGTGGGAAAATAAAAAGAAGTTTCCATTTTGGGGAAAAAAAATCGATCCAATGAACTAATTTCTGTTTCTCTTCTTTACTGTAAATAGTATCCTTTAAAAAAAAAAAAGCTAAGATATCTCTGAACAGTAAACATGACTCACTATTCACCTTGTTCTTGTTTGTTCACCTTGCAGGAGAGACTACGTACCATACATTAAATATCAAGCAATAGTTTCATGCTTCACTCTGGGTCAACTTAGATTTCATTTCTACACTGAATCAGACAATGTAGCCAGATGATTGCACACACTTGCTGTCTTCAGGTCGGTTCAGCCACTCAGTCATCTCCAACTCGTTGAGACCCCATGGACTTCAGCACGCCAGGCTTCCTTGTCCTTCACTATCTCCCAGAGTTTCCTCAAACTCATGTCCAAGGAGTCAGTGGCGCCATCCAACCATCTCATCCTCTGTCATCCCCTTCTCCTTCCACCTTCATTCTTTCCCAGCATCAGGGTCTTTTCCAATGAGTCAACTCTTCCCATCAGGTGACCAAAGTATTGGAGCTTCAGCCTCAGCATCAGTCCTTCCAGTGAATGTTCAGGACTGACCTCCTTACTGTCAGTCTTCTCCAACACCACAGTTCAAAAGTTTAAGTTCTTCAGCACTAAACTTACTTCATGGTCCATCTCTCACATCCATACATGACTACTTGAAAAACCCTAGCTTTGACTAGATGGACCTTTGTCGGCAAAGTAACGTCTCTGCTTTTAAATACGCTGTCTAGGTTGGTCATAGCTTTTCTTCCAAGGAGCAAGAATCTTAATTTCATGGCTGCAGTCACCATCTGCTGTGATTTTGGATCCCAAGAAAATAAAGTCTGCACTATTTCCATCGTTTTCCCATCTATTTGCCATGAAGTGATGGGACCAGATGCCATGATATTAGTTTTTTAAATGCTGAGTTTTAAGCCAACTTTTTCACTCTTGTCTTTCACCCTCATCAAGTGGTTCTTTAGTTCCTCTTTGCTTTCACCATAAAGGCCAGTGTTTCCTGCATATCTGAGGTTATTGATATTTACCCTGGCAATCTTGATTCCAGCTTGTACTTCATCCAGCCTGGCATTTTGCATGATGTACTGTGCATCTAAGTTAAATGAGCAAGGTAACAATATACAGCCTTGACATCCTTCTTTCCTAATTTGGAACCACTCCATTGTTCCATGTCAGGTTCTAACTGTTGCTTCTTGACATTCATACAGATTTCTCAGGAGGCAGGTAAGGTGGTCTGGCATTCTCTTTAAGAATTTTCCACAGTTTGTTGTGATTCACACAGTCAAAGGCTTTAGCATAGTCAATGAAGCAAAAGTAGGTATTTTTCTGAAATTCTCTTGCTTTTTTGATGATCCAGCAGATGTTGGTAATTTGATCTCTGGTACCTCTGCCTTTTCTAAATTCTGTTTGAACCTCTGGAAGTTCTGGGTTCTTGGTTCACATACTGTTGTCTTAGGCTTACTTAAAATATCTCTCACTAGAGTTTATGTTGGGGTCACTCTCAGCCAAACAACAAACTGCTATGCAACAGGGGTGAAAATGGACCAGATGTTGCTAAAACCATCTACAATATACAGAACACCTAGTGATCACTCCATGTGTCCCAGTCTATCTAACTGAAAGCAGGGAAGTGAAGGAGGCACTCACCTGGTTTCATAGATCATTTCCACACTTCCCCTTTAGATTTCTGTGAGGAATATCCCTTTCCCCTAACTTGAGATGCTAAGGCTTCCAGTAACTATAGGGTCCTTTTCTTTGAGCCATATTAAAAATAATATTTTAAGTCCTCTTCCTAGCCCATATATTTTTGTTATAATTGTTTATTGGATAACAAGAGGGAGATGAGTAGATAAAATAATTATAAATATGTTCTCATGGTTCTCTTTTGTTTCCAAAACTGAAAGAAAACTTGAGGTAAGATTATTTGTTACAAATAAAAAGCTGGTAAAAAATTTAATATATCTTTAGAAATTTAATATATTTTAAGTTAGAATTGGATATGTCCTTTCTTTCCATTATGGCAGGTAAAGTGGAAAAGATGTCACTGGTTTAATAATGAAAGATTTCCAAGGTTACTTGTAGTTTCAACTTTTCTATTTTCTCTTAACAACATGTTATATGACCGTAATGTGGGAAAATTGTTTGCAGAAATGAAAACAGTTAATTTGACACTTTTTAATTCCTTCTTGTTAAATAAGTGTTCTTGTGTCTTAAAAAAACTGGGAGAACTCTTTAATATGATGCATACCCGCCAAGAGAAGAAAAGTCTCACTCTTGGGAAAATAGACAATCACATTAGGATAGCTGTATAAAAATGGAAATTAACTATTTGTGAATCTTAAGGGAAATCACTAGTCTAAATAGGAATGCCAAACGAACATACTATATAAGGAAAAAGGAGGGTCTTTTCCCATCGTGCTAAATTACACAGAAAGTAAACATAAATACAACGATCATGGTATATTTGTTTCTACTGCACTATTTGAATCCAGGTCCCAAGGAAGAGACAATCAACTGAAATCAAAATTAAGATAAGTCTCAAATTACCATTAAATGTGTTATTCAGGATACCAAGTTTCAAAAGTATTTTAATTAATATATTAGTATATTATATTAATATATTTTTAGAATATATTCCCCATCATTTTTTCAGTGTTTGGAATGTAATTCCTTGAAGAAAAAAAAAAATATGGGAACGAATTTTCTGATTAAATTGCCACAAAGGATGTAAGAAGAACAGACTGTATTTCTATCCTGAGTTGAAGCTCAGCCCACTGCACAATGTCACCAAGAGGGAGACAACAGACCTTACCTTCTGATAGGCTACAGGCGTGTTTGTGATAAATAAGATGAGCAGCCCCAGGCAATGTTAGGACAGGCAAGGATCTCACCATCCTAAAGGAGAAAATAGAGCTTCTAGAGTGGGGTGGGGTTGAGAGAATGAGTCAGAAGCCTGTAAAAAATTGGAGGAGGCAATGAGCTATCCTGACAGCTCCATCTTGTTGCCTCCCATAGAGGCTGTACAATTTGACAGACTAGATAATCTTCAGACAACAGTGTGAATTTCTGGCTAGATGGTAGTAATAGTGATGTCTATACACTGCCTTTAGTGAGAACTCTAGCGTCCTGGGGGGATCTATAATTATAAGCTATTTGATGACATGCTCTAAGACCTTTCTTCTCTCTCCTAGTTAGCACATGGCAGAGTGAAGAATTTGGGTACAGCTTGGCTACTTTTGCTTCTGCAGAATGATGACCCAGAGACATTATTTTACTTCTGGGAATTTTTTTGTGTGACTTCAATATACTCAGGACTGATGGACAAAAGGCATATGTATATATTAAATAAAGAACCTTTTACACATTTTTCTTTACTTCTTTATCAATATCCAGAATCTGAAACTGCAACTATCAATATATGATCAAATCTCAGGTCTTAATATGAAGGATGTCAAATTTCCAGGTATTAATATGAAGGGTGAACTTGAAAAAAATAAAATTTGCCTCATAAATAAACAGAAACATTCTGTTTCATTCATGACTGAATTTTTTAAAGCACTACATTTTTAAAAAAGAATGTCAAAGTTATCCACAGCACTCTCAGTGATGAGGTGTGACTCCTCTGATCCTTGTTGTCCCATAGTCAATTGGCTTCTACCCTGGATTTCCTGGCTTGATCCATCTTTCTGTCTGTTTCCACTCCTGTGACTTCTGTGCAGAAAAGAGTGGTTTGGAGGAGAACCTGGAGGCAGAGATATTGGTTGGAGATTTGGGGGAGAGAGATTCTGAAGAACTCTGGAAGCAGGTAAAGAAGTGGAAGGATGCATTGAGCAAATGCCCTTCTCTAGCACCAGCTGGAAGCATCTTTTTCAACTGTTATCAAAAGCTAATTGTTCCATTCAGTCTCCCAGGTATGCTAACTGAACAGTGTTGGGTTGTTGCTCCAGTCAGATGGCAGAAAGCTCCAAATTCCTTCATTCTCTAGGTGCCCGATCTGGTTACTTGGTTATTTTTCTGTGCGGACATTTTTCCAATATGGTCTCTGTCCGGTTTTTATTCTCCCTTATGTCTCAGATCAGCAGGTACAGACTTCAGTGTTATAAGGCTTCAACAGGGAGCTCTGACGGAATCTAGCAGTGTTCTTTGTCTTATGCAAATATATTTAATTCCTAAATCACGATGGGCAATGTTGCAGCAGGACCTCATTTTCAGGATAGCGTAACATGTTTGTATTTTATAGAAAAGTTACAAAGCAGTGGATGGAAGCTAAACCAGTTATAAGAGGAAGAAACTGGACAAGCAAGATAAGAAGCAAAGCAACCACAGAAGTATCTGATGGCGCTGCAAAGCCAGAAATTAAGGGGAAAAACCATTGACAACTATGGATGGCAGAAGTTAAAAACGGACAGTAGGGGTCAGAACACCTAGATTTGGAACCAAGCTTACATCTTAACGCTTTGATTTTCTCCTAAGAAATGGAATAGGTATTCTCCACTACTATTTTTAAAGTTGTTATGTCACTTGCAAGGGCAATCGTTAGTAAGTACTAATTCAGATCAGTTCAGTTCAGTCCTAAGTTGTAACTGACTCTTTGTGATCCCATGGACTGCACCACGCCAGAGTTCCCTGTCCATCACCAACTCCCAGAGCTTACGAAAACTCATGTTCATTAAATTGGTGATACCATCCAACCATCTCATTCTCTATCATCCCCTTCTCCTCCCACCGTCAATCTCTCCCAGCATCAGGGTCTTTTCAAAGTGCTAATTATGTTACTAAAAATATTCTGATTCATAAACCATTTTTAGTCAAAGGAAACTTGAGAAAATAGAGAATTCCTTTCAAATATTTTAGTGGCCTAGCTGTCAATTACAGAAGAATTAGTTCTATACCTGAGTTTGAATCTGAACAAGCAGAAGGAATTTAATTGGACACAGACTTGAATCATAATATGGAAAAATTTTTATTGTTTTCTAATATAAACATTAAAAGTAAGAAAATCAATAGTTATATATAGTAGAAATTTTGAAAACTTGAGAGAAGTTGAAAGGAAAAAGAAGTTTGCATAATCCCAGGGATATGAAAACATTTTCCTCGGGAAACAGTTAAAAGTTGTTTATTATAATTTATTTCATTGTTAGAGACTCTTCACATTATTTTTCACATTCAGTTTTCTTATTGAATTTGAGAACAGATGAGAAGTTATATTCCAGCTATCACTAAACTAAACAAAAATGGTAGGAAAATTTGAGAATGCCCATGATAAATGTAACCATCCTTATTAGCTTGTCTTATCACAGTGGAGTCTACTTTGTTGAAGCGAGGATCATTTTGTTCCTGTATATCATTAAACATGCAATTATTGACCCTCAATCTCACCAGATGAATTAAAATGATAATGTTTTTATTCTCTGACAATCAATAATCCTGTACAACATATATTTGTTATTATTTCATTGCTTAGTTGTGTCCAACTTTTTGCGACCCCATGTGCCAGGGTCCAGCCCCGGTGGATCCAGGGTGATTCGAAGGGTGGATGGCGTTGGCGTCTTAGAAAAAACTTATTTAATTACAGATAAAGAGGGATTAGAAAATTAGCAAAGAAAAGAGGCTGAATAACTTGGCTTACATGGAATACCAATCACCACCTATGTAGGCCACAGGTGTCTTTCCATTCTCCCGAGGGAGAGGAGGAACTGAGGCCCCCCTGGTCCGATCTTAGAAGCCCAGGCAGAATTAGTAGGCTTGGTGAGGACCCCTGAGCCAGATGGAAATTCAGCCAGAAAATAGTAGAAGATGTTAGAGGAAAGAAAGAGGCTGAATAACTTGGTTTGCTTGCACCATCTATGTTGGGCTGCCAGCACCACTTGAATATCGGGAAGTGCCCCTCCCTGGGCACCTTTTCGCTTGGGCTTGAAAGCTGGGGCAAGTAAGCAGACATGGTGGGCACCCACGCTCCAGATGGGAATTCAGCCAGAAATACGGAAAACAAGATAGAACGACATAGGATAATCAGTCTTTCCGGAAACTGATCCGTTTTCTTTATTTTCAGTTTTGCTTATATACCTTTTGTTACACATANCGTATGCCAAGCCTCCTTCCTCATGACCTTTGCCATGGGCGGAGTTCCTCACGCTGGCCCCCGGCACCCATGGGCTATATGTAGCCCTCCAGGCTCCTCTGTCTGTAGGATTTCCCAGGCAAGAAATACTAGAGTGTGTTGCCATTTCCTTCTCCAGGGGATCTTCTCCACCCAGAAGTTGAACCCAAATCTCCTGCATTGCAAGCAGATTCTTTCCCACTGAGTCACAGGGAAGCTCTATAAAATATATATCTTGTATCAAATACTTTATAGTTTAGAACAGAACACTAATATTCTGTCATTGAGAACCCATTTTTATCTTAGTTTAAAATAAAGATTATGATAATGTAAGTAGAGGTGCTGCCCAGATAATCATTAATTAAAAGTATGTCACTTGAAGTTCTACTGCACTAATTCATTGTATCCACCACCCACCCCCAACCCTGCTATTATGTTAATTGGATACAATTTGTGTCAGTAAACACTTTTTTGTGTGTGTGTGTGTGCTAGTAACTCATCAGAACTCTTACCCAAGCAAAGTTAGCCAATCATTTCACAGGTGCTGAACCACAGTTTTAGTTGCCTTTTCCATGCTTAATAGACTTCTTTTTCTTTGTGACAATACTTGAAATCATTAAAGAACAGGTTTCCTGTTTTTTGTCATTTTACACCCATTATCTTGTTCCTTTGCTATCTTGACATGTTCCCTTCTCACAGCTTTGACTCGGAAGACTGAGATAATAAATGAGTTTAGTCTGTGTTTGGAAGGGACTAGAAATTCTCAAGAATGACTGTCCTCTGCGAAGCTTGCACAGCTTCACTCTGCCCCTGTTGGGCTCTACAGGCTAGCCAGGACTGGCTTCTCTGACTACTGTCAGTATTTCTTCCCCAGGAGGAATTAACATTCACTTCTCTGGCGGAAGAGGAGATTCTTGCTCAGAATAATGCTACATTAACAGTGAGATCTTGTTGCTCATGTGAATTCCCTGAGAACTCAGACAGGGAAGGATAACCGTGCATAACCTTGTTGATCCTCTTCTAGGAATAATTCTGGACACTGGATGAGGATCTAATTCCATTCTCACTACTCCAGATTATGTCGCTTTAACCTTTGTCCCCTTGCCTTGTCAGCCATTCTAGAGCAGAATATCTTCCAATGAAATATTCTGTTTTAATCATCTAAAGAGATATATGATTCTTTATCTCCTTACTCTGCTTTACTGTTCTTGTATTTCATGATCAGATCTATTATGCTATATGTTGTTATTCAGCTATTGTTAGTCTCCATCTTCCCCTCTCTCAAAGTAAGAGCAAGGACTTGGCTTTTATCTATTATTGCAAACCCAGTGCCTAAAGCAGTGTCTTGGATTCTGTGGACATTAAATAATATTTGTTGAATAAAGGATAAATGACCTAGCTGGAGAGATGAATTACAAAAATAACTAAAAAATATAATGGTTTGCTTTTTATACACATTTGTTTTCTTACTCCCAGCGTAATAAGCACACACATAGACCTACAAGCACAGAAATCAACATTGGCTTATATGATCATCTTCTCCCCTGAAAAAGAATCTACACTCAAATATCTGTTGAATAAATAAATGCATTAATGAAGGCATGAATTTGACAACCAGTCAAAATTTTGTTTTTCTAATTAGAAGTCTGAAAATCAACCCCCCTAAAGAAATAAACAAATGGGACAGCCTTATTATACTTTCTTATATAACTGTGTGGATGTTTTGAGAAAAGCAGTGGACTTTTCCTTCTAATCATTAGAAATGAGATTATGAGAAAGCCTAGATCCAAAAATCAAATATAAGGCCAATGTGTCCTATTGGATGATAAATAATTTGAAATTTAATAGAATTATAAAAAAATCAATTTGCTCTTCATTTCACTAGAGACACAATTTTAACTTTTTGGTCAGAGGGGATGACAATTTTCTCATCAAAAGGGCACAGCTAAATGGAAAAGTAAGGCCTGCCAAAGTGTCTTCCATCTCAAGGTCCAATTTAAAAATAACTTTCTGTCTTCTCTAAAGATATAGAAGCAGTGTGAAGAGGGCCTTGAGCAGGCTCCATGAGATACAGGTTGTTTTTTTTTTTTTTTTTTCCCCCAACCCATTAATAAACACTGACTTGGACTGTCGTTTAAAGATTGACTGTGGCTCCAGGACCCGTTCAGACTTTCTGTGGATAATCTGGTTCACACAGAGGTCCTTGGACAAAGAATCAGCTTCCAAGATCTCAAGAACCCAGTGGCATCATACTACCCTCCAGCTTCCCAGAGGGGCTTCTTGATTTAGTCTTACATGTAAATGTACAGATGCTCTCAAGAGCCTGGCAGGGTGCCCAGTGCAAGAAGAAGTGTTATACTTCTTTTTGCAAAGTGCCATTAAAAGCTGTGAACCATGCCCAGACTGAGTTATCAGATGTTCCTTAGATTTTGTTTTACTTAGTGTGTCTTTAGTGTTAGTAAAACGTTTCTCTATAGTTATTTATCAGTTCTTAAATTTGGGGCAGTACAGTTTGGGGAATAATTTTCCCCCACACTCAATAAGTAATAAAATATAAGAAAAAGTACAATTCAGGACGCTAACTTAAAAACCAACACTTGTATCTAGTACTAAGTAATGTTGTTCAGTCCCCAAGTCATGTCCAACTCTTTGCGACTCCAGGGATTGCAGTACGCCAGGGTTCTCTGTCCCTCACTATCTCCTGAAGTTTGCTCAGTCTCATGCCATTGAGTTGGTGAAGCTATCTAAACATCTCTCTAAGTATGCAAAGTGCTATCTCTCTGTGGACCTCTTTAGGAAAAAGAAAAGAAAAACTTCCAATTTCTAGCAGCTTTATGTGACAATCCCTTCCCTAATTTCCTTCTTGTACAAGAAAAAGAAAATTTCAACTTTTCTTATCAAAGTTTATCTTGACATTTTACCTTCTTACATCCATTCTTGCTCATCAAGCTAATCAATCCAACAAGCCATCTATTTATCCCTGGCTAAAATAGTTCTAAAGAGTTCTGTTGTACCATAGCCCTTACTGAACTATTACATTGTTATTCATTTTGATGGGTTATCAAATGGGATGGATCATTCAGAATTTAGTGCCAAAGGAATAATCATAATGATGTTAACTGCTGCATTTATCAAAAGTTTATTATACAGGGTAAAATATTAGACACTTGACATATATTAGATCATTTAATCTTTACAACAGTTCTATGAAGGATGGTTATACTTTTATTGGTGAAGGAGCAGAAATATGGAGAAATTAATTTGCACAGCTACTAAATAGTGGAGTTGAGATTCAAAATCATGTAAAAGTCATTCATTACTCCTCACTAGTGTCTGTGCAGTTTGCCCTCAAATATTTACTGAATAAACAGCTATCTGTTGAGCGTAGAGTTGTTAGGGAGCTTAGTGTAGCCAACAAAATGATAATCCTCCAAAGTAATTCTGGAAATACACACAGTTCATTTTATTAGCATTTTCATTGCATGTCTTTCCTAGTAGCCTCCCAGAAGCCTCATTGTTTATATTCAGTTTTGTCCGTGCCAGTCCAGTTTGGCTGGTGCCACTGTATCTATCAAAGAAGTCCTATTTGGAGTGCCTGGAGATAAGCTCTGGCGTACCTTTGTGTGCTTCCTACACCCATATCCCTTGAAACTTAATTCATAATATTTGTTGTTGTTGTGCTACAGTAGCTAAGTTGGGTCCAACTCCTTGTGACCCCATGAATTGCAGCACGCCAGGCTCCTCTGTCCTCCACTAGCTTCTCAAGTTTTCTCAAATTCAGGTCCATTGAGTCCGTTATGCTATCTAACCACCCGATCCTCTGCCATCGTCTCCTCCATTTGCCTTGAATCTTCACCAGCTTCAGTGTCTTTTCCAGTGAGCTGGCTCTTTGCATCAGGTGACCATGGTATTGGAGCTTCAGCTTCAGCATTAGTCTTTCCAATGAATATTCAGGGTTGATTTCCTTTAGGATTGACTGGTTTGATCTCCTTTCTGTCCGAGGGGCTCTCAAGAGTCTTCTCCAACACCACAGCTCAAAAGCATCAATTCTTCAGTGCTCAGCCTTCTTTATGGTCCAACTCTCACAGCTGTACATGATTCCTGGAAAAGCCATAGCTTTGATTATACGAACTTCTGTCAGCAAAGTGATATCTCTGCTTTTTAATATGCTATCTAGGTTTGTCATAGCTTTCCTTCCAAGAAGCAAGCATCTTTTAATTTTTTGGCTGCAGTCACTGTGTGCAGTGATTTTGGAGCCCAAGAAAAGAAAATCTGTCACTGCTGCCTCACTTTCCCCCCTTCTATTTGCTGTGAAGTGATGGAACCAGATGGCATGATCTTAGTTTTTTGAATGTTGACTTTCACGCCAGCTTTTTCACTATTCTCTTTTACCCTCATCAAGAGGCTCTTTAGTTCCTCTTTGCTTTCTGCCTTAGAGTGGTAGCATTGCATTTCTGAGGTTATTGATATTTCTGTTGGCAATCTTGATTCCAGTTTGTTATTCATCCAGCCTGGCATTTCATGTGTTGTACTCTGCATAGAATTTAAATAAGCAGGATGACAATATACAGCTTTGTCATACTCCTTTCCAATTTTGAACCAGTCAGTTGTTTCATGTTTGGTTCCATTACTTCTTGACCTGCATTCAGGTTTCTCAGGATACAGGTATGTTGGGGTCCTTTAATGGACTGGAACCAGGTATGTTGGGGTCCTTTAACGGACCAGAACCTGGTGGTCTGGAGTCAACGATGAGAAAGTGAAAGAAGGAGAGAGGCTAATATTTCCTGGGTTATGGAGCCGGCTTTTGTGTTCCAGGAAATCAGCCAGAAATAGAGAGAGAGACAGAGAGAGACAGAGAGAGAGAGAGAGAGAGAAAGACACAGGGACCAGAGCTCTGATGGAGCAAAAGTGTTTTAATCAACATGGTGTGGGCATATATACTCTCTTACAAGGTAGTTATTCTCAGCAAAGATAAAGATTAAAATTCCAGACTTACAAAACATAGGCAATCCATATTAAAGAGAGCTGTAAACAATCACTTTTACCGTATGGTTCATAAGAAGGAAGAGGGTACTTATCATCATATTGAAAAACTAAAGAAGGAAATGCCTGGATTCCTCAGCCCCAGGAGAGGCTTGCCTCTCCTCTTAATTCTTGAGTATTCAGGAATTAATAAGGAACAGAGGATTCCTGATGTATCCAAAACAGCACACAGGAACCCTCCTGTTAAATGCTTCCTGACACAGATAAGGTGGTCTGGTAACCCCATCTCTTTTAGAATTTTCCACAGTTTGTTGTGATCCACACAATCAAAGGCTTTAGCTTAGTCAATGAAGCAGAAGTAGATATTTTTCTGAAATTCCCTTGCTTTGTCTATATTCCATTGAATGTTGGCAATTTGATCTCTAGTTCTTCTGTCTATTCTAAACCCAGCTTGTACATCTGGAATTTCTCTGTTCACATACTGCTGAAACCTAGCTTGAAGGATTTTGAGGATAACCTTGCTAGCATGTGAGATGAGTCCAACTGTACAGTAGTTTACACATTTGGGGGCATTGCCCTTCACTGGGATTGGAATAAAAACATCTTTTCCAGTCCTGTGGCCACTGCTGAGTTTTCCAAATTTGCTGACATAGTGAGTGCAGCACAATAACACCATCATCTTTAAGGATTTTAAATAGCTCAGCTGGAATTCTGTCACCTCCACTAGCTTTGTTCCTAGTAATGCTTCCTCAGGCCCACTTGACTTCACACTCCAGGATGTCTGGCACTAGGTGAGTGATTATACCATCATGGTTATCCAGGTCTTTGGATATATCTGTGTATTCTTGCTATCTCTTCTTAATCTTTTCTGCTTCTGTTAGGTCTTACCATTTCTGTCCTTTATTGTGCCCATCCTTGCATGAAATGTTCCCTCAGTATCTCCAGTTATCTTGAAGAGCCTTTTAGTCTTTCCTGTTCTATTGTTTGGGGCTTCCCAGGTGGCATGGTGGTAAAGAATCTACCTCCCAATGCAGGAGACACAAAAGATGGGGGTTCAGTCCCTAAGTAGGGAAGATCCCCTAGAGAAGGAAACGGCAACCCACTCCAGTATTCTTGCCTGGGAAATTCCATGGACAGAGGAGCCTGGTGGGCTACGATCCATGGGGTTGCAGAATTTGACATGACTGAGTGACTGAGCACACACATTCCATTGTTTTCCTCAATTTCTTTGCATTTTTCATTTAGGAAGGCCTTATTTCTCCTTGCTATGTCCTCTGTAACTCTGCATTCAGACGAGTATATCTTTCCCTTTCTCTCTTACCTTTCATTTCTCTTCTTTTTGCAACTACGTGTAAAGCCTCCTGGGGCAACCACTTTGCCTTCTTGCATTTCTTTCTCCTTGGGGATGGTTTTGGTCACTGCCTCAGATATAATGTTATGAGCTTCCATCCATAGTTCTTTAATCATCATTACACTTAGTTACTCCTTTGTCTATGGATGCCCTCTTCTTGTGCTCTGTAGAGATACATATTTTTTGCCTGATATTCTCTGCTCTTGGGCCATGTCATTTCACATGCAATCTGTATGTTTTTTTCCGGACAGATCTATCTTGCCCAAATTCTCAGTATAATCTTCAAAAGTACATAGCTGGAAGGCCCTATTTTATGGGAAAGATCAGTTGGCCATCAGATCAAAGAGACAAACAGTTCATGGTCTGCCACCTCAGAATTAAGCAAAACCCACTAACTCCTGAGGAAAGCTGACAGAATCTTCTGAAATGCATCATGTTCCCTCAAAGTGAGAACTGGCTGCCAAGGGTTAGAAGCCTGAGACAGCACTGTAGCAGTGCCACTCTGTAATGTTTTTAAAAGTGACTGCAAATTACAAATATCAGCTTTTTGATTTTTTGGTACTGCTGCTGCTGCTGCTAAGTCGCTTCAGTCGTGTCCAACTCTGTGCGACCCCATTGACAGCAGCCCACCAGGCTCCTCTGTCCCTGGGATTCTCCAGGCAAGAATATGGGAGTGGGTTGCCATTTCCTTCTCCAAAGTCGCTTCAGTCGTGTCCAGCTCTGTGCGACCCTATGGACAGCAGCTAACCATCTCCAAATTCTCAGAATGCAGTCATCAGTAGCTTATTTTGCAGTCCAGTGTCTTAGGTAGGTACCAAGTTTTTAGAATGGAGTTATTAATAGCTTAGTTTGTAGTCCAGTAATTTAGGTAGGTTGTTGAATTAGCCATTCATTACAGATCCCAGTGTATCACTTATGGTAGGCAATAGAAAGGCCACATATATAAAGGTTTCTCCTTTATATGGGAACCATAACACCACCAGAATTTAATATCTCTTCTGTATTTACTGTGTGTAGACATAGCACTAAGCACTTTGCATGTATTATTAATTTTAGTACCTGAGCTAGGTACTGATAGTATCATCTTCATGTGAGGAAATTGAGACTTAGGAAAATTAGGCTACTCACTCAGTTCCACACAACTAAGTAAATGGGACTAAGATTTGAACCTTGGAAATATAACTATTTCATGTTTTTTTGTTTGCTTAATAGGAGCCAAGGGAATATCCCTGGAAATATATTGGGGTGAAAGGGCAGAATATAAGACTGGATATGCAATACTTTACTGTCTTGAGGGTGCCTTCTCAGGATACAATACTATTAATAGAAACGCTGGCAAAACCCTTCAGAAATGTGGCAAGCTCATGACTAACATGGCTCTTAGAGAAAGACTGGGCCAATGGCGAGCAAAGTAGGAAGTCTGAGCTGCCCAGGAAGGTGGTAGTGAAGGAATAAAGAGATTGATGAAGAGGGTAAGCAAGAATATTATACAAATCAAGAAAATTTTCCAGAGGATTGTGTGCCATGGAAGGGCTCAGAGGACACACCATGTCATCAGAAACGATCTGGTGTAAGAGGAAATTAGCAGCACTAAGAAACCTAGTGGTGGCTCTGCAGGTCAGGGCTGATGGTACGGAAAGCAGTTACAGACCTGAGATCATTAATATCCACAGAGATGATGAGGCCCCAGAGTAATGGAGGCCAAATATTGGTGCATAACTCTCTCACAATTTCTGTAATAACCAACAAGTTTGAAGGGACATCAGTGGGCTTTGCTGACTCACACAGAGTTGTGGGGATGGCTCACAGAACTTGTTGTGCATATATGCTCAGTCATGGCTGACTCTTTGTGACCTCATGGAGTGCAGCCCACCAGGCTCCTCTGTCCATGGGATTTTTCAGACAAGAGTACTGGAGTGAGTTGCCATTTCCTATTCCAGGGGATCCTCCAGACCCAGGGATCGAACCTGAGTCTCCCGTGTCTCTTGTGTCTATCTCCTGCATTGGTGGGTGAATTCTTTACAACTGAGCCACCTGGGAAGCCCCCAATAGAACTTGGTGTCCCTACAGAAAGTAGAGGGCCAAGGATTTTTTTTTTAAGATTAACATCAACAACTTAAAAAAAAAAAAGCAAGAATGGAGGAACAGGAGACTGAAGTGATAAAAAGTGGTAATCTCTTGCTTAGACCATAGAGCTAAGCCAGTTTTCAAGTCCAGAACCCACGGACAGAAGAGGTGGTTGGTTCACTAAGAGGAAGCAACATGAAACACCGTGGCAAAAAGATTCTGTGAAGATTCTCTCTGTTCTTCATCAAAGAACCCTATGGTTCTTTCCTTAGGTGACTTTACCTGGGGAAAGAATATCCAGATATTCACAAGATGATTAGACCTGGTGTCTGAGCTGATATGCAGAGAACCAAAGCATCATTATGGTCACCCAGTTAGAACAGGGGCTTATAAGAGCCAGGGGATAAATGAATTTCTGGCACAAACAGGGGTCAAGTGTTCTCTCTTTATCAGGGTCTGGTTATACACCAGGAACTATTTCTTAAGAAGAGTATAACAATAACACCACATTTCATGCAATAGATGTAACCAGGGCTTCTACTTAGTTAAGCCTCTACTAGTTTGCTTTCCATAGTCAATCTCTTGGATTCATTTAGGCTCTACAGAGGCAGAACAGTAAATTAAATCCATATGTAATGTTTAATTTTGTGTGTTAACTTGACTGGGCCATGGACTGTCCAGACATTCAGCAAAACATTATTCTAAGTGTGTCTGTGAAGATGTTTCTGGGTGATAGTAACATTTGAGTCAGTAGGCTGAGTAAAGAAGATTGACCTTCCTGGAGTGAGTGGGTCCCATGTAATCAACCAAAGGCTTGACTGAACAAGCTGATACATTAGTCGTTTCCTGCCTTTTGTCTCAAGTGGAAACACTGGTTCTTCTGGGGTTCACAGTGTGTAGGTTTTCAGACTGGAACTTAAACTGCTTTGCTTCTCAGGCCTTTGACCCAAACGAGAACTACACCATTGACATAACTGAGTCTCTAGTTCACTGACTGCCTGGAGAGCTTAGGGCTTCTCAGCCTCCATAATTAGGCAAAATGATTCCTTATAATAAATCCCTTTCTCTCTTTCTATATACAAATAGGGATATATGTATAGATATAGATGCTTTCCGATACTTTGTTTGAGAGTGCCTGAAAGTGTCTATACTTTTCTTTCAGAAGCTCATCAGTGAGTTTGCAACAAGGCTACATTTCTCAATGGCTGATAATTCTCAATAACTAGCAGGAAGAGATAGTAAGGCAGGCCAATTCCTGGGCAGTATAGGGCTCCTTTGGCTCCAACCTTGGCTCAAGAACTTATTGACTTTATCAAAATGTTCTTAGAAATGCACATCAGTCTCTTTTTAATATAAATTTATTGATTTTAATTGAAGTTTAATTACTTTACAATATTGTATTGGTTTTGCCATACATCAACATGAATCTGCCACTGGTGTACACGTGTTCCCCATCCTGAACACGCCTCCCACCTCCCTCCCCGTACCATCCCTCTGGGTCGTCCCAGTGCCCCAGCCCCAAGCATCCAGTATCATGCATCAAACCTGGACTGGCGACTCGTTTCATATATAATATTATATATGTTTCAATGGCATTCTCCCAAATTATCCCACCCTCTCCCTCTCCTACAGAGTCCAAAAGACTGTTCTATACATCTGTGTCTCTTTTGCTTTCTCGCATACAGGGTTATCGTTACCATCTTTCTAAAGTCCATATATATGCATTAGTATACTGTATTGGTGTTTTTCTTTCTGGCTTACTTCACTCTGTATAATAGGCTCCAGTTTCATCCACCTCATTAGAACTGATTCAAATGTATTCTTTTTAATGGCTGAGTAATTGTGCCACAGCTTTCTTATCCATTCATCTGCTGATGGACATCTAGGTTGCTTCCATGTCCTGGCTATTATAAACAGTGCTGCGGTGAACACTGGGGTACACGTGTCTCTTTCACTTCTGGTTTCCTTGGTGTGTATGCCCAGCAGTGGGATTGCTGGGTCATAAGGCAGTTCTATTTCCAGTTTTTTAAGGAATCTCCATACTGCACGTTGGTCTTAAGTCTAAGAATTTTCTGACCCAAACTTTGTCACAGGGGTTAGAATTGTATCAAAGTGTATTAGCCCTCTTTACATCATAGGCATTTTCCTTAAGGAATCCTTTTACCATCTCATCATATCTTAATGTCTTCTTGAAGGACCTGAAAAGAAGAAAGGAGGCTTACCTTTCAATTTTGCCTTGGTTTGGATTCTAACGGAACACTTGAGAGAACTCTATGCTGTGCTTTGCTTAGGTGATCAGTCATGTTTGACTCTTTGGGATCCCATGGACTGTGGCCCACCAGGCTCCTCTGTCTTTGGGGATTCTCCATGCAAGAATACTGTGGTGGCTTGCCATGCCCTCCTCCAGGGGATCTTCCCAATCCAGGGATCAAACTCGGGTATCTTACATTGCAGGTGGATTCTTTACCATCTGAGCCACCTGAGTGTGGGGCATTACCGGGACACTGCCAAGGTTCTAGGCACAGGGGCCAAGGTGGATTACTTGGAACAATTTGGGGCATCCTCATTTAGAGAGTCAAGAATACTGGAGTAGGTAACCTATCCCATCTCCATGGGATCTTCCTGACCCAGGAATTGAGCCAGAGTCTCCTGCATTGCAAGTGAATTCTTTTCCTGCTGAGGTAACAGAGAAGCCCAGAGAATTCCATGCTGCTGCTGCTGCTAAGTCGCTTCAGTTGTGTCCGACTCTGTGCAACCCCAGAGACGGCAGCCCACCAGGCTCCCCCGTCCCTGGGCTTCTCCAGGCAAGAACACTGGAGCGGGTTGCCATTTCCTTCTCCAATGCATGAAACTGAAAAGTGAAAGTGAAGTCATTCAGTCGTATTCTAGTCTTAGCGACCCCATGGACTATAGACTACCAGGCTCCTCCATCCATGGGATTTTCCAGGCAAGAGTACTGGAGTGGGGTGCCATTGCCTTCTCAGAGAATTCCATAGGTTCGGTTTATTTAGGAAGTAATTCCAGGATGCTGGAGTGGGGAAGAAAAGAGAGTGACACACAAAAGGAAGCAAAGCCAGTCTAAGGATGTAATGTAAAGATAACCACAGTGGGCGGTGGGAATCCATTCTGTCACAACCTGCTGAGAAGGAAATAAATAGGTCCTACGATTTTCACCTACAAGATAGGAACTGGATCATTTACCCATGAGTTCTTGCCTCCCATTCTTGGCGGTTGCTCCATGACTCCAAACTTTGCTGAGCTGGCTCCTGTACATCAGACACTACACTAAGGGGGGGACTGTAAGACAGATGGAGAACTGGAGGGCAGATGCACTATTTTTCTTTTCCTCTTCGAATTTCTCGTTCTTTATACATACTTGTTTCTTGATAAATATTGAAGGAATGAATTGACTGATTGTTACAGATCATTTACTTTACTCCTCTGAAGCTGAAATTCCGCCACTTTGGTCACCTAATGTGAAAAGTTGACTCATTGGAAAAGACCCTAATGCTGGGAAAGGTTGAGGGAAAGAGGAGAAGGGGGTGACAAGGATGATATGGTTGGATGGTATCACCGACTCAGTGGACATGAGTTTGAACAAACTCTGGGAAATAGTGAAGGACAGGGAAACCTTCCATGCTGCAGCTCATGGGGCTGCAGAGACTCAGACGCGACTGAGTGACTGAACTGAACTGAACTGAACTGTAGTTCTCAAGTTTCAGTCTGTGAATAGAGCATAACAGAATCCCCTATGGAGACTTAAAAAATCAAATATGTTATAGTTCTATCTTCTGAGTACTAGTGATTTGGTTGGATGGCATCACCCACTCGATGGACATGGGTTTGGATGAACTCTGGGAGTTGGTGATGGACAGGGAAGCCTGGCCTCCTGCGGTTCACGGGGTTGCAAAGAGTCAGACATGACTGAGTGACTGAATTGAACTGAACATTTGAATATTCTGTGTTTAAAAAAAAATTTTCCTGTGATTTAAAGACAGAGTCTATGCTGGGATCTATTGACCTGTTTCCATCAACTAAAACTCGTCCTGCTTTGCTTCTAGAGGCAGGTGGATCAGACAGTAAAGAATTTTCCTGCAATGAAAGAGACCTGGGCTCAGTCCCTGAGTCAGGAAGATCCCCTGGAGAAGGGAATGGCAACCCATTTCATTATTCTTGCCTGGAGAGTTCCATGGACAGAGGAGCCTGGCAGGCTACAGTCCATAGGGTTGCAAACAGTAAGACACTACTAAAGTGACTTAGCATGCACTGATGAAGGTATTTGAGAGATGATCTCCCAAACATCTGAACTGTAGCTTTTCAGGTTTTGCATGTAAACCCTTCACTCATTTTGGCATCTTCCATTTGCCAGTGTCTGAGGATAGTTTTATAGACAGAAATAAAATCTATAATTACATATCATTTTAGGTATAGACTTAGTGTTTTCCCATCATAGATGAGTACGGTGGATTGATTCAAGTTTCTCATCTTTCCAATTCCCACTCAGGAATCACCAGGAATCAGTAATGACAAACCCATCTTGAATACAGGGTATCTTCAAAAGATATGTCTCAGTGCTCAAGGGCTCTAGGGTTATGACTGGAGATGAGCTCAAGAGAAGACACAGACACGATCAGAGAGGCCAGGATTTCAGCATTGCTCAATTTCACTTGATAACTTTTAATTCTGTCATCTAAACACATAGACTTAAGAGAGAGAAAAAGTAGTAGTAGTTGTTTTTTTTTTTTTTTTTCCCCTTAATTTCAGGAACCAAAGATCTAAAGAGTGAGGAAAATAGATATAATAAAAAAGTTTTAGAAACTTTGAGATATAAAAGCAAGAATCACATTTGTCCTAAAATCTCGTGGGCACACTTTTTAGTTTTAACATGCATGGTGGAGCAGCTGCTTTGATGTCATCTTTTGGCTACTCAAAGCCACTCTCTGCTGGCATTCTTCCGCAGGGGCTCCTTCCAAACAATCCCATGTATAAATTAACATGTAAAACCAAGACTTCTATTATCTCTTTCAGGCCAAACCATCTCAGAACAAGATGACAGTAATAATGTAGCAGGGAAAAGGATGTGACCCATAAACATCTTAATACTGCCTCTGACAAATATATTTTTACACTATAAAACACTGTAGACAGAAAATTCAAAGGATTCTAAAAAAGAGCAAGTAGAAGATAAAAGCATCTCTATTTCTACCAGCCAAAGAAAAACTTTTGATGTGCTTATTACTGTGAGTGAGGCTTCCCAATCCTCCTGTCAAAGCAGGACATGTGAGTTCAATCCCTGGGTTGAGAAGATCCACTGGAAGAAGAAATGGTAGCCCACTCCAGTACTGTTGCCTGGAGAATCCCATGGACAGAAGTGCCTGGTGGGCTAGAGTCCATGAGGTCACAAAGAGTCAGATACAAATGACTCACTGAGCACTCACTCGTTTGCTATACACATATTCTTTCTTTATTTAGTCATCTCCAAGAGATCAAATTGCCAACATCTGCTGGATCATCAAAAAAGCAAGAAAGTTCCAGAAAAACAATCTATTTCTGTTTTATTGACTATGCCAAAGCCTTTGACTATATGGATCACAATAAATTGTGGAATATTCTGAAAGAGATGGGAATACAGACCACCTGACCTGCCTCATGAGAAACCTGCATGCAGGTTAGGAAGCAACAGTTAGAACTGGACATGGAACAATAGACTGGTTCCAAATTGGGACAGGAGTACATCAAGGCTGTATATTGTCACCCTGCTTATTTAACTTATAGGCAGAGTACATCATGAGAAATGCCAGATGTGCTGGATGAAGCACAAGATGGAATCAAAGTTGCCAGCAGATATATCAATAACCTCAGATATGCGGATGACACCACCCTTATTATAGAAAGCAAAGATAAACTAAAGATCCTCTTGATAAAAGTGAAAGAGGTGAGTGAAAAATTTGGCTTAAAGCTCAATATTCAAAAAACTAAGATCATGGCATTTGGTCCCATCACTTCATAGCAAATGGATGTGGAAACAGTGGAAACGGTAGCTGACTTTATTTTGGGGGGCCTCAAAATCACACATGGTGACTGCAGCCATGAAACGGAAAGACATTTACTCCTTGGAAGGAAAGTTATGACCAACCTAGACAATATATTAAAAAGCAGAGACATTACTTTGCCAACAAAGGTCTGTCTCGTCAAGGCTATGGTTTTCCCAATAATCATGTATGAATGTGAGAGTTGAACTACAAAGAAAGCTGAACGCCAAAGAATTGATGCTTTTGAACTGTGGTGTTGGAGAAGAC
Source organism: Neotragus moschatus (assembly GCA_006410615.1). Lineage (NCBI taxonomy): Eukaryota > Metazoa > Chordata > Mammalia > Artiodactyla > Bovidae > Neotragus > Neotragus moschatus. The sequence continues at coordinate 152,034 of SJYA01002586.1, forward strand.
TCTTGAGAGTCCCTTGGACTGCAAGGAGATCCAACGAGTCCATCCTAAAGGAGATCAGTCCTGGGTGTTGATTGGTAGGACTGATTTTGAAGCTGAAACTCCAATACTTTGGCCACCTGATGTGAAGAGCTGACTCATTGGAAAAGATTCTGATGCTGGGAAAGATTGAGGGCAGGAGGAGAAGGGGATGACAGAGGATGAGATGGTTGGATGGCATCACTGACTCAACGGATATGGGTTTGGGTGGACTCCAGAAGTTGGTGATGGACAGGGAGGTCTGGCGTGCTGCAGTTCATGGGGTCACAAAAAGCTGGACATGGCTAAGTGACTGAACTGAAATTGTTATCTAGATTCACCTTATCCTTCCTTGTATCACTCACATTGCTGCCATCATATATGTACAAAAAGTTTTTTTTATATTAACTATTATTTATTTAACTTTACAGAAGCAGAATCATGGTATCAAAGAGTATCAATGTTTTTCTATTTCTTGAGAAAAAGCCAAATTAAAGAAAGAAAACACATGTTGAGATACATGTGGATTCCACAGTGTTTCTATTTTTAGTATATAATTGTTTTGATTTTGTTGTTCAGGTGCTCAGTCTTGTCTGACTTTGAGACCTCATGAACTGCAACACGCCAGGCTTCCCTATCCTTCAACATCTCTCAGAGTTTGCTTACTCATGTCCATTGAGTTGGTGATGCCATCCAACCATCTCATCTTCTGTCATCCCCATCTCTTTCTGCCTTCAATTTTCCCAGCATCAGGGTCTTTTCCAGTGAGCCAGCTCTTTGCATCTGGTGGGCAAAGTGTTGGAGCTTCAGCTTTAGCATTAGTCCTTCTGATGAATATTCAGGCTTGATTTCTTTTAGGATTGACTGGTTTGATCTCCTTTCTGTCCAAGGGACTCTCAAGAGTCTTCTCCAACACCACAATTCAAAGGCATGTATTCTTCAGTGCTCAGCCTTTTTTGCCATCCAGTTCTCACATCTGTACGTGACTACTGGAAAAACCATAGATTTGACTATGTGGACCTTTGTTGGCAAAATAATGTCTCTGCTTCTTAATAGGCCATCTAGGTTTGTCATTGTTTTTCTTCCAAGGAGCAAGCGTCTTTTAATTTCATGGCTACAGTTACCATCTGCAATGATTTTGGAGCTCAAAAAAATAACGTCTGTCACTGCTTCCATATCTACCGTGAAGTGATGGGACTGGATGCCATGACCTTAGTTTTCTGAATGTTGAGTTTTAAGCCAGCTTTTTTACTCTCCTCTTTCATCTTCATCAAGAGGCTTTTTCATTCTTCGTTTTCTGCCATAAGTATGGTGTTATCTGTATATCTGAGATTATTGATATTTCTCCCAGCAATCTTGATTCTAGCTTGTGCTTCATACAGCCCAGCATTTCACATGATGTACTCTTCATATAAATTTAATAAGCAGGGTGACAATATACAGACTTGACATATTCCTTTCCCAATTTGGAACCAGTCCATTGTTCCATGTCTGGTTCTAACTGTTGCTTCTTGACCTTTCAGGTTTCTTAGGAGGCAGGTAAGATGGTCTGGTATTCTCATCTCTTAAAGAATTTTCCGCAGTAAAAAGCTTTAGGATAGCCAGCTTTAGGATAGGAAGTTTCCAGGTGGTCCAGTGGTTAAGACTCTGTGCTCCAAATGCAGGAGATGTGGGTTCAGTCCCTGGTTGAGAAAGATCCTGTATGCCAAATGGTGAGGCCAAAAAACAGAAAAAGGTTGTGCATAGATAAACTTTGTGAACTGAGTGCTTCATAGGTGGTGCTAGTGGTAAAGCAACCGCCTGCCAGTTCAGGAGACATAAGAGATGCTGGCTCGATCTCTTGGTTGGGAAGATTCCCTGGAGGAGGAAATGGCACTCCACTCCAGGATCTTGGGATTCCCTGGTGGCTTAGGTGGTAAATAAAATCTGCTTGCAATGTGGAAGACCTGGGTTTGATCCCTGGGTTGGGGAGATCTCCCGGAGGAGGGCATTACTGCTGAGTAAAGGGCAAAGAAGAATGAAATACATGTGTCTAAAAGAGTGTTTTCTACTGGAGACCATGATGGCAGCATGCTGATTTTTCTCCTCTTTTCCTCCCACTATGCATTAGCCTTCTTGGATTATCATGTAGTAATTTTAGGGAGCAGCTGGGACCTCTAGGTCACAATGGAAAGGTAACTGTCCATTTATTCATCTAACACATATTCACTGAGTTACTACAACATGCCAGGAAACTTTCTAAGTATTGGAGGTATAGAGGTGAAAGAGACAGACCAAACTCACCTAGGAAAGGGTAAGTGGCAGATGATTTAGGGTGGGTCATATATAGGGAGCAATTGAATTGCTGCTTTAGTTTTGGAGTCAAGGAAAGCTTCTCTGAGGGAGACAGGCTGAAGCTCAGATGTGAAGGGCAAGTGGGAATCAGTTCCAGTGATTTTAGAGAATGACCATTCAAAGCAGAACTTGTTTTGTCATAGCAAATAAAAGGAGGGCAGCACACCTGAAATCTATCATTTTCTTCAATTATGAGCCTAAGAAAAAATAAAGCAATGATTGTTTGAAGTGTCTTATTTTGTTATCATTAGAAATCACACACTTTCCTACTAAATTATGGTTTTTGCTGCTTTATTTAAATAATATACTCATTATTTCAATATTAGAGTATGTATTATGTCTGTTGCTAAGTATATTATTTAATGTTTTAATAAAAATAGCATATATATTACTGTTAAAATATCTTAAAATATTTTGATGATGATATCACCATAATTGTTTTATATTCTTGACTTTATGCCTTTAAGGCTTCCCTGGTTGCTCAGCTGGTAAAGAATCTGCTTGTAATGAAGGAGACCTGGGTTTGATCTCTGGGTTAGGAAGAGCCCCTGGAGGAGGGCATATACTGGAATGGCAAGCCACTCCAGTATTCTGGCCTGGAGAATTCCATGGACTGTATAGTTCATGGGGTCACAGAGAGTCGGACACAACTGAGCGACTTTAACGCCCACTTATGCCTTTAAAATATTGATAAACAGCTAGTAGTTTCATAAGGGGGCTGAAAGGATTTATGGCACCAAAGACTTTATGGGCTGCTTTTTAAAGAAAAGAAGGCCTGTGGAATTGTTGTCAACAATATCATAGAGGGTGTACTGTAGTCCATGGTTTACCCATGCCAGTAAGTCCAAATATTTACAGCAAAAACTAGCAGATAGTCTTGGAAAGAATTATTTATTTAGATATGTAAGATAATGAAATAATAGTATAGTCGGAAAATCAAGTGGAGAAAAGATGCTGAATAACTTGGTTTTATGAGGAAAGCCAATAAAATCTCAGGACCGAAAAAAAAAAAAAATAGCAGATGCTTTTTTCTTTCTCTTTTTAAAAATTTGACTTTATTTCTTAGATTTACAGCAAATTGAATGGAAGATGTAGAGATTTCCCATATATGCCCTGACATCATCCATGTATAACTTCTCCCTTTTCTCAACATCCCCCATCAGAGTGGTATAATTTTTACAAAAGATGAACTCACCTCACACATCATAATCACCCCCAAGTCTATAGTCTGCACTAGAGTTCATTCTTCATGTTGTATATTTTACAAGTTTGGATAAGTATATGAAATCCTGTATCTACAATTACAGTAGCATACAAGAGTTGTTTCACTGCCCTAAAAATCCTCTGTGTTCCACCTATATAGCCCTCCTTCCCCATTAACTCCTGGCAACTACTGAACTTTTCACTGTCTTCATAGGTTTTGCCTGTTCCAGAAAGTCATACAGTTGGAATCAGTGAAAGGCCTTTTCAGATTGATCTCTTTCACTTAATAATATACATTTAAATTTCCTCCATGTCTTTACATGGCCTGATAGCTCATATCTGAATAATATTCCATTGTCTGGATGTGTTTTGGTTTATCTATCTATCCACCTCCTTAAGGACATTGTGGTGGCTTCCAGGTTTTAGCGTTATGAATAAAGCTGCTTGAAACATATGTGCAGGTTGTTGTGTAGAGATNCAGCAAATTGAATGGAAGATGTAGAGATTTCCCATATATGCCCTGACATCATCCATGTATAACTTCTCCCTTTTCTCAACATCCCCCATCAGAGTGGTATAATTTTTACAAAAGATGAACTCACCTCACACATCATAATCACCCCCAAGTCTATAGTCTGCACTAGAGTTCATTCTTCATGTTGTATATTTTACAAGTTTGGATAAGTATATGAAATCCTGTATCTACAATTACAGTAGCATACAAGAGTTGTTTCACTGCCCTAAAAATCCTCTGTGTTCCACCTATATAGCCCTCCTTCCCCATTAACTCCTGGCAACTACTGAACTTTTCACTGTCTTCATAGGTTTTGCCTGTTCCAGAAAGTCATACAGTTGGAATCAGTGAAAGGCCTTTTCAGATTGATCTCTTTCACTTAATAATATACATTTAAATTTCCTCCATGTCTTTACATGGCCTGATAGCTCATATCTGAATAATATTCCATTGTCTGGATGTGTTTTGGTTTATCTATCTATCCACCTCCTTAAGGACATTGTGGTGGCTTCCAGGTTTTAGCGTTATGAATAAAGCTGCTTGAAACATATGTGCAGGTTGTTGTGTAGAGATAAGATTTTAACTCCTCTAAATAAGGAGCGAGATTGCTAGACTATATGATAAAAGTATGTTTACTTTTATAAGAAGCATTAGACTGTCTTTTGAAGCAGTTGTACCATTTTGCATTTCCACCAGCAATGAATGAAATTTCCTGTTGCTTCACATCCTTGCCAGCATTTGGAGTTGTCAGTGTCCTGGATTTTGGCCATTCTAATAGGTGCATAGTGGTATTTCAGTGTTGTTTTAAATTGTGTGTCATTGCCATCTGCATATCTTCTTTGTTGATTTCTGAGTTCATGAAGGTATATAGTTTCTGCCTAGCAGAAGTAGTTGATAAATGTTTGTTTAGGTAATTGAATTTGGCTGCAAAGAATGCACAACTCATCTCACAAGTGAGTTCCCAACTCAAAAGTTAGATGCAGCTCACCAAGGACATCTTCTAAACGTTTCAATACTTAAGTATTTAAACAATCGAAACTTTTCCTTTAGAATGTAGTGAGTGAAATAGACTCATAGGAAACACTTTTAGTAGACATGTTTTATTTGCCGATCATAAAATGTATCATTAAATGAAAAGGAGATTTCTCAGCCTCTCACTGCCATTTTGCAGTTGCTCAGAAATCTTTGAGAGGGCTTCACCCTTCATTAGAGGAAATCCCACTGGATCCTTGTGATGTGACAAGTAATTTGGCCTCTTCAACTGTGTCAACACAGCTAGACAACTGGGTGAAAACGGAATTACTATAAATCAACCTCTTACCTCAGTTTATTTTCCCTGGGCAAAGTCAGCATTTTTCATTTACTCAGGGCAAAAACAATCTTTTTGAATTGATTGTAAGAGTCTTCACTAATTAAGTGATCCCTAGAGTCACCACTTTAAATGTCTAAAGATAATTTGGTGCAACATGTTTAGCACTTACCCAGAAGATGGAATGCACTTATTTGATAACTGAAGAGCTTGAACTGTGCATGCTTTAATCAGAAAGTCATGACATTTGCAGTTAAATTTTACCCTCACAGGTCAGAATAAAGAACTAATTATGAATATGTATGACTAGAGGTATTTGGAGATTTCCTTATTTATTTAGTCATCCTCAAAAACTATTGCTGTTCTCTACTGAGATTTCCAATACATTTTTAAAAAATAATTGAGACTTCTTCATGTATAGCAGGTGTTCTTTTCCATATCAACTATATATTATGAGATTCTTGAATATTAAATAAATTGGAAATAATCATTATTTTCTAGTACTTTTGGAATTCTATTCTGTGTTTTTAAACAAACTGCCTTATAGAGCATCACCACAGTTTTATTTATTAATACATTTTTATTTAAAAAGTTTTAGGACTACAGAAAAGTTACTGAGACCTTCTTTAAACCTCAAACCCAGTTTTCCCTGTTATTAACATCTTATATTATTAATACTATGCTGGACCATAGAGAAAGCTAGGGAATTCCACAAAAACATCTACCTCTGTTTCATTGACTACACCAAAGCCTTGACTGTGTGGATCATAAAAAACTGGAAAACTCTTAAAGAGGTGGGAGTACCAGACCATCTTACCTGTCTCCTGAGAAACCTGTATGCAGGTCAAGAAGCAATATTTAGAACTCTGTATGGAACAACTGATTGGTTTAGGATTGAATAAAGAGCACAACAAGGCTGTCTGCTTTCACCCTGTTTATTTAATCTATATGTGGAGCACATCATGAGAAATGTTGGGCTGGATGAGTTACAAGCTGGAAATAAGACAGGAGAAACATTAATAACCTGCAATATGTGGATGATACTACTCTAATGGCAGAAAGCAAAGAGAAACTAAATAGTCTCTTGATGAGGGTGAAGGAGTAAAGAGGCGGCTTAAGTCTAACTATTAAAAAAACCTAAGATCATGGCATCTGGCCCCATTTACTGCATGACAAATAGGGGAAAAGGTGGCAGTACTAACAGATTTCCTCTTCTTGGGCTCTAAAATCACTGCAGATGGTGACTGCAGCCATGAAATCAAAAGACGCTTGCTTCTTGGTAGGAAAACTACGACAAACCTAGACAATGTATTGAGAAACAGAGACATTACTCTGCCAACAAAGGTCTGTATAGTCAATGCTATAGTCTTTCCAGTGGTCAGGTTCAGTTGTGAGAGTTGGACTGTAGAGAAGGCAGAGCACCAAAGAACTGATGCCTTTGAACTGGAGAAGTCTCCTGAGAGTCCCTAGACAGCGAGAAGATGAAACCAGTCAACCTTGAGGGAAATTAACCCTCAATACTCTTTGGAAGGACTAATGCTGAAGCTGAAACTCCAATATTTTGGCCATTTGATGTGAACAACAGACTCATTTGAAAAGTCCCTAATGCTGGGAAAGATTGAGGGCAGAAGGAGAACAGAGGATCAGAGGATGAGATGTCTGGATGACATCACCGATGCAATGGACATGAACTTGGGGAAACTTCAGGAAATCATGAGGGACAAGGAGGCCTGGCATGCTGCAGTCCGTGGAGTCCCAAAGAGTCGGACATGACTGGGCGACTGAACAACATTGTTGTCACAACTAGCGAAACAATAATGACATATTATTATTAACTAAAGCCCATGCTTTCCTTTGTTTTTATCTACTGTGCCCTTTACTTAATGATACCACATTATGTATTATCATCACGACTCCTTCAAACTCCGCTTGACTGTGACAGTTTCTGACTTTTCTTGCTTTTGATGAGCTTGACAGTTTTGAAGTATATTGACCAGATATTTTGTAGAATGCCCCTTAACTGGAATTTATCTGATATTTATCTCATGATTACAGTGGGTTTGTGTGTGTTTGTGTGGATGACCACAGAAATAAAGTATCATTCCCATCACATCACATCAAGAGTACATATTTTCAACATGACATCACTGTTGATGTGAACTTTGATCACATGGCTTGAGGTGGTACTTGACTGATTATTGCACTTTTTCTCCTTTCTCATACCATCTTCTATGGAAAAAATCACTGTGCACAGCCTCCACTGAAGGGATGAGTAGCTACGCTCCACCTTTGTGAGAACAGAACATCCACAAACATTTGTTTGAATTCTTCATGGGAGATTTGTTTAGTCTTTCTATTTATTTATTCAGTCACACATTTATATAAGTATGGACTTATTGATGTTTATACTCTGGTTTATAATTTACTGCCACTATATTTATTTTGTTGCTCAAATTATTCTTCCTTGGCCAATGAGAGCTCTTACATTTGATTTCTGTGTTCTTTTGACATACTCCCATCAATGTAATTTTTGGAATATGTCAATATTTTCAGATAATGTCTGATGTTTCAGGCCTATTTGATATATTTATTGCTCTGGCATTAGAATCAGCCATTTCTTCAAGGACGCTTCGCTTACTTTATTGGAAAGTGATATTAGAAAAAAAGATTTGAGTGAGATCTGTGTTTGTTGCTATGGAGGTATTGTTCTAAGACCCTCTCAGGTAGCAGAGACAAGAAGTCTGTTATTCAACTACTGAAGGACATCTTGGTTGCTTCCAGTTTTCATAATTTTAATAATTTTAATTTTCAAGAAGCCCACTTAAAGAACCTGTGAAACCTAACCATATTCTGTGGAACCTCTTCTCTTATGTCCAACATGTCTTTTGTTTTCTTTTGATCTTAATGGAGGGGCTTCCCTGGCGGCTCAGCTGGTAAAGAATCCGCCTGCCAATGCAGGAGACACAAGACATGTGGATTCAATCCCTGGATTGGGAAGATCCCCTGGAGCAGGAAATGGCAACCCATTCCAATATTTTTGCCTGGACAACTCCATAGACAAAGGAGTATGGTGCGCTCCAGTCCACAGGATCACACAGTTGAATACTACTGTGTGCACACGCATTGTCTTAATGGAAATAAAATGGCAAACAAATTTGAGATAAACCAGTTCTGAAAATGGACAATGAGGGAGTTAGCCCAAAATATATGGCAGAATTATAGGGATTCTGCCCCTGTCTCCAGGCTGGATCTATCTGCAATTTAAAGAGTGCTTTCTTCCAGATACTGAGACATTCCATAACTTACCTAAGATTTAGAAATATGCGAATCTAATAATCCACTGGTACAATATGCAGTTTTGCTAAATTTTTGTATTTCTCTCAAGTCCTGTAATTATAATTTGCTGCTGCTAAATTTCAGGGAAGTATCTAATTCCCTCTCTCTTTTTATTAACTCACATTGTTTTGGCCACTGAAACATATGCCTTATGTATCTTATTCATTTGTATCATTTTGTTGCATTTGATCTCTTTTTTACTAGAACTTCAGAGTTATTTACATACATTATATGTCCTATTAGTGTACAGCCCTACATTTAAAAAGAAACAATCAATTTTATTGAGTGCAGATAAGCTACAGAATCCCATAGGAGGGAGCATAGCATTTTAGCCATTATTCCAGACAAAGTTTCATAAGTAATTATTGATTGAAAAGTATATTTTATTATCTTTCCTATATTTCCCGTCTCTATTGACCATTTAGATTGGTTGTTAGGAATAATTTTTAGGTAACTTTGTGAAAGAATTTGCTAGCACCAAATGGGCTCAATATACTGTTCATTTACACTTAAATTTATCTTTAATTTCTGAAGTTAAGATTAAGACAGTGTATTCATATTAACATGACTTCTGAAGTTTAACAAATCTGTGTATCTTAGGTCCATTTTCTTTCTTTCCTAAGCCTATAATCCTGTATAATTACATTTTTAAAAAAATCTTTGAGCCACAGTTTAATATTTATACAGTTAAATTGAATATATAAAGTTCAATAAACAATGTAAAGCCAATTTCATGTATTTCTATTTTATCATGCAATTTTCAAAAGTACATTTTGTACCATGGATCAGCTGAACATCAGCAAGGTTTCTATCCTTCCTGAGCCTCGCTAACACTTGCTCTTACTTGAGTTTGAATTCTTACCTTTAGTATTAAAGCTGTACTTGTTCTCTTTACTGATTAAAAGTACAAGTAAAAGTGTTAATTATACATATTTCATGATAAATTCTTGTTAGAAATGAAATAAATCTCAAACTTCTTTGAGGAAATTTATTTGAGTCATAAATAGTCTCTCATAGCATTGTTTATGCTGCCCCTCTGGGAAAAAAAATGATTCTGTCAACTTTTGACATGCTATGAACTAAGAGAAAATAATATTGCTCTGTATTGACTTGCTCAACTCAAACGTAGAAAAGTAAGGAAATTCAAACTTTAATAGTTTTAACTATGTGAAGAATACATGTGTCATATATGATGTGTGTCTGGAGCATGAGTGTGCATGTTAACTTTGGAGAAGAGATACCATTTTTTACCATCTGAGTGAAACAGAAAGTTGCTCAGCTGTGTCCAACTCTTTGCAACCCCGTGGACTATACAGTCCATGGAATTCTCCAGACCAGGATACTGAAGTGGGTAGCCTTTTCCTTCCCCAGGGGACCTTCTCAACCCAAAGATCGAACTCAGGTCTCCCGCATTGCAGGAAGGTTCTTTACCAGCTGAGCCACAGGGGAAGCAAAACAATACTGCCCAAATAATACATAATATTTAGATGGGTGTTAATTTATTATAGTAGCCATAGGAAGTTAATACAATGAGCTTCTAGGAAGACTTGACCTCTTTGCTGTTTCTCCAATATGTTAAGCTCCTCTTTAGGAATTGTTATTCCCTCTGTCTGAACACTCTGCCCCTGTTATCTGGGGTCTTCCTCACTCATTCCATTCAAAGTTCTGCTCAAATACCACTTAGTAAGAGAAGCTTCCTCTGATCACCTAACCTAAAATAGCAGCTCCATCCCACACTCCCTCACTCTATTTCTCTTTTTAACTTTGACTATCACCTAATTAGAAGTGATAGAATATCACCTATAGAATATAAGCATCACATGGGTGTTCCTCTCTTTTACTGCTATAGATTCTCCAGAATCTTCTTTGCACACAATAGATATTCAATAAATATATATTAAGTGGTTGAATGAAATAGAGATCGTCTTTGTCTGTTTTCATGAGGATGCACGGTGGACATGAAAGAAAACTAATTTCTAGTATGCTAGTGAAATATTTTATAAAGGTTATGTAAGTGATGGCCTCCGGTTACCTGTTACAAACATTAATTATAAAGCAGAGAGAGACAAAATCGATGCTAATGCCAAAATATTAGAAACTGTACCAACTTTACCCTCTGTAAAGTTGGGTATAAATGGACTATCTGTGAATTTACTCTTTGTAACACTAAGAAAAATTATATGACCAATTTTTCACTTTTATCTCTACATAGCAGTGGTTCTTAATTTTTAAATGTTAAATTTCCTTAGGCGTTATTCTCTTTCAAGCAGTTAATGATGTGTAAACATTTTTAATACAATAGAAGAACATGCTATTTAAAGAATCCCTGCTGGTTGAGTTCTTTTTAATGTGATGAAATGGTCAGTGCTCAATTTTTCCAAATCAGTTGTTTTAACAACATATCTGCCACTTTAATGATAGATAAGCTTGATTCTATTCATTGAGCTTTTTTTCTTTTTGCCATGAATTAGACAAGATATGAAAAGGTAATATCTTTTTTTAAATTTCAGTGAATTGATGTACAATATTATATGTTGCAGGAGTACAATATAGACTTTAACAATTTTAAAGGTTATTCCATTTATAGATATTATAAAATGTTGGCTTTATTCCGTGTGTTGTACAATATATTCTTGTAGCTTATTTTATACTTAATTGTTTGTAACTCTTCATTCCCAAGCCCTATATTTCCCCTCTCTCCTTCCCTCTTACCCACTGGTAACCACAAGTTTATTCTCCATATCTGTGAGTCAGCCTTTTTGCTTTATTCACTGGGTTTGTTGTATTATTTAGATTCCACATATAAATGATATTATATAGTATTTGTCTTTCTTTAATTGATTTTACTTAGCATAATATCCTCTAAGTCCAGTCATATTTCTGCAAATGGCAAAATTTCATTCTTTGTTATGGCTGAGTATTTTATCATTTTACATATATACCACAGCTTCTTTTTCATTCATCGTTATGGGCACTTAGGTTGCTTTCATATCTTGGTAATTATAGACAATAGTGCTAGAAAAGGCAGAGGAACCAGAGATCAAATTGCCAACATCTGCTGGATGATGGAAAAAGCAAGAGAGCTCCAGAAAAACATCTATTTCTGCTTTATTGACTATGCCAAAGCCTTTGACTGTGTGGATCACGATAAACTGTGGAAAATTCTGAGAGAGATGGGAATACCANGATGCTGGGAGGGATTGGGGGCGGGAGGAGAAGGGGAGGACAGAGGATGAGATGGCTGGATGGCATCACTGACACGATGGGCATGAGTTTGAGTGAACTCTGGAAGTTGGTGATGGACAGGGAGGCCTGGCGTGCTGCAATTGATGGGGTCGCAACGAGTTGTACACGACTAAGTGACTGAACTGAACTGACATATATTTATATATATATTAAAGATTATATTTTATGATCATATCAGAGACGGCAATGGCAACCCACTCCAGTATTCTTTCCTGGCAAAGCCCATGGACTCAGAAGCCTGTTAGGCTGTGGTCCGTGGGGTCGCTAGGAGTCTGACACGACTGAATGACTTCACTTTCATGCATTGGGGAAGGAAATGGCAACCCACTCCAGTGTTCTTGCCTGGAGAATCCCAGGGACAGAGGAGCTTGGTGGGCTGCCATATATATAGATATATATATATATCTCCAGCAACTAAGAGATGTGTGGTTAAAAGATCTATCCACTTTCCCTCAAATTAGAACCACTATGAGAGCCATTCCAGCCCTCGGGCTTCCTGAGGGTTCCGTTGCTTCTATTTAACTTTACAGAAGTTCACCTTATCTTTCAAGCCCAAGTCCCTCATTTCCTCAAAGGTTTTGTTTCCAAGAACATATACTAGTAAACCTCCTACATACATATCTCCTTTATAGAGTCACTTGACTGGGAAAAAACGAAAACAGAAACAATTGTTTTAAAATCCCCAAAGCTAGAAAGAAAGTTGGCAATGGAAGTGATTCTAAGAAGCAAACTATAAAATCAGATTTGGGAATCAGATCACCCTCTAGCCTATGACTGGACTTAGAATACAGATATTATGTGAAATACTGTAATAGTGCAATTATTGAAACTTTCATTAGCATTAAAATGAGATATAATTGAATAATTTGAGAAATACCAGACACTGAGGAGGTTGATGAAAGTATTCACTTTAAATACTAGAGAGTTAGATGGCTATGTAGATGATTAAGTCATAGAAGAAAGACAAGTTTAGGCCGAAGGTGATCAATTTAAGATGAATGATGAAAGCCAAGGGACCTTTTTCGAAATATAGAAAAAGACTCATCTTTTGCAGCAGAAAGACAGAAAAAAAAAAAAAGAGAGAGACTCAAGATCAATCTTTAATTGTAAAGGTATAAGGGCTCCAGCCTTTACAATCAAAGGATTAATTTTCAACCTTACTGTGCCAAGATCACCAAACCCTCATACCACACATATATGACATGTTTTGCTAAGTTTATGTGCTCTCTGCCTCTTTATATGTCTGAACTATTTCATAAGCATAAAAACAGTGACTATGTTATCCAAGTAAGTTGGCTTTTCAACTCTGAAAACTGTAGAAACACAAAGATTAGACAGTTCAATTATTATTAAATCCTGTGAAAAATGACCGAACATGTCTATCTGATCTTTGTATTTACTATGAATCGACATCCATGCAAAACTAAATCATTAAGGAAGTTAAGATATGATTGTAAGCATGTTAGAGACGTATGAGTGTCTGCTAGAGAAAAGCACAATTTTTGTAAGATAAACCAGAGGAATCCAATTAAACTTCTAGAATCACAAACACAGCTCTGAATAAAATTGAAGATTTTTCTCTGATTACTAATGAGAAACCTTTGGAGTGATTGTTTGCTAATTAGAACCAAGTGGGATTATGTCTATGTGATACAGAAATGAAGTGAGCTGCTGTTGCATTAGAATGTGTGCAAGAACAGCAATCATGGGAAATGACAAGCAGCCGTGATGGCTGCAGATGCATAACATTTTGTACGCAATTGACTCCATCGTAGTAAAAGTGTATCCTTTTCATAAGACTGAATGTAAAAATAATCTTTCCAAAATAATATCTCTTTTTATTGAGGTATAATTGATAAATTTGTATAAATTTGAAGTATACTAGATGGCCATTTGATTTCTGCATATATTGTGAAATGATTACCACAATAAAAGATAGTTATGCATCCATCACTTCATACAGTTACCTTTGTATATGTGTTTAGTGAGAACATTTGAGATCTATTCTCTAAGCAACTTTCAAGTATACAATTCCATATTGTTAACTGTAGTCAATGTGCTGTACATTAGACCCTGGAATTTATTCAACTTATAAATAAAAGTTTCTACCGTTTGATCAATATTTCCCAGTTTCCCCCATCACCCAGCCACTGACAACCACTACTCTACTCTGTTTTTGAGTTTTATTTTTTTTCTCTTTTCTTCTGCTTTAATGCAAATTTAATGGCCACTTGCAAAATCTCTTAGTTTTGTCTTATACTTTTATTTATCTACAATGAAAATTGCAGTTGTAGAGTAGTCTATGCTTTGGCAGTGTCCACTTATTTTAATATCTAATAAATTTTCAATTTTTTGCAACATATGCTAAAAACCCTGACACACACAGATACATAGTCACAAAAAGGACCAAAGTTACCATTAACACACAGTACAGGTTGTTTCAAAGAATACTATAATCCTTGAAGACTCTTCAAAGAGAATTCAAGTTGCATGATTTCCTTTTTTATTACAACAATGAGACATCTACAGACAGGCATCTGTCAGTGAGCAAGCTTTACAAGTAAGACAGTGCTATGAGCTGAATTGTGTCCCCTGAAAATTTCATGGGCAGAAGCCTAGCCCCCAAAATGACTATGTTTTTGTTGTGTTCTGATAATTTTTTCTTGTTAATTTTTATTTTATATTGGAGTATAGTTGATTAATAATGTTGTGTTAGTTTCAGGTATACAGCAAAGCAATGTATATAACTGAATCATTTCAGTTATATGAATAGATCATATACATATATGGGGGCTTCCCTCATAGCTCAGTCAATAAAGAATTTGCCTGCAATGCAGGAGACCACGGTTGCATCCCTGGGTCAGGAAGCGCCCCTGGAGAAGGAAATGGCAACCCACTCTAGTACTTTTGCCTGGAGAATCCCATGGACAGAGGAGCCTGGTGGGCTACAGTCCATGGGGTCACAAAAGATGGAAACGACTTAATGACTACATCACTACCACATACGTATGTGTATATATATATACACATATATATCTGTTCTCATTCAAATTCTTTTTTTCATTTAGACTACTGAAAATATTGAACAGAGTTCCTTGTGCTATACAGTAGGTCCTCACTGGTTATCTATTAATATTTTAAATATAACAGTGTGTACATGTCAATCCCAAACTCCCAGTATATCCTTCCCCCCAACTTTCTCCCCCTGGTAATCATAAGTTCCTTCTCTGAGTCTGTGAGACCTAAATGTAAGATGATACTGTGAACATAAAACTCTTAGAGGGAAACATAGGCAGAACGCTGTCTGATATAAATCACAATAATATCTTTTTTGATATGTCTTGTTTCCCAGAGTAATGGAAATAAAAATAATAAATAAATAGGGCATAATTAAATTCAAAATCTTTGGCACAGCAAAGGAAATAATAAAACAAAAAGACAACCCACAGAATGGAAGAAGATATTTGCAAACAATGCCACTGACAGTGGATTAGTCTCCAAAATTTACAAATAGCTCTTGCAGCTCAATATCATCAAAACAAACAACCCAATCAAAAACTGGGCAGAAGACTTAAATAGACATTTCTCCAAAGAAGACGTACAGATGACCAAGAAGCACATGAAAATATGTTCAACATCTATAATTATTCAAATCAGAACTGCAATGAGACATCACCTTATGTCGGTCAGAATGGCCATCATCAAATAGTCGTAAACAGTAAATGCTGGAGAGGGTGTGGAGAAAAGAGAATCCTCCTACACTGTTGGTGGGAACATAAATTGGTAACAGCCATTATGGGGAACAGTATGGAGATTTCTTGAAAAACTAAAAATAGAGCTGCCATATGATCTAGCAACCCCACTTCTGAGAAGGTATCCAGAGAAAAATGTGGTTCAAAAGGATAGATGCACCCCAGGGTTCGTTGCAGCACTATTTACAATAACCAAGATATGGAATAACTTAAATATCCATCTACAGATGAATGGATAAATAAAATGTGTTACATATATACAATGGAATAGTAGTCAGCCAGCAAGTGAAGTTAAGTCAGAAAAAGAAAAACATATATATTAGCACATATTAGTAGAATCTAGAAAAATGGTACAGACGAATCTATCTGCATGGCAGGAATTGAGGCACAGGGGCAGAGAACGCCCATGTGGACATGGTGGCAGAGCAAGGGAAGGTGGCATGAATTGGGAGATTAGTATGGACATGTCTATATACTACCATGTGTAAACTAGATAGCTGGTGGGAACCTGCAGTACAGTGCAGGGAGCTCCACTCAGTGCTCTGTGGGGACCTAGAGGGTCTCCCCATGGAGAATGGGTAGGAAGGAGGTCCAAGAAGAAGATACATGTGATGGCTTGTAGAGTAAAGAGTCTTTTTGCAATGCAGGAGACCTGAGTTCAATCCCTGGGTCAGGGAGATCCCCTGAAGAAGGGAATGGCGACCCACTCTAGTCTTTTTGCCTGGAGAATTCCATGGACAGAGAAGCCATGGGGTTAGAAGAGTTGGACACAATGGAGTGACTAACACTTTCACTTTCATAGCTGACTCACTTTGTTGTATAGCAGAAACTGACACAACGTTGTAAAGCAACTATACTTCAATTAAAAAAAAGTGAAATAATGCCACTTGCAGCAACATGGATGGACCTGGAGATTATTATCCTAAGTGTAATAAGTCAGGCAGAGAAAGACTCTATGCTATTGCCTATATGTGGGATCTAAAAAGAAAAAAAAATGACACAAATGAAGATGACTGTATTTAGAGAAAGTCTTTAGGGAGGTTGACTCAAGCAAAGTGTGAGATCCTAATCCAATAGGACTGGTGTACTTTAAGAAGAGGAAAAGGTGTTGGTAGTGTGCATAGGCAGAGGAGCCTGGTGGGCTGCAGTCCATGGGATCGCGAAGAGTCGGACACGACTGAGTGACTTCACTTTCACTTTTCACTTTCCTGCATTGGAGAAGGAAATGGCAACCCGCTCCAGTGTTCTTGCCTGGAGAATCCCAAGGATAGGGGAGTCTGGTGGGCTGCTGTCTATGGGGTCGCACAGAGTCTGGCACGACTGAAGCGACTTAGCAGCAGCAGCAGTGTGCATGCACAGAGGAAAGTTCTTTCGAGGACACAGTGAGAAGGAGGTCATCTACAAACCAGGAAGAGAGTTCTCACCAGAAACCAGCCCTGCAGCACCTTGATCCTGGAATTCCAGCCTCAAGAACTGTGAGAAAACAGTTTCTCTTGTCTAGGCTACCTGGTTTGTGGTGGTCTGTTATGGTGGCCTGAAAAAACTAATATAGATTTGAATTAAAAATGTATATTTTATTTTCTTAAAGGAAGATTAATGTGTGTGTGGTTTTTTTTTTGGTGACCGAAGATTCTTATCTGTTGGAAAATTGAGAGGCTTTATAATTGTGGATTTTCACCCAAGCTCCAGCATCAGAACCTCTCAAAAATGTGCCTTGAATCCTTTTATCCTTGTAGCTTGATCAAAGACATTTTTAGTTTTTCAATAGTACTCATTATTGTGGTTGACATGTGTTGATCAAAAGATATATCTTATTGAAATAAAAACATTTGCCAAATTCTTTTCTGGAAATTGTCTCTNCCAAGCTCCAGCATCAGAACCTCTCAAAAATGTGCCTTGAATCCTTTTATCCTTGTAGCTTGATCAAAGACATTTTTAGTTTTTCAATAGTACTCATTATTGTGGTTGACATGTGTTGATCAAAAGATATATCTTATTGAAATAAAAACATTTGCCAAATTCTTTTCTGGAAATTGTCTCTGTAGAGACCTTCAAAACAAATTTCTGTTCTGAGTTCAATATTGTCCTTTAAGACTTGTCCTTGAGAATGAGAGTGAACTTCTTGGTAGCAGGTAAGAGTTTCATAGGCTGTATCAGTTTTTGACAACACCATTTAAAAAGGCAGTGTTCTAAGCCTCCTGTGTGCTGATGAATTTAATAAATTTCATAACAGTTGATGACATTTGTTTCAGATATTTTGGCTGTGTTTTTAATGCAAATGGATGTCAACGCAGAACACAGGAAAAACTAGATGTGTTGCCAAGCACTAGACGTACTTCATCTGTATAAAGCGTTTCCAAAATTTCATCTGAGTAGAGGTTTAACATTGAAAATACATCCTTCCCCCCCACTACAAGGACACTGCAGCCTCTGCAGCTTATAAAGGGGCCTCCTAAAGTAGGCAGTCTTCTTGGGCAACATCCTGGAGAGGACAATAGTAAAAACTGTATCTGAGTGGACAGAAAATCTATCTAGGTTCATATTTAAGAAAACTGAAGTACATTACATAGCTTCCTGTTTCTGTAGTCATTATATGGCTGACCTGTTTCAATGTATTATATAAATATATTCTTAGTTCTGGAAGGAATGATGTCATTTGACTACAGCTTTGCTTTATTATTTTCTCTGCTCTAAGATATAACCAGATTGACTGTTTAGAATACATATATTCACTCAAAGTAATTTCCAAAGTACTCATATGGCAATGATCTGAAATGATTTTAGCCTCTGCTGTTATATAAATTTACCTATTTAAAATATATACGTTAAACTGTCCAAAAAATTGAACACTACTTCCAGATGTTCAAGCTGGCTTTAGAAAAGGCAGAGGAACCAGAGATCAAATTGCCAACATCTGCTGGATCATGGAAAAAGCAAGAGAGTTCCAGAAAAACATCTATTT
>SJYA01002586.1:170730-224659 GCA_006410615.1 Neotragus moschatus
GAAGGGGACGACAGAGGATGAGATGGCTGGATGGCATCACTGACTCAATGGGCGTGAGTCTGAGTGAACTCTGGGAGTTGGCGATGGACAAGGAGGCCTGGGGTGTGGCGATTCATGGGGTCGCAAAGAGTCGGACACGACTGGCTACTGAACTGAACTGAAGTAGACAGGAGTTTTCTGCAAAAGATTCTCAAAATATTGAGTCAATCTTGTGGCAGTGGTTAAATAAAGAAAACATATCTATGGTTCAGCCATCACTGGCATCCAAAGAGATTTGCTATATTCCTCTCCGTAATTTCTGATGTTTACGAGGATTAAAGCACTGAAGATACTGAAGGATATTTGTGCCCTTTGGTGCTCTTCTCAGAAAAATTATTTTCAACACCCACTCTATCTTTCCCTCTTCAACACTCTTCAGTTGAGAGGTCATCAAATTTCCTTTCAAGGTGCAAAGGTTTACCCAAGCTCTCTAAAGATAATTGTTAATCTCATTTAACAGCTTTATCCTTTTCCAGAGAGAAAGAACCTAAATGAAACTCAAATCTGTTAAACAAATTCAGATCATTAGATATGAAAATCCAAGTGTTACTTAACCTTTTTCAAATAATGACATTAAATTTATATTAAGATATAGATTTCCTTTCTCATAAAAGATATTCTCAATCTCTTTGCCCTCATAACATAGGTTAGAAAAAATAATATACCACAGTCCTAATATAGTTCTCCAGATTATAGGCCATCCCATGATTTGTAGATTTACTAAATAGACTAGAGGATTACTGTGGTATATATTATGAATCTATTAGATAAAAACAACCTTAATAAGGGGAGAGTGGTGAAGGTAAATTTGATATTCTTTCAGTTTTTAATTGCAAAAAAAATTGTGAGCTGCTCAAATGGATTAAAATTTCATGAGTACAATGAGCATGTATTATTTTTATTGATATCTCCTTATAGTGTTAAGTGCTTGATAAACTTTAAGAGCTTGATAAGTTCATTTTAAGAGAATGAAGAAATGAGTTTCTAGCCATTTTAAGCAAAATGTAAGAATATTATATAATTTATAGTTTCGCCTTCTGTTTATACTAAATATGTACTTGGAAAAGATGTCATTTTTATTCTGCCATTCAGCTGTCCTAGGGTGAATGTGGCCATGCATCAAATCCAGATGTAAGTCTTCCACGGTAAGAGAAGAGGCCATAAAACTGCTTAATTACATAGTTTTCATTTTTGCTGTTTTCTTCTTCATTTTATTCAACTTCATGCTAATTATTGCTTTCATGTGCTAAATGGAAAATATATTATCATGAGGTACTCGTTTTCCTCAAGATTTAGAATCCTAGTTCAAGTGGCATTTGAAGTGTGAAGAAAGCTAGCAATTAAGGATTCAATTTCTTCTATAATTGTGTCTTTTAATTTGGGGTCAACTGTCCTGCTGGGGAAAGANATTTTTGCTGTTTTCTTCTTCATTTTATTCAACTTCATGCTAATTATTGCTTTCATGTGCTAAATGGAAAATATATTATCATGAGGTACTCGTTTTCCTCAAGATTTAGAATCCTAGTTCAAGTGGCATTTGAAGTGTGAAGAAAGCTAGCAATTAAGGATTCAATTTCTTCTATAATTGTGTCTTTTAATTTGGGGTCAACTGTCCTGCTGGGGAAAGAGCCATGGAAATTTTATGAAAATTTAAGCACATGTGTTTATATATATATATATATATATATATATATATATTTAAGAGACAATCTGAAGCATCCCTTAGACTCTTAAAGGGTATTAGACTTCCAAAGTGTTTAGAATCATTATTCTGATATATACTACCTATTTCCAGGTTAGCATCTGGGAACTAGACACTTTTTAGACATCCAGATAAGTGGTTATTAACACAGTAAAATTAGTCAAATTCAGACATAACATCATTCAGTGGTTTTACTAACACCAATGTATTAAGCAAGTATATTTCACAGACATTCTTAATTTTTTTCAATCTCAAAGCAAAAGAAATATTTGAAAGTTCAAATTATTTCTTTCAATGATAGATGTAAGTGTGAGCCACAATAGTGATTCTAATGATTCCTTTGGCAGAACTGCTAAAAAAAGAAAAACTGACAAGTAATGACACTTGGTCTACTCTTTCACTCTTCTTCTATACCCAAATCTTGTGAATGACCTGTAGTCACTGGTGTCTGAAGAGTGCCAAAATAAGGCTGCATGATTTGGAGAAAGCTTGCTATTCAGGGCCATCTTTGCAAACATCTCAGGAAAATCTTTTAACAGCCCTGTATTTCTCATATCAAAGGGGCTTGCATAACTCAGTGAAGCTACGAGCATGCAGTAGAGGGCTACCTCAGATGGACAGATTATAGTGAAGAGCTCTGACAAAACATGGTCCACAGCAGGAGGAAATGCAAACCACTCCAGTATTCTTGTCTGGAGAACTCCATGGGCCAATCAATTTCTCTTCACCCTACATTCTATACTCACTCATTTTATATCTATACACATATACACACATATGTATTCATATGTTTACACACACATGGCTTTGTGTATATGTAATTTTAGGTAGATAGATAGGCTTCCCAAATGGCACTAGTGATAAAGACCCTGCTGCCAATTCAAAAGATATAAGAGACATGGGTCTGATCCCTGAGTGGGGAAGATCCCCTGGCAGAGGCATGGCCACACACTCAAGTGTTCTTGCCTGGAGAATCCCATGGACAGAGGAGCCTGGCGGGCTACAGTGTATGAGTCAGACAAGACAAGCAGCTTAGCACACATGTGCACAACCCTCTATGCAGTCAAAATCTGACTATTGCTTTATAGTTGGCTCTCATTTTTCTACAGTTCTGCATCTTCATATTCAGCTAGCCTTGGACTGTGTAGGACTTTAGTACTTATTTTCTGAAGAATGTCCATGTATAAGTGGACCCATGCAGTTCAAACCCATATTATTCATGAGCCAACAGCTGTTGTTCAGTTGCTCAGTCGTGTCTGACCCTTTGAGATCACTTGGACTGTAGCACGATGGACTTCTCTGTCTTTCTATGATAAACTTGACAAATTAGATGATGAATTTGTGAACACATCCCAACTTAATAGTAATATTTCACATAGGACATGGTATTTTCTTAAAGGAAAGGACTAGATAAAATGATTCACATATGCCTGTTCAGACTTTAGTAAACAGAATTTTTCTCTCTTCTGATAGTTTTCAATACAGTTGTTGTTGTTCAGTCACTAAGTGTTATCCAACTTTTTGTGACCCCATGGACTGCAGCACTCCAGGCTTCCCTGTCCATCACCATCTCCCAGAGTTTGCTCAGATTCATGTCCATTGAGTCAGTGATGCTATCAAACTGTCTCATCCTCTGCCACTCTCTTCACCTTTTGCCTCAGTCTTTCCCAGCGTCAGAGTCTTTTCTGATGAGTCAGCTCTTTACATCAAGTGTTCAAGGTATTGAAACTTCAGCTTCAGCTTTAGTCCTTTCAATGAATATTCAGGGTTGATTTCCTTTAGGCTTGACTGGTTTGATCTCTCTGCAGTCCAAGGGTTTCTCGAGTCTTATCCAGCACCGCAATTCGAAAGTATCAATTCTTTGGCAATCAAGCCTTCTGTGTGGTCCAACTCTCACATCCATACCTGACGGGAAAATAATAGCTTTGATTATACGGACCTCTGTTGGCAAAGTGATGTCTTTGCTTTTTAATATGCTATGTAGGTTTGCCATAGCTTTTCTTCCGGGGAGCAAGTGTCTTTTAATTTCATGTCTGCAGTCCCCAACCACAGATTTCAGAGCTAAGAAAAGAAGATCTGTCATTATTTTTAGTTTTTCTCCTTCTATTTGTCATGAAGTGATGCGGTTTGATGCCATGATGTTAATTTCTTGAATGTTGTGCTTTAAACCATCTTTTTCACTCTTCTCTTTCACCCACATCAAGAGGCTCTTTAGTTCCTCTTTACTTTCTGCCATTAGATTGGTATCATCTGCATATCTCAGGTTGTTTATATTTCTCCTGGCAATCTCAATTCCAGCTTTTGATTCATTCAACCTGGCATTTCATGTGATGCACTCTGCATAGAAGTTAAATAAGCAGGGTGACAATATACAGCCAATATATGTACTCTTTTCCCAATTTTGAACAAGTTAATCTTTTCCGGGTAAGGTTATAAGCATTGATTCTTGACCCTCATACAGATTCCTCAGGAGACAGCGAAGGTGGTCTGGTATTCCTGTCTCTTTAAGAAGTTTCTACAATTTATTGTGATCCACATAGTCAAAGAATTTTGCATAGTCAATGAAGCAGAAATAGATGTTTTTCTGGAATTCTCTTGTTTTTCTATAATCCATCACATGTTGGCAATTTGATCTCTGGTTCCTCTGCCTTTTCTAAACCCAGTTTGTACATCTGGAAGTTCTTGGTTTGCATATTGCTAAAGCCTGGCTTGAAGAATTTTAAGCATAACTTTACTAGCATGTGAAATGAGCACAATTATCCAGTCATTTGAACATTCTTTGAGTCAACAGTACCTACTTTAATAAAAAGTACTTTATTGCTAAAAAGTGTTAGCCATCATCTGAGCCTTCAGCAAGTCATAATCATTTTTCAGTAGTAATATCAAAGATCACTGATCACAGATCATCATAACAAATATAATAATAATGAAAATTTGAAATATTTTGAGAATTGCCAACATGTGGCACAGAGAGACAAAATGAGGAAATGCTGTTGGAAAAAACAGTGGTAATAGACTTGCTCAATGGAAGGTTGCGTCAAATCTTTAATTTGTAAAAACAGCAATGTCTGTGAAGCACAATAAAGAGAAGTACAACATAGTGAGAAATGCCTCTACACATTTAATTCAGATTGTGTTGATCTGTGTGTATTCTTACATATTTCTGTGAATATTCATATATAGACAAACTTCTACTTTCTGAACTTTAATCCGAACTATGAAGATTGTTTATTATTGTTCAATCATGAAGTCATCTTTGGCAGTTTTTACTCCAAGTACTTTAATTTTTTCATTCTTAATCCACACTAAACTTTCCAATCCACTAATGAAAAGTATACTTAGAAACAAAATAAAACACAGATTCTTATTTATATCCATTCATCTCAACCCTTAAAATCACTTCAGAGAATTTCCCTTTTATCGTGATTTAGAAACCTATATGCAGGTAGGTAGCAACAGTTAGAACTGGACATGGAACAACAGACTGGTTCCAAATTGGAAAAGGAGTACCTCAAGGCTGTATATTGCCACCCTGCTTATTTAACTTATATGCAGAGGACATCATGAGAAACACTGGGCTGGAAGAAGCACAAGCTGGAATCAAGATTGCCGGGAGAAATNGGGAGGGATTGGGGGCAGGAGGAGAAGGGGACGACAGAGAATGATATGGCTGGATGGCATCACTGACTCAATGGACATGAGTTTGAGTGAACTCCTGGAGTTGGAGATGGACAGGGAGGCCTGGCCTGCTGCAATTCATGGGGTCACAAAGTCGGACATGACTGAGCGACTGAACTGAGCTAAACTGAACCCTATAGAGGGCGTCCCTGCTTGGCAAAGAATACCATAGCTTTGACAAAATGGACTTTTGTAGGTAAATATAGATATGTATAGGTTCCCAAAATCAAACTCCCCAGATTCTGTACATTTAATTCCCTCATGGCTCAGTGGCTAAGAATCCACCTGCCAATGCAGGAGACACAAATTCTATCCCTGGGTTGCCAAGATCCCCTGGAGAAGGAAAATGGCAATACTTCAGTACTACTGCAGGGAAATCCCATGGGGATTAGTAACAACAACAATAAATCCTATTTGGGCAGCTTGATTTTCCACCAGTAAGTCTCAGGATGTCCTTTCCTTGTTTTCTTACAGAGATCAATCTATAATTATTAGTGGGAACTATTTAGAAGAGAATCATTGATACATATTAAGGTGAGACCATTCAGTTGAGACAAAATCACCATCAGGAAACTGGTTCCTCTATAATCTCTAGACATTTTCATTTGATGGATTAAACATACTCTTCGTTCAAAGTTTGATGCTATTTTTAATATTTTTCAAGCATATGTACTATAAAGATTGGGGTTCCTTGTTAGGAAGTAGGTTTTATTCTTAATTTCATGTCAAACAATGCAATGTGGTATGAGTTAAATTATCTAGATAATTCAAGATAAATATATATATATTTTCACATGTTGCCCATTGGGAAAGGCAGTCTCTGGGTGCAATCTTTCCATTCATACTGGGCAGCCTAATAATGGGCCTTGAATCTGGGTTACTTTCTGATCAGGAGATAATGGGTACTTCCTGGGTACTAGTGGTAAAGAACTAGCCTGTCAACGCAGGCAGACGTAAAAAGACACCAATTCAATCCTTGGGTTGGGAAGATCCCCTGGAGAAAAAAATGGCAACCCACCCTAGTATTCTTGCCTGGAGAATCCTATGAACAGAGGAGCCTTGTGGGTTTCAGTCTAGGGTCACGACTCATTGACCATGACTGAAGTGACTTAGCATGCACACACAGGAGATAATGAGTTCTCAGGGGCTTATACTGAACTTATCGGCTTCTGTAGGAACAGCTTTCCTTGTTTCAGGCTCAATTTGGGTGTTCCTTTTTTCTACTTGACTATGTGCATAGGACTCCCGGGCAGCCCCACTGCTATATCTGTACCTCATGGGGAGGGCCCAAGGACCTTCTGCTATAGCAGAAGAGGGTTGCATCCAGGCCATGTGCCCTGCAGCAACTGCTAGGAGAGACCAGCTGGTCATGGGGAACTGAAAATGGAAGCTGACTTTGCCCCATTTCTTCTCTATGTGAGAAAAGCCTTGTTTTTATCAAGTGCTTGACTGTGAGTACTTGTGTTTTCCTTAGAGACTCCAATACCAATATTCAGCTGAGAGAAATGTTCACACTTCTACTCTCAGTGATAGACAGCTGGTGCCATTAGCTCAAAACTGACCAGAAGATTTATGATAGAATTTGCATCATTTTGAATTTTACAGTTTTTAATTTAATGATCAAGACAAAGAATTATTCTGACAAATCTGTGTATATATATATATATATATATATAAAACTCATACTTCTATGTATAAAAAAAAAAGAAAAAGGAGAAAAAGAGACAATGAAAATGATGTATGACTATGCATAATTTGTCCAAAACCTAGTCTATATACCATTTAGAGAAACTTGGCCCCACCTGCCCTCCTAGCCTGTTTGTTTGCCCTGTTTACCCTTTGGGTAGATTCTTGATGGGTCCTACCACTGCAGTCCAGATGCCTCCATCAACTTTCTGCTTATTTCTTAATGCCACTGACTGTCTCAGTCTTCTATTAATGAGGGTTGGTCTTTAACATGGCTTTTGTTTCTGCCACTGAGTGGCACAGAAACTTCATCTTCCAAATCCATACTAGCTTGACCTATAGAAGCTCTTGGCTGCTTGAAGGCACCAGGTAACACAGCCACTAGAGATTGAACAAGAGTTCAGGTCCTATGGAATGAACTTTGACCAATGACAGAGTCATCTGATAAATTGCTTGCTCTTTATCTTTCAATGAATTGGTCTTTCAAGGGAGGTCCCTCTAGACCTAAGAATAGCTGTGTTTTCTTAAAGTTCTTGCCCAGCTTTGTAAGACTAAATAAAAGTTTGCAATGCCAAATTGAGATGAGGAGTCAAAGCAGAAATTTGCAGAGATAATTTATATAGCTACTTTTAGTCAATAAGCTTATTTTTCTTTAATGAGAACAACTTGAAAATTAATCACAGAATATTCTTCATATTGTGTTTAATCTCTTTTTAGGTGTACTAGAAATGTGAGAATAACAAGCGTGTTAAGAATTCCCTCTTTTTCAGCTCTCTAAGATATGGGTTCTGAGAATTCTGTCTTCTGCTCTTTGGAGTAGTAATAGACGATTGCAAGTCAGTGTAACAGTTAAGTCTGGAGGAGAAACAGCACAGCTGCCCAGTGAAGCTTCAGAAATAGTGTGAACTTAAGAAAAGATACCCAAGATATTTTAGATAGTTTAAGAAGTTTCTGTACATGCCACTCTCCCTATCCTAAATAGATCTTCAAGGAAGATTTTCATCACCACTTAAGTTTTAATATTTCATTTTAATGTGACCAAAGGAAATGGCAACCCACTCTAGTACTCTTTCCTGGAAAATTCCATGGACAGAGGAGCCTGGCAGGCTACTGTCCATGGGGTCGCAAAGAGTCTGACACCACTGAGAGACTTCACTTTCTATCTTTCTAAAGCTAGGGAGGATCTGGAAGTGAGACGGCGCCATTTTATTTGGATGGCAAGTAGGAACATTCCACTTGGGTTAAGTGCTGAGTGATCTTTGCATAGTTCATTTCACAGTGAGTATGGTAACCCTCTCCCTTTGGATGTCTAGATGAAAAGTCCTTAGTTAAAGAATCATTTCTGGATTTACTAAGTTCCCGAAGATGAAAACTCAGTGATACACATCCTCAATTCTATAGTGGCATTCATCTCTAAAAATTAAAACTCGGTCACACAGTCTGAAAAATTCAAGTACCAGAGATGTAATGGATCCTGGAAATCAGGTGAGCCGCCACAGCCCCCTCTCCCCACATCCTCGTCTCTGAGTCACCGTGGGTGTGCTCTTTGTTGCTCACCGCAGTCTATGTTGGATTGCCCTGTTAGGATTTCCTGCAGTCCTTGTTTTGCATGCTGACTTGCATTTGCTCGGATGCCCACAGTCAGGCGCACAATCACAGGTCCTGCCTCTGATCTCTCTCCCTGGGAAGCAGAAGTCTGCTGAGCATTACTTTGAGGCCAGCAGACTGGTGGCTCAGCATGGCCGCATTATTAGGGGCCTTACCTTTGTCCTTTGATGTTGATTCATCCAGAAACTGGATGTGAGAACTCTGGCGATTTCCATTGTCACACTCCTCTGTGTGGATTAGGTTCAGGGTGTACAAAAAGCAGAGACAATGTAGGGAGCACCTCTGTGGAGGAATAGAGACTGAACAGCATCAGCCCTAAGACCCAGCAGGTGACTGACAAATTGAAGTCAAACATAAAAGAGGCTTTTACTCTCTGCCTTTATTCACTTGTTTGCTCTCACATCTACTCCCCACCCTTATCCACTCCAGCTGGTATCATTACATGTACTTCCCAGGCTCCATTGGCCTCTAGTGTTTGTGCTTAGTTGCTCAGTTGTGTCTGACTCTTTGCGACCCCATGGACTGTAGCCTGCCTGGCTCCTCTGCCCATGGGGATTCTCCCAGCGAGAATATTGGAGTGGGTTGCCATGCCCTTCTCCAGGGGATCTTCCCAGGGTTTGAACCCAGGTCTCCTGCATTGTAGGAGGATTCTTTGCCATCTGAGCCACCAGGGAAACCTGGACCTCTAGAATTCAGCTTAGTTTAGCCAATGGGAGGCATTGGCAGAAAATAGGATAAGAGAATAAGTTGGAATGTTTCTTTCCCTGTTTTGGAGAGATTCTTCAAATCTCCTCTGTGGCTGCACCTCCTGCCTTTCAGACCTGCAGTGGCTCCAACCTTCAACAGGTAGGTTGGTTCCTGGACTGCTCTCCCCTCTTTGTCCCTCCAGCCTTAGGGGAACCAACAGTTTCTCACTGTCGCTAATATTTGAATCACCTCATCATCCTCTGTTTAGCTTTACAGCTTTTTCATTATGTGTAAAGAGCTAAATTTACTCTGCTTAAAATGTTATATTGATTCATATATATTTACTAATACTGGACTGAATCTGATCAGCAAAAAATGGCAATTACCTGTTGTTTCATCAGAAGTCCAGTAATTTCTGTTTTCTGTCAGATCATAACTGATACACACCCCAAACCTGGGGAACAAAGGCAGCTAAAAGCTATTTCAAAGGTAAGTGGAGTGGGCTGAGACTTGAGAAAGGTAAAAAAGAAAATATTATTATAGGCAGCATTTTAAATATAAGCATACTTTATCTAGATGAAGAGAAAAAGGATTTGGGAAAGGACAAGCTCTGGAAAAGACAGAGCTTGAAAATGGACAGCATCTTTTGGCAAAGCAGCTGGCAATGACTCTAATTCATGACTCAAATCTGATGGTAACATGGACATCAGAAAACCAGTGTACAGGTTTGTTAGGGCTGCTGTATCAAAGAACTTTAAAGAAGGTGGCTAAAGTAACAGAAATGTATTAACTCACAGTTCTGAAGGTTAGAAGTCTAAGATCAAGATGTCATCAGGGTTGGCTCCTTTTGAGTGCCAAGAGAAAGAATATGTTCCCCTGCCTTCTAGTGGCTTGCTGGCAATCTCTGATGTCCCTTGATCCCTAGACAGCTCACCCCAATCTCTGCTTTCCTGTTCTCATGACGTTCTTCCTGTGTTATTGTGTCCAAACTCCTCAGTCATACTAACTCAAGGGTCTGCTAATGAGTACCTCTGCAAAGAGCCTATGTTCAGATAAGGTCACATCTGAGGAACTGGGGGTGAGTCCTTCAACATGTGAATTTGAGCTGGAAGCAGTTCAACCTGCAACAACCAGCTACAACACTTTGCCATAATTCAAGGATACAATAAAAAGAACCGAGGCTAATTACTTAGTTTTGAGATACTGAAAAAAATATTGAGAAATCGAGAAATATTTTGGAAATTGAGAAAAATATTTAAACTGTAAGTCAGCAGGCATGACAAATTGAATATGAAACTGGGATAAGGGAAAAGAATTGATGTTGACATAAAATATCTTTTTCAAGGAAATGTGGGAATTGGTGAAGCCTTTCACTGAAAGAGAAAACATAAGAGAAAAAGCAAGCTCCCTGGAATTTTTTACGAAGTCATTGTTTGAGAAAGGAATTAAAAGTATGTAATGCTTGTGTTTTGATATGCTGAATCTGTACATGCAGAATGCTTAACTGCAGTGGGCCATTCGATTTGAGGTGTGGAGCTCTGGAGTTAAATTCCTGCATTCAATTTCCAATTCCTCTTTTTCTTTTGTGTATTTGGACAAGGTACTTATACTTTAAAGCTGCAATTTCTTTATCTGTAAGATATGGATGTTATCACTGTTTCAGTGGGTTGTTGCAGGAGTAAAGATATCCACCATGTAAAACAGTTAACTGCCTGGCACAAGTGTTTCATATTTGACTGTTGTTATCATGATCACTGGGCTTCCCTGATGGCTCAGACAGTAAAAAATGCATCTGCAATGCAGGAGACCTGGGTTCAACGCTTGGTTTGGGAAAATCCCCTGGAGAAGGGAATGGCAACCCATTCCAGTATTCTTGCCTGGAAGATTCTGTGGAGAGAGGAGCCCGGTGGACTATAGTCCATGGGGTTGCAAAGAGTCAGACGCAACTGAGTGACTAACATCTGCTTACCATCATCACTATTACTAACCTTAGCAATATTGGTATCAGGAATAGACTACATGCCAGTGAGTAAAGAGTGACATGGAAAAGTGATTTAGCATCCCTGTGTAACATGAGAGAAGGGACACCAAATATTAAGAAATCTCAGAAACAAGCTGTTTTCCTTCTACCTTTTATAGAAGACAGCAAGAGGGCCTGGAGGAAGAAAGAGCACTGCCATCCTCACTTCATATATATACTTGAACCCTGTGCCCAATTATACTTAGTTTATTATTATTCAGTTAAGTAGTACAACTCTTTAAGAATTACTAATTTCTCTGAAAAGTCCTCAGGCATCCAGTAAATATATGAGTAATAATATTCTCTTCTTTCCTACTGATAATAAATCTTTTTTTTAAAATTTATTAATTTATTTTGTTTTTGGTTGCACCGGGTCTTCATTGCTGTGCTCTCAGGCTTTCTCTAGTTGTGAAGAGTGGGGACTACTCTCTAGTTGCAGTGTGTGGCTTTCCCTTGTTATGGAGCACAGACTCTAGGCGAATGGACTTCAGGTAGCTATGACTTGTGGAATCTAGAGTACAGGCTCAGTGATTGTGGTATATGGGCCCAGTTGGCTGGGCATGTGAAATCTTCCTGGACAAGAGATTGAATCCCATGTCTTCTATATTGACAGGTGGACTCATCTACTGTACCACCAAGAAAGTCCAAAAAAATCTTGTTCCGTATTTAAATGTCACTACCTTGACACACTCATCACCTTGAGAAGATTGTAGCAAGTAAGTCTTAAAAGGGACACTAATATAAGAGCTCTATTTTATTAAAAGTAGCAACATGTACACACTGCTATATTTAAAATGGATCACCAACAAGGGTCTATTTATACAGCACATGGAATTCTGCTCAATGTTATGTGGCAGCCTGGATGGAAGGGGAGTTTGGAGGAGAATTAAGACATGTGTATATATGGCTGAATCTCTTCACTGTATACCTGAAACTGTCACAACATTGTTTGTTAATCAGCCATGAAAAAAAAAATGTGCTTGTTACTCAGTCATGTCTGAGTCTTTGAGAATCCATGGATAGTAGCCTGCCAGGCTCATCTGTCCATGGAATTCTCCAGGGAAAAATTGGCTATGCTGCTGCTGCTAAGTCGCTTCAGTCGTGTCTGACTCCTGTGCGATCCCATAGATGGCAGCCCACCAGGCTCCCCCGTCCCTGCAATTCTTCAGGCAAAAACACTGGTGTGGGTTTCCATTTTCTTCTCCGATGCATGAAAGTGAAAAGTGAAAGTGAAGTCGCTTAGCCGTGTCTGACTCTTAGCAACCCCATGTACTNGCACATGGAATTCTGCTCAATGTTATGTGGCAGCCTGGATGGAAGGGGAGTTTGGAGGAGAATTAAGACATGTGTATATATGGCTGAATCTCTTCACTGTATACCTGAAACTGTCACAACATTGTTTGTTAATCAGCCATGAAAAAAAAAATGTGCTTGTTACTCAGTCATGTCTGAGTCTTTGAGAATCCATGGATAGTAGCCTGCCAGGCTCATCTGTCCATGGAATTCTCCAGGGAAAAATTGGCTATGCTGCTGCTGCTAAGTCGCTTCAGTCGTGTCTGACTCCTGTGCGATCCCATAGATGGCAGCCCACCAGGCTCCCCCGTCCCTGCAATTCTTCAGGCAAAAACACTGGTGTGGGTTTCCATTTTCTTCTCCGATGCATGAAAGTGAAAAGTGAAAGTGAAGTCGCTTAGCCGTGTCTGACTCTTAGCAACCCCATGTACTGCAGCCTACCAGGCTCCGCCACCCATGGGATTTTCCAGGCAAGAGTACTGGAGTGGGGTGCCATTGCCTTCTCATAAAAAGTTAAAAAAAGTAATAGTAGTATTTTCCCTTCAACAAACATCCATCACTTTCCCCGAAATCTTCCCATAAGGAAAGAGATTAAAAAGTTTAACCTGTTCAGGGTATACTTGTACTCACAATCACAGTTTGTGAAATTTCTGAAGACTAGCTCTTTCTTGAGATACCCAAAGTAAAGAGAGATGAGTAAGACTGAAATGGTAAACGAAATGCTCTGTAGAACTGCAGTTCACGCTACAGGTTGACACAAAATGGGAACATGCAAGGGTTGAATTGAACATTCACCTGCTAAATGACAGGGCTTCCCTGATAGCTCAGTTGGTAAAGAATCCGCCTGCAGTGCAGGAGACCCTGGTTTGGTTCCTGGGTCAGGAAGATCCCCTGGAGAAGGGAAAAGCTAACCACTCCAGTATTCTGGCCTGGAGAATTCCTTGGGGTTGCAGAAAGTCGAACACTACTGAGAATCTTTCACTTCCACTGCTAAATGACAATGAAGTAAGAAGTAAGCCTGCAAGAAATTTGACAAGCATGCTTCTCTGCATCAACTTCTCAGGGCAGAATTTATATATTTTGTAACATTAAACTCTTAGAATCCTAGGCTTACAAAAGATTTTAAGGTTGATGTTGTTCAAAATTACGCCTGAACTGAGACTTCCAATTAGGGCTTCTTTAGAGGATGAACAGGGAGAGATTATTCACTTGACATAACTGTGTTTAATCAACAAATAAATTGCACACTGAGAGTGGTAGAAGCAGTTTGGAACAATCTGAGGTAGAGAGATACAAGTTGAGAGCTGAAAAGATCCCTCAGGGAACATCCTAAATTATCCCCATGTTTTATTTCTGAAGAAACTACACTCAGAGAAGTTAAGTGACATTTTTATGAAGTCATCCTATCTTAATGGCAGATTTGGAATAGTGCCTTCAGATTCTGAGACTAGGGTTTATTCTGCTATATCATTCTGGCCAACTAAAGAGAAAACATTAAAAGCAACATCCCTTAGTGACTATATCTTCTTCCAGTGTTGATCTAGCAGGGATAAGGATAAAGATCTCAGTTTCTTCTCTATCCACCACAAAATCTAGAACAGTATCATTGAGAGGCCTGGCAGAATCTTAAATAGAAAATGGTCCAGCTTCCTGAGAAGAAGCCTTAGTGAAGGAGAGCGGTGCCTGGTGAGTGACTTGGTTACTAAAAAATTTAAAAGATAAGACATCATTTTCCACTCTGGCACAGCCATCATAATTCCTGGGGAATGAGGCAGGAGGAGGGGGTGAGGGGAGGGATGGAAGGGGAAGAAATCATGATCTTGCTAAATTAGATGTAGCTTCATGCTTTGCAGACTTTAATTAAAATTACAGGCGGATTTTCAGCCAAACTGGCCATGGGTGTCTGAAACATGCTTCAGTATTCCTAAACTCCCTGAAGAAAAAACTAAAACAATACAATACAAAACAGAACAGCCACAAAACACATGCAGCCTAAGCAATAGATAACATGCATGCCACACACCTTGGTGAAAGTGAAGTTGCTCAGTCGTGTCCGACTCTTTGCGACCCCATGGACTGTAGCCTACCAGGCTCCTTCCTCCATGGGATTTTCCAGGCAAGAGTACTGGAGTGGGTTGCCGTTTCCTTCTCTAGGGGATCGTCCCGACCCAGGGATCGAACCTGGGTCTCCTGCATTCCAGACAGACTCTTTAACCTCTGAGCCAGCAGGGACACCCACACTTGGTACTATATACTATTTTAAGTGAAAATCTGAACCTTGACCTCTTTCAACTCCACTGCTTTTTCAGATCTGATCTTTTCAGCATTTCAAGGCTTTACTCTCTAACCTCTTAACGTTGAACATATTTTTATTTGATGGGATTACTGAGGTTGAGAGAAAGCAACTATAGCTTGGTCAGAAATAAGCCATATTCTGTTGTATTTTTATGGATGATGGTAGAAGCAACCCTTTCTGATCCCCTTTCTGTGATAACCAATGTCAGGGGTCTTTCATATGACTGTCCCATCTGATCACCTCAACCATGTTGTACTGGCGAGAAAACTGAAGCCCAGTGAGCGCAAGTGAATTTTCCAAGTAACTATGAAGGGGTAGAGAAGATTTTCAAATAAGGTTTACCAACTAAAATATTCTAGACTTTTTTTCCCCATTAGATCTCAATATCTTTGCCATGAATGACTTATTGAAATCATCAGAGTTTATGAATAAATATACTTTCATTCATATACATATACAAACTTTATATTATTCTTTTAGAATTATAAATTCCATTTTTTTTTCTATTTTTCCGCCTGAAGAATAGAAAAATTGATACTAAACTAAACCACTAATCTATATGGGTTCTATTAAAATGATTATATTGATTGCTATGACATAAATTTTCATCAATTATGTAAGAATTTTATTGCAATTGAAATATCCCTTTATAAACAGCTCATTTGTGAAATCAAAATGATTTCACAAATGTAGCCTAGAAAAAATATACATTTTATTTGTACCATGTTTCTTAGGATCAAGTTCAGATTACTAAACTGCTCTTTCTACACTTTTTGAAAAATCAATATTTTGTAAATCACCCTTATGGCAGAAAGTAAAGAAGAACTAAAATGTCTGTTGATGAAAGTGAAAAAAGGAGTGAAAAATTTGGCTTAAAACTCAACCTTCAAGTAATGAAGATCATGGCATCTGGTCCTATCACTTCATGGAAAATAGATGGGGAAACAATGGAAACAGGGAGAGACTTTATTTTTTTGGACTCAAAAATCACTGCAGATGGTGACTGCAGCCATGAAATTAAAAGATGCTTGGTCCTTGGAAGAAAAACTATGACCAACCTAGACAGTATATTAAAAAAAAGAGACTTTACTTTGACTACAAAGGTCCGTCTAGTCAAGGCTATGGTTTTTCCAGTAGTCATGTATGGATGTGAGAGTTGGACCATAAAGAAAGCTGAGCACCAAGGAATTGATGCTTTTGAACTGTGGTGTTGGAGAAGACTCTTGAGAGTGCCTTAGACTGCCAGGTGATCAAACCAGTTAATACTAAAGGAAATCAGTATTGAAATCAGTCCAGATGCTGAAGCTCAATCTCTAATACTTTGGCCACTTGATGCAAAGAACTGACTCATTTGAAAAGACCCTGATGCTGGGAAAGATTGAAAGCAGGAAGAGAAGGGGACGGTAGATGATGAGATGGTTGGATAACATCACCGACTTGATGGACATGAGTTTGAGCAAGCTCCGAGAGATGGTGATGGACAGGGAAGCCTGGCATGCTGTAGTCCATGGGGTCACTAAGAGTCGGACATAACTGAGTGACTGAACTGAAACTGAACTAGACTCAGATGATAAGTCTGTATTTTCCAAGTCTGTGAGAGCATGGATCACTGTCCACATGCACAAAATGAGTTTTGGTAATGTTAATATTTTATACGTTTCCACACCTAAGAATTGAATTAAGGTGCCACATAGTGTTTTTTGCTTACAAAGCAGTTTTGACTCTTTATTCGATTATGGAACCATTGCTAATTAAATTTTATCTACTTAGGTGAGGTGAAAGATATACTAAAGCTTCTTGTTGGGTGCAGGAGCGGTAGGATCTTCCTATTAGTCATTATTATTTAGATCGCTGCCCCATTGAGTTCATATTTCCCCATGTTATCCAGCACTCCTGAACCAGAGGGCTATGTCTGGTGTCAAGCTCACTCATTTGTGCATCCTTTCGTATCTTGGTGCCCAATTTGGATGGCAAGTAGAAAGGTGCAGCAAACTTGGCCTGAGAAGGGCATGGATACCAGGGATTTGACCCCTTTAAAATAAAGACTTAATTCAAGCTACTAGATAAACTACCAAGATCAGCAGAAGGTCTGATAGGCTGAGAGTTATCTTCAGTAGAAGGTGGCAGAAGGAATTGATCATTTTCAACCTTGAGACCAGCTGTAGGCACTGGGGAGCAGGTTGTAGTTCATCTCAGTAACCACCTTCTTGTATGTTTTCCCCGAGAAGAAAAATCCAATGGAATCCGGAGGAAATTCTCTCATCAGGTGTATGAACAAAGGTGATGTGAGAGAGAGGGGGAGAGAATTGTGGATAAGGAGGAGCACTCTTTAGAGCACTGTTCTTTTATCCAAATAAAAGACTTGTCCCTGCTGTGGGCTGCAGTCAGCAGCAACCTCCAGCCACCATCCCTTTTGGGATTGCCTTGGCTGCTGAAGACCATGCCCCTCCTTGCAGCAGCCCATGTCCAGTGCCTGACTAATACTAGGCATGAAAAGTGAAAATGAAGTCGCTTAGTCGTGTCCAACTCTTTGTGACCCCACAGACCGTAGGCCACCATGCTCCTCCATCCATGGGATTCTCCAAGCAAGAATACTGGAGTGGGTTGCCATTTCCCTTTCCAGGGGATCTTCCCAACGCAGGGATTGAACTCAGGTCTCCCACATTGCAGGCAGACGCTTTAACCTCTGACCCACCAGGAAAGCCAATACTAGGCATACAGTATGTTTTTTTGATTAGGGTCTAATCATATTATTTATAAGCTAAAACTAAAATAAAGCCAGTCTCATTTTTTACTTTTCTTTGTGCACTTTGTGGTCCAAATAAAAATCTTATTTCAATCTCATCTCATTACTTTCTGGTTTTTGCATCTGTTTGAGTCATTGAACCATCTGTAGCTTCTTCTCTAATCATCCTCCATGTAGTAGTTTGTCTGGTTTTAAACATATTTTTCACGTAATTTTATCTGATCTCTGAATTACAAGTGATGTTTTCTTCCATTTCCCTCCCTCAAGTATATGTTTGTGTCATTTTTATGCACATGATCAGATACTGCTCTAACTAGTTATTAATACATTTGTATTTACCTTCTATTAATTTTAAACTCTTAAGAAGAGTAAAAAGACACTTTATCTTTTGACTTCTTGCAATGCTTTCTGAATTCTTTAGATGTAACTATTCAGTTAATGTTTGTTAAGCATATTATTTAATAAATGCTTAGGACCGGTAAGAAAAATGAAGCAGAATTACCAACAATGGATAAAAATCAGATTTGTTGTTAAAATAAAAAGATAAGATCTAATCATTTTCCTTTAGTTTACACGATCTAACCATTCAGTTTAAGAAAAAACAAAAAGGATCAGAAGAGCATTCCAGTTCCTTTTTGTGGAAAGCCCTGTTCTTTCTCTCTTTGTATGTGAGGTGAGGTTTTTCACTTTTCCCCCTAAATATACTCTCTGTAGAGGCTTGAAGGAGAGTACTTTCCAGCAGCAGGGTTTTCAAAAATATAGTTAACCTTAAAGAAAATCTAAATCGAGAAAGTGTCAGGGGGTGTTCAACTATAAGGGATCCAATATGTTGTTTTCTTCCTTTGTGTGCCATTTCTCAAGGGCTCTCTGTTCCTTATCAGTTCCTGGAAAACAGGAACGAGCAGAGCTGCACACAGTTCCAGTTCTGCACACAGTTCCCAGGACTGAGATCATGGGAAAGAACACCTGCTTGGATTCCCTTCAATGACTCCCGTCAGTGACTCCCTTCAGTGACTCCCTTCAGTGACCTTTTAGGACTATTCATTTTGTTGCAACTGGTGGAATTTTATTCTTTTTAATGGCTGAGTAATTGCAGCCATGAAATTAAAAGACGCTTACTTCTTGGAAGAAAAGTTATGACCAACCTAGGTAGTATATTCAAAAGCAGAGACATTACTTTGCCGACTAAGGTCTGTCTAGTCAAGGCTATGGTTTTTCCAGTAGTCATGTTTGGATGTGAGAGTTGGACTTTGAAGAAGGCAGAGCACTGAAGAACTGATGCTTTTGAACTGTGTTATTGGAGAAGACTCTTGAGAGTCCCTTGGACTGCAAGGAGATCCAACCAGTCCATTCTGAAGGAGATCAGCCCTGGGATTTCTTTTGAAGGAATGATGCTAAAGCTGAAGCTTCAGTACTTTGGCCACCTCATGCGAAGAGTTGACTCATTGGAAGACTCTGATGCTGGGAGGGATTGGGGGCAGGAGGAGAAGGGGACGACAGACGATGAGCTGACTGACTCGATGGCATCACTGACTCAATGGGCTTGAGTCTGAGTGAACTCTGGGAGTTGGTGATGGACAGGGAGGCCTGGTGTGCTGCAATTCATGGGGTCGAAAAGAGTCGGACACGACTGAGCGACTGAACTGAACTGAACTGAACTGAACTGAATCATTTTATTGAAGATATATCAGCATGCATTTCTGCAAATAAAGTACCTACCCTTTTTTCACTCGAGACTTGGGTCCCCTGCATCCTTCTTCCCATCGAATCCTGTCCCCAGGTCCTGGGCTTCAAAGACCATGACAAGAAATCATTATGTAAGGAAAGAATTTGATGAGGCACAAAAGACGCCTAAAACTGTCAATTACCTCTGTTTCAATGCAGTTCAAATGGGACCTGACATAGAATTGTTTCTCCTCCTTCAGAATCAGAAGCATAATTCCCTCTTGAAAGAATGCCCTTGGTCAAATCTAAGTGATCTTTAACTTCTAATGGTGTGCTGTTTGGGCCATAATGCTACCTTTCAAATTACTGTTTGATATACAGCAAAAAAGCCAAGACATTTGTGAAATTTGTTGACATTTGGTGCCTTTTGTTGGTTACTTCATGGAAGGATTATTGCATAAATTCTAGCTACTGTATTCATTTAGATTATAACATTTCCCCAATAATGAAAGTGAAGTGAAAGTGAAAGTTAGTCACTCAGTCGTGTCTGACTCTAATAGATATTATATTAATCAACAGGCAACGTTAATAAGGTTTTCTTGTCTGAAAGAAATTGATTCTTTTTAAATGTGCTCTACTTCAAGTGTGTATATGGATGATGTACAAATGTTTTGCACAATAGAGAGCAAGCTTCGTGTTTCTGTATTTCCAATCCTCCGAGCTTAATGGCATATTCTACCTTGTCATCTCCACTCAAAACACATTATCTAACTCATGAAGATCTTGGCTGGCAGTAAAAAAAGACAAAAATAATACACAGATCCTCACTTCTCCAGGTAGCCCACAGAAGTGTACTCTCCCCATTATCAACAGCAGAGATAGGATTTCTTTTGGATGGAGGAAAACTTGAAGTTTACCTAAAGTTTTCATAAAAGTATTTTTACTTCTTTTGAGCAAGTGTTCAAAAAAAATCAAATGATTCACTTCAATAAGTTAGAATATCTAGGGTATTTTGAAAATCCTTTCAGCATTCAGTGAGCTGGTTCTTAAGAATGCACTCTTTTCTTTCTTACTTTTTTTTTTCTATTTTTAATTTAAATATATTAAAAAAAATTTTTTACAGCGTTGTGTTAGTTTCTGCCATACAACAGTGCACCCTTGACTAAGCAGTCTGTAAGAAGTTGGTTTTCATATGACAACATTTTCAAGAATTTCACCCCATCCACTGTTGCCTAAACTAAGAACCGTGTAATAACCTCTACCTCCAGGAATTAGGGCTTTTTGAACCACTCCTGTTGGGGAACATCCTTATAATACTGGAAGGAAGGTATTTTGTACCAGAAAAATCCATAGATAGAGTAGCTGTGTTTCAGTTGCTAAGTTGTGTCCAGCTCTTTGTACCCCATGGACGGTAGCCCACCAGGCTCCTCTGTCAATGAGATTTCCCAGGCAAGAATATTGGAGTGGGTTGCCATTTCCTCCTCTGGGGAATCTTCCCAACCCAAGGATCAAATCTGCATCTCCTGTGTCTCCTGCATTTGCAGGTGGATTCTTTACCACTGCACCACATAGGAAGCCCCAGGTATGAGACTTACTTAAAAGCCACACTGGTGTCCCCTCCAGGATACATTAAGCAATTTTTACTGTTTTTCTTTTTCTGCATAAGACTTTGTTTTTAGTTTTTTTTTTTTCATCCACTGTTTAATAGGCATTTGTTCATATACATTTTTTCTGATGTAGCAGGGTTTTAGGAATTGAATTTACTAGATAGTCATTTTAGGTATTTATTTACATGTCCAGTGAAAAACCAAAGCAGGCAAAGCTCATTCCTATGACATCTTGTTCTCAGCATCTCCAGAGACATTGGGCTAATTACTCTCTTTTCTATAGAAAAGGATCTCAAAGGAGAAGAGGGAGGAGATTAGCATTTACTGAATTCAATCTTGTGCAAAGTACTAAACTGTGTCCATACTGTATTAAAAACTAAGACAATTTACTCTCAGCTTATACTTATGTTGAATTGGTCTGGTTTGTGTTTTTGTTTCTATAACTTTAAGGTTGATAATGGTGCTCCAATTTGTCTCATTATATATTCTTCTGAAGAAGAACAAGGGAAGAAGGAACAAGGTAAATTAAACTTTGGAGAAATTTATGTGGTTAGGTATTTTTAAATTCATTAATAATTGAAAACATGGAATTTCATTAATTTTCTGTGTCAAATATCACTAAAATAATTTTGTTTCTGAATCTCAGGTAAATGCCTGCTAACAAATCTTTGAAAAACTAGAAAGGCAAAAAGAATTTGAAATTTA
Organism: Neotragus moschatus; assembly: GCA_006410615.1. Lineage (NCBI taxonomy): Eukaryota > Metazoa > Chordata > Mammalia > Artiodactyla > Bovidae > Neotragus > Neotragus moschatus. Next base: position 192,463 of record SJYA01002586.1, read on the forward strand.
CTACTAGAGATAGCCACTATTAATATTTGTTTTATAAATTCCATAGACTTATTTTATATGCACATTATGTCATATATATAATGCCATAGCAGAAAAATACATACAAATATAAACTCATATATTTCATAATTTTATTTTTTAATATAAAAGTAATGCATTCTTTTCATAATTTATTTTAAATTCTATAAAAGGTTTTATTCAATAACTATAGTCTTCATCCTTGGTGGCAAATGCTATCATATTTCTCAACTGAATTTGCTATACATATGCAAAAAATTACCTAGATACACAGGCCTTCACTTGTTTTTAATTTTTACATAAATCGCAGATGCATTACAGGAGTGTGTCTCATTTTAAATGTGAAGTCAACTTATACCAGTATATGCAGTAATGGTGGTGAATAGTTTTGTATTCATTAACTCTCTCATTGATAGATACTTATGTAGTATTATACTGAAATTGTAATTATAATCATGATTTTTAAAGCTACACATCCAAAAAGTATTAAAACCATCTTTCAGATAAATGTAATTTGGTTTCAGTGCATGAGTTTGGCCAATACATTTGGTTAATTTCAAGTTTTTTCACAGCTTCTGGGTTAATCTGATTTCTAAATATTTTATGTCTTTGTTCATTATAATCCAATATTTTCTAACTGGTTGCTTTATAATGAATTTATAACATTATTGCATTACAGTTTGTAATATTTTTCAAACAGTTTTCTTTGGCTTTCTAAGACAGCATCATCCTCTGAAAACAGAGATAATATTTGTCTCCTCTTTTCCAGTCTGTGTACCTATTATGTATTTCTCTTGTCAAATTATATTCAGTAGTCCTTTCAATAAAGTATTAAATAATACTGGTGATAATATTAATCTTTGCCTTATTTCTGACTTCAAAGGAAACATTTGTTTTTAAGAAATTCAAACTGGCCTCAATCAGTTCAGCCCAGTTCAGTCACTCAATCATGTCCAAATCTCTGTGACTCCATGAATCACAGCATGCCAGGCCTCCCTGTCCATCACCAGCTCCCGGAATATATGCAAACTCATGTGCATCAAGTCGGTGATGCCATCCAGACAGCCATCTCATCCTCTGTCTTCTCTTTCTCCTCCTGCCCCCAATCCCTCCCAGCATCAGGGTCTTTTCCAATGAGTCAACTCTTCGCATGAGATGACCAAAGTATTGGAGTTTCAGCTTTAGCATCAGGCCTTCCAATGAACACCAAGGACTGATCTCATTTAGGATGGATTCGTTGGACTTCCTTGCAGTCCAAGGGACTTCAAGAGTCTTCTCCAACACCACAGTTTATAAGCATCGACTCTTCGGCACTTAGGTTTCTTCACAGTCCAACTCTCACATCCAAACATGACTACTGGAAAAACCATAGCCTTGACTAGACAGACCTTTGTTGGCAAAGTGATGTCTCTGCTTTTTAACATGCTATCTAGGTTGGTCATAACTTTTCTTCCGAGGAGTAAGCATATTTTAATTTCATGGCTGCAATCACTGTCTGCAGTGATTTTGGAGCCCCCCAAAAATAAAGTCTGACACTGTTTCCACTGTTTCCCCATCTATTTCCCATGAAGTGACGGGACCAGATGCCATGATCTTCATTTTCTGAATGCTGAGTTTTAAGCCAACTTTTCACTCTTCTCTTTCACTTCCATCAAGAAGCTCTTAAGTTCTTCTGTGCTTTCTGCCATAAGGGTGGTATGCAGATATCTGAGGTTATTGATATTTCTCCCGGAAATCTTGATTCCAGCTTGTGCTTCCTCCAGCCCAGTGTTTCTCATGATGTACTCTGCACAGAAGTTAAATAAACAGGGTGACAATATACAGCCTTGTTGTTCCATGTCCAGTTCTAACTGTTGCTTCCTGACCTGCATATAGGTTTCTCCAGAGGCAGGTAAGGTGGTCTGGTATTTCCATCTCTCAGAATTTTCCACAGTTTATTGTGATCCACACAGTCAAAGGCTTTGGCATAGTCAATAAAGCAGAAATAGATGCTTTTCTGGAACTCTCTGGCTTTTTCCATGATCCGGCGGATGTTGGCAATTTGATTTCTGGTTCCTCTGCCTTTTACAAAACCAGCTTGAACACTTGGAAGTTCACGGTTCACGTATTGCTGAAACCTTGCTTGGAGATTTTGAGCATTACTTTACTAGCATGTGAGATGAGTGCAATCATACGGTAGCTTGAGCATTCTTTGGCATTGCCTTTCTTGGGGATTGGAATGAAAACTGACCTTTTCCAGTCCCGTGGCCACTGCTGAGTTCTCCAAATTTGCTGGCATATTGAGTGCAGCACTTTCACAGCATCATCTTTCAGGATTTGAAATAGCTCCACTGGAATTCCATCACCTCCACTAGCTTTGTTCGTAGTGATGCTTTCTATGGCCCACTTGACTTCACATTCCAGGATGTCTGGCTCTAGATGAGTGACCACACCATCATGATTATCTGGGTCATGAAGATCTTTTTTGTACAGTTCTTCTATGTATTCTTGCCTTCTCTTCTTAATATCTTTTGCTTCTGTTAGGTCCATACCATTTCTGTCCTTTATCGAGCCCATCTTTGCATGAAATGTTCCCTTGGTATCTCTAATTTTCTTGAAAAGGTCTCTAGTCTTTCCCATTCTGTTCTTTTCCTCTATTTCTTTGTATTGATCGCTGAAGAAGGCTTTCTTATCTCTTTTTGCCATTCTTTGGAACTCTGCGTTCAGATGCTTATACCTTGGGCATGGGATATCTCTCCACAGCTGCTCCAGCAAAGAGCAGCCGCTGCTCCTTACCTTGGATGAGGGGTATCTCCTTACCGCTGCCCTTCCTGACCTTCAATATAGGATAGCTCCTCTAGGCCCTCCTGTGCCCGGGCAGCCACTGCTCCTTGGATGTGCAGTGGCTCCTCCTGGCTGCCGCCCTGTCCTCAGACACAGAGTAGCTCCTCTTGTCTATTCCTGCGCCGTCACAGCCTGGCACTCTCGGCCACTGCCCCTGACCTCACACGTGGGATAACTCCTCTTGGCCGCCGCCCTTTGGGCATGGGGTCCTCCTGGCTTTTGCCCATGACCTCAGACATGGAGTAGCTCCTCTCGGCCATGCTTAGTGCACCGGTCGCAGCCGGCTGCGCTTAGTGCCCTGCTTGCATCACAGACTCGAATTTGACAATTGTGTTCACTCCCAAGGTCCCAATCTTCCCACCTGATCCTGGACTCTTGATTCATTTTGCCAGCTGCCCCTGAACATTCTAAATGAGATGACCATTAGGTTATTTCCTTATTCATACAACCAATTTATTATTTTTTTTTTAATGTTTTTTTCTATCTATTGTATGCCTTGTCATGGAGATAAGGGCGATGGCCGAAAGGAGCTACCCACGTCTGAGGCCAGGGGCGGCAGCCGAGGCCAGGGATAGCAGCCAGGAGGAGCAACCCCATGCCCGAGGCCAGGGTGGCGACCTGGAGGAGCAACCCCACGTCCAAGGAGTGGTGGCTGTGTGGGTGCAGGAGGGCCTAGAGGAGCCATCCCACCTTGAAGGTCAGGAAGGGTGGTGGGAGGAGATACCCCTCATCCAAGGTAAGGAGCAGCGGCTGCACTTTGCTGGAGCAGCCGTGAAGAGATACCCCACACCCAAGGTAAGAGAAACCCAAGTAAGATGGTAGGTGTTGCAAGAGGGCATCAGAGGGCAGACACACTGAAACCATACTCACAGAAAACTAGTCAATCTAATCACACTAGGACCACAGCCTTGTCTAACTCAATGAAACTAAACCATGCCTGCAGGGCAACCCAAGATGGGTGGGTCATGGTGGAGAGGTCTGACAGAATGTGGTCCACTAGAGAAAGGAATGGCAAACCTTCAGTATTCTTGCCTTGAGAACCCCATGAACAGTATGAAAAGGCAAAATGATAGGATACTGAAAGAGGTACTCCCCAGATAAGTAGGTGCCCAATATGCTACTGGCGGTCAGTGGAGAAATAACTTCAGAAAGAACGAAGGGATGGAGCCAAACCATAAACAATAACCAGCTGTGGATGTGACTGGCAATAAAAGCAAGGTTTGATGCTGTAAAGAGCAATATTGCATAGGAACCTAGAATGTCAGGTCCATGAATCAAGGTAAATTGGAAGTGGTCAAACACGAGATGGCAAGAGTGAATGCTGACATTCTAGGAATTAGCAAACTAAAATGGACTGAAATGGGTGAATTTAACTCAGATGACCACTATACCTACTACTGTGGGCAGGAATCCTTCAGAAGAAATGGAGTAGCCATCATGGTCAACAGAAGAGTCCAGAATGCAGTACTTGGATGCAATCTCAAAAACGACAGGATAATCTCTGTTCGTTTCCAAGGCAAAACATTCAATGTTACAGTAATCCAAGTCTATGCCCCAACCAGTAGTGCTGAAGAAGCTGAAGTTGCACAGTTCGATGAAGACCTGCAAGACCTTTTAAAACTAACACCCAAAAAAGATGTCCTTTTCATTATAGGGGACTGGAATGCAAAAGTAGGAAGTCAAGAAACACCTGGAGTAACAGGGAAATTTGACCTTGGAATGCAGAATGAAGCAGGTCAAAGACTAATAAAGTTTTGCCAAGAAAATGCACTGGTCATAGCAAATACCCTCTTCCAACAACACAACAGAAGACTCTACACATGGACATCACCAGATGGTCAACACTGAAATCAGATTGATTATATTCTCTGCAGCAAAAGATGGAGAAGCTCTATACAGTCAACAAAAATAAGACCAGGAGCTGACTGTGGCTCAGATCATGAACTCCTTATTGCCAAATTCAGACTTACATTGAAGAAAGTAGGGAAAACCACTAGACCATTCAGGTATGACCTAAATCAAATCCCTTATGATTATACAATGAAAGTGAGAAATCGGTTTAAGTGCCTAGATCTGATAGACAGAGTGCATGACGAACTATGGAATGAGGTTCGTGACATTGTACAGGAGACAGGGATCAAGAACATCACCATGGAAAAGAAATGCAAAAAAGCAAAATGGCTGTCTGGGGAGGCCTTACAAATAGCTGTGAAAAGAAGAGAAGTGAAAAGCAAAGAAGAAAAGGAAAGATATAAGCATCTGAATGCAGAGTTCCAAAGAATAGCAAAGAGAGATAAGAAAGCCTTCTTCAGAGATCAAAGCAAAGAAATAGAGGAAAAGAACAGAATGGGAAAGACTAGAGACCTCTCAAGAAAATTAGAGATACAAGGGAACATTTCATACAAAGATGGGCTCGATAAAGGACAGAAATGGTATGGACCTAACAGAAGCAGAGGATATTAAGAAGAGATTGCAAGAATACACAGAAGAACTGTACAAAAAAGATCTTCATGACCCAGATAATCATGATGGTGTGATCACTCATCTAGAGTAAGACATCCTGGAGTGTGAAGTCAAGTGGGCNTAGAGTGTTGTTCAACCTCCATATGCTGGAATTTTTAATAGTTTTTCTCCTATAATTGAGATCTAATCTTACTGCATTGTGGTCAGAAAAGATGCTTGGAATGATTTCATTTTTCTTTAATTTACCAAGGCTAGATTTATGGCCCAGGATGTGATCTATCCTGGAGAAGGTTCCGTGAGCACTTTAGAAAAAGTTGAAATTCATTGTTTTTGGGTGAAATGTCCTATAGATATCAATTAGGTCTAACTGGTCTATTGTATCATTTAAAGTTTGTGTTTCCTTGTTAATTTTCTGTTTAGTTGATCTCTCCATAGATGTGAAGTGGGGTATTAAAGTCTCCCACTATTATTGTGTTATTGTTAATTTCCCCTTTCATACTTGTTAGTATTTGTCTTACATATTGCAGTGCTCCTATGTTGGGTGCATATATATTTATAACTGTTATATCTTCTTGGATTGATCCTTTGATCATTATGTAGTGTCCTTCTTTGTCTCTTTTCACAGCCTTTGTTTTAAAGTCTATTTTATCTGATATGAGAATTGCTACTCCTGCTTTCTTTTGATCTCCATTTGTATGGAATATCTTTTTCCAGCCCTTCACTTTCAATCTGTATGTGACCCTTGTTTTGAGGTGGGTATCTTGTAGACAACATATATAGGGGTCTTGTTTTTGTTTCCATTCAGCCAATCTTTGTCTTTTGGTTGGGGCATTCAACCCATTTACATTTAAGGTAATTATTGATAAGTATGATCCCATTGCCATTTACTTTGTTTTTGAGTTTATAAACCTTTCCTGTATTTCCTGTCTAGTGAATATCCTTTAACATTTGTTGAAGAGATGGTTTGGCGATGCTGAATTCTCTCAGCTTTTGCTTACCTGTAAAGCTTTTGATTTCTCCTTCATATTTGAATGAGATCCTTGCTGGGTACAGTAATCTGGGTTGTAAGTTTTTCTTTTTCATCACCTTGAATATGTCCTGCCATTCCCTTCTGGCCTGAAGAGTTTCTATTGAAGGATCAGCTGTTATCCTTATAGGAATCCCCTTGTGTTTTATTTGTTGTTTTTCCCTTCCTGCTTTTAATATTTGTTCTTTGTGTTTGATCTTCATTAATTTGATTAATATGTGTCTTGGGGTGTTTCACCTTGGGGTTTATCCTGTTTGGGACTCTCTGGGTTTCTTGAACTTGGTTGGCTATTTCCTTCTCCATTTTAGCGAAGTTTTCAACTATTATCTCCTCAAGTCTTTTCTCATGGCCTTTCTTTTTGTCTTATTCTTCTGGGACTCCTAAGACTTGAATGCTGGGGAGTTTATTGTCCCAGATGTCTCTGAGATTGTCTTCATTTTTTTAAATTCTTTTTTTCTTTTTTCCTCTCCCCTTCATTTATTTCTGCCATTCTATCTTCCACCTCACTTATCCTATCTTCTGCCTCAGTTATTCCACTGTTGCTTCCTTCCAGAGTGATTTTGGTCTGAATTATTGCATTATTCATTATATATTGACTCTTTTTTATTTCTTCTAGGTCCTTGTTAAACATTTCTTGCATCTTCTCTGTCCTTGTCTGAAGGTTATTTACCTGTAACTCCATTTTGATGTCAAGATTTTGGATTATTTTCACTATCATTATTCTGAATTCTTTATTAGGTAGACTACCTATCTCTTCCTCTTTTGTTTGGTTTAGTGGGCATTTATCATGTTCCTTTACCTGCTGAATATTTCTCTGCCTTTTCATTTTGTTTAGATTGCTGTGTTTGGGGTGGCCTTTATGTATGTTGGAAGTTTGTGGTTCCTTTTTATTGTGGTGTTTCCTCCCTGTTGGTGGGGTTGGACAAGTGGCTTGTCAAGATTTCCCGGTTAGAGAAGCTTGCATTGGTGTTCTGGAGAGTGGAGCTAGATCCCTTCTCTCTGGAGTGCAATTAAATGTCCAGTAGTGAGTTTTGAGGTATCTGTGGGTTTGGTGTAACTTTTGGCCACCTATATTTTAATGCTCAGGATTATGTTCCTGCATTGTAAGGGAATTAGCTTGGTATGTCTTGCTCTGAAACTTGTTGGCTCCTGGGTGGAGCTTGGTTTCAGTGTAGGTATGGAGACTTTTGGATGAGCTCTTGTCGATTAATGTTCCCTGGAGTCAGGAATTTTCCGGTGTTCTCAATTTTGGATTTAAGCCTCCTGCCTCTGACTTTCAGTCTTATTCTTACCTCAAAACTTCTCCATCCATACCACACTGATGATAAAATATCTAGGTTAATGGTGAAAAGATTCTCCACAATGAGGGAAATCCAGAGAGGTTCGCAGAGTTACATGGAGAAGAGAAGAGGGAGGAGGGAGATAGAGGTAACCAGGAGGGGAAGAGGGGGAATCAAAAGGAGAGAGACAGATCTAGCCAGTAATCAGTTATCTAAGTGTTCTCCACAGTCCAGAACACCCAGAGACATTCACAGAGTTGGGTAGAGAAGAGAAAGGGGAGGGAGGAGGTAGAGATGACCTGGGGGAGAAAAAGGAGAGTCAAAAGGTGGGGAGAGCAATCAAGCTAGTAATCACACTCTTAAGTAAAAATGAGTACTGAAGATTGGATTCTTAAAGGTATAAAATTGATACCAAATACCAAAAAGCAAAGATTAAAAATCTAGAGTAGAGGTTAGACTCTCAAAAACACAATATTAAAAAAACAAAATCACAAAAATCATAAAATATATGGGGTCGCTAAGAGTTGGACATGGCTGAGCGACTTCCACTTTCACTTTTCATTTTCATGCATTGGAGAAGGAAATGGCAGCCCACTCCAGTGTTCTTGCCTGGAGAATCCCAGGGACAGGGGAGCCTGGTGGGCTGCCGTCTATGGGGTCGCACAGAGTTGGACACGACTGAAACGACTTAGCAACAGCATATATATATATATATATATATATATGAAATTTGCTTTAAAAATAGGGTCTTTTAATCTTTTTTTTTGAAAGGTAATAGTAGGTTATTAAAATAAAAAATAAAGGAGAAATAGAGGACATAATTTTTAAAGGTTTCAAAAAAAAAGANGCACAGAGTTGGACACGACTGAAACGACTTAGCAACAGCATATATATATATATATATATATATATGAAATTTGCTTTAAAAATAGGGTCTTTTAAGCAAAGTAATAGTAGGTTATAAAAATGAAAATTAAAGGATTAGTAAAGAACTTAAAAATTAAAAATTAAAAGTGATAATAGTAAAATATATCTAGGAATTTCTCTGGAGCTGTTGAGGGCTGTGTGGGGTCACTTTAGTTTCAGATAGTTCCTTTTTTGCTTATACTTCTTCTCAAGGTCTATAGGCCCCTTCCAATGTAGTCAATGCTAACTACAGGGTTTTAATCTGTTGCACCTCTTGCTTCCAAAGCGATTCCCTCTTCTGTGTTTATTTTGGCTTCCTCTGTTTGTATGAGACCTCTCAGTGTCTAATTTCTGTCCTGACACAAGGGGGCAAAGGTGGTCATTTATTAGGCTCACTTGTTCAGTTGTGCTGTGGGGAGGGAGGAACACTGCAAGCAAATATCACTGGCATGTGTGGGGAGTGCTCTCAGTGACTGTTTGCCCCCTGTTCATGGCATATGTGCTTTCCCAGTCTACACTGCTCAGGCTCCAGGTTGCTCATCAGGGGAGCTGTCTAAAGTGGGCCCTGGGTCACATGCACTTCCCAGGTCTAAACCTCTCAGATTTAGGTCTCAGGTACTCCACAAAGGCACAGACTCAGTTGGGCTTGTATTTTGTGCCCTTCCCAGATCCAAGCATCTCAGGTGACCAAGGGCTTGGCAAGTATACTCTCCTCAGGTTCGTGGTGTGTCTTATCACCTCCCTGGTCCCAGTGCCTTGGTTTCCTGGGTGCACAGCAGGAGCTCTGTCTCAGGTGTGTCGTGTGTCTCCTCTGGGGAGCTGATCTCTGACTGCGACCTTCCTGACAGATGTCAACCATCCTAAATCCGTCCAGGAAGACTTGTTTAGCAATTGGGAGCCTGCTCACAGTTTGGTGGAGGATGCCATCTCTGGGGCTGAGATTGCACCTTGCCTTCTGGATCTGGCAGTCACCCACCTGCCTCTCTACCTCCAGCAGGGAGAGGGACTAGTCTACAGTCCACTAGCTCTCCTCTGGTTTTTGCTCAGTCCTCTGTTCTGTGAGCTGGCCAGGTTGTGCCTTATAGGTTTTCATGGGAAAGTTCACTCTCTCTGTCTTTTTTTTTTTTTTCTATCTCGGACAATCCCACAGTTTGGGTTGCTATCTCATGTTAGCTCCCTTAGATTGTCCTCAGGGCATTCAGGCAGGTCCTTACCTTAAGCACGTAGCTTGTGCCTCCCTGTTCAGCCCCCACCTGCTACTAGCAAACACGATCATCTGGGCTACTTCTCTGCTGGAAGTTGTGGTTAGATACATAAACTATGGATTTTTTGTTTTTTCCTCCCAGTTATGTTGTCCTCTGAGATTCCAAAACTCCCTACAGACCTGCTGGTGAGAGGGCTTCCTGGTGTTTAGAAACTTCTCGTTCACGACTCCCTCTTTAGGATGGATCTTCTTCCCTAATTATTTTGTCTTGCTTTTTATCTTTTATATTTTGTCCTACCTCCTTTTGAAGAGAATAAGATGCCTTTCTGGGTGCCTGGTGTCCTCCACCAGTGTTCANCCTGGTGTTTAGAAACTTCTCGTTCACGACTCCCTCTTTAGGATGGATCTTCTTCCCTAATTATTTTGTCTTGCTTTTTATCTTTTATATTTTGTCCTACCTCCTTTTGAAGAGAATAAGATGCCTTTCTGGGTGCCTGGTGTCCTCCACCAGTGTTCAGAAGTTGTTTTGTGGAATTTTCTCAGCGTTCAAATGATATTTTGATGAATTTGTAGGAGAGAAACTGGTTTCCCTATCCTATTCCTCCGCCACCTTATGACTGTGCTCAGATCTTGAGTTCTTTTCTCTTCTTTAAATCTTAACAAAAATCCTTCAGCAAATACTTTTGACAGTTTCCTAAAAAGCATATGTTTCTTCTTCAGCAGGTTGACAGTTTGGGATTACCTGTTTAAGTATCTATCTCTGCTAGTCTGTAGTCTCCAAGAGGACAGAGAGCTTATCTTTGTTATCCCAAGATATGTACACAATACCTAGATTATGACTTTAACATAGTAGATACACAAGAAAAAATAAGTTGCAATGATAACCCCACAGAGAGTTTCTAGTTGTGGAAATGACTAGTAATTTTGAGATTTTACGATTCTGTTAATTGCATAATGAGGGCTTAGTATCTTAATTTTAGGTTGTTAATAAGGTAAGAGAAACCCAAGTAAGATGGTAGGTGTTGCAAGAGGGCATCAGAGGACAGACACACTGAAACCATACTAACAGAAAACTAGTCAATCTAATCACACTAGGACCACAGCCTTGTCTAACTCAATGAAACTAAACCATGCCTGCAGGGCAACCCANTGGAACGAATTGGGGGCAGGAGGAGAAGGGGATGACAGAGGATGAGATGGCTGGATGGCATCACTGACTCGACGGATGCGAGTCTGAGTGAACTCTGGGAGTTGGTGATGGACAGGGAGGCCTGGCGTGCTGCTGTTCATAGGGTCACAAAGAGTCGGACACAACTGAGTGACTCAACTGAACTGAACTGAAACAGGTGTTCACTCTAATAAAATCTACAATATTCCAGGACTTATTAAATCCTCAAACTTTCCCTGAAATTTGTGTTTCATGCTATATTTCCAACAAGTAATTAATGCCACCAAAATACATCACAACTGAAGACACTCCTTGAAGTCTTGGCCACTTCCTTTACATTCATCCCCCAAGTCTTAGGATTCCTGTTTTAGAGATAATTCTACATCACAGCTGTTGCCTTAGGACACATTACAACTTTTATTCAACAAATCGGCATTCAGTGTATAGTTTGTTAATATTATTCTCCCTAAATATTCATGTCCTTATAAATATTCACTTCCATACCCTATCATTTCACTTAAACCAAACTGAACCTTCTATTCTCTAACTTTATTATAATTTTAGGACCTCAGATGTTTACTTTTCAGACCTGAAAAATGCAAGAATTAGCTAAAGACATTTTTTTATACTTATGTATCTCCCCAGTAGCAACTATTTTAATACAAATTAGATTTATGTTTACAATATGACATGCAAACTGTCAGCTAGAAAGAACAGAGATTGTGAAAATAAATGAACAAAATCTACACAGTAGGGAGTATATGAAAGTTACAATTTGCCAAAATAGGGCTGTTTTTCATTCTTTTATTACTCACATGTCAGTTTTTGTTGCTCACTTTGTTGCTCTTTTATGTCGAATTCTGTCAGAGAACCTTTCCAACTACAAGGGATGAAATACTAAAATAGGTGTCCATATCAACATGGGCTTCCCAAGTGGTGCTAGTGTTAAAGAATCTGTCTGCTAATGCAGGAAATGCAAGAGACATGGGTTTGATTCCTGGGTTGGGAAGAGGCCCTGAAGGAGGAAATGGCAACTCATTCCAGTATTCTTGCTTGGAAAGTTCCGTGGACAGAAGGGCCCTGAGGGCTACATCTGGACATGCAGAGTTGGTGCTGCGGAAAGCTGGACATGACTGAGCAACTAAGTAGTGTACCAACATATGAAAATTATCTATCACAAATATTAAATAGCTGGTGGCAAATGATAATCCTGATGGGAGTCAAGTGTGAAAAGGAAAAATAAATTATTTCTGCCTGATCACTTCTATAAATGTCATTTCATCTGAAAAATTTATAAAAGTAGTGATCTTTTTCTTTATTTCTTCATATCTTAATGTTTTCTTCAAAACGAATTTAGATAAACATCAAAATGTAAGTAGTTGTTTGCAGGAGAAGGAAACAAAAGGAGAAAAACTTAAGAAATTTTGTAACTAAGAGGATTTCAGAAGAGGTTCCCTTAACTTGTGATATCAGAGGTACTACAGAAAATGACTGAAAACATGAACTATTAATATCAAAGCAAACTGGAGTATATTGGTGGTTCTAGGGTGAGGACAAAGGAAGCTGTGTATTCATAAGATTGTCCAGATTATTCAGATGCAGCTGATCTGTAAATTAGCATTAAGAGACAGTGATAGCCCACCTTATTTTCTTTACAGAGGGTGTAACAAAGCTCCTAGATCAAGGGCATTAGCAGGGTCACTTGGCTATTTTGTGAGAGAGTGCGAATTTGGCAATAACTAGAAGAGCAGTATTGAGAAGGCAATGGCACCCCACTCCAGTACTCTTGCCTGGAAAATCCCATGGATGGAGGGACCTGTCAGGCTGCAGTCCATGGGGTCGCGAAGAGTCGAACATAACTGAATGACTTCACTTTGACTTTTCACTTTCATGCATTGGAGAAGGAAATGGCAACCTACTCCAGTGTCCTTGCTTGGAGAATCCCAGGGACGGCGGAGCCTGGTGGGCTGGCAACTATGGGGTCGCACAGAGTCAGACACGACTGAAGCAACTTAGCAGCAGCAACAGCAGCAGGAACAGAGCAGTAAGCCAGTATTACAGGCTAGCTAGAACATTTAACTCTTTGGAAGATGAGATATAGAGGTATCACAGAGGGCAGAATATTAATATAACCTATGATAGCTTACAGTGAACAATGTCGGATTCATGATCTCTGAAGATTTAGCTTTAGGACCAGGGGTCAGGCTTGATCATTCAAGAGCTTTTGTGTAACAGAGTTTTATTAAAGTAAGAAAAGGAACAGAGAAAGTTTCTGACAGACATCAAGAGGACAGAGAGTGCCTCCCTTGCTAGTGTTAGCAAAGGAGCTATATACTTCTTTAATTCAGTTCGGTTCAGTTGCTCAGTCATGTCCAACTTTGTGACTCCATGAATCGCAGCACGCCAGGCCTCACTGTCCATCACCAACTCCTGGAGTTCACTCAGACTCATGCCCATCGAGTCCGTGATGCCATCCAGCCATGTCATCCTCTGTCATCCCCTTCTCCTCCTGCCCCCAATCCCTCCCAGCATCAGAGTCTTTTCCAATGAGTCAACTCTTCACATGAGGTGGCCAAAGTACTGGAGTTTCAGATTTAGCATTATTCCTTCCAAAGAACACCTAAGACTGATCTTTAGAATGGACTGGTTGGATCTCCTTGCAGTCCAAGGGACTCTCAAGAGTCTTCTCCAACACCACAGTTATTACAATAAATCAAAAGAATGTCTCAAGTTTGAGAAAATTACCAGACTCACTCCCATAATTTACCATTTAGGATAACAGGCTTACAATTTAACAACAGAAAGATACTACCAGAGCCACTCCCATAATTTACATTTTAAGATATCATGATTAGTCAGAAGGTTTTCAGGAAAGAAAAACTGTCCTCAAGCAGGATACAGCATTGTTATATAATCCTACGTGTGGTGTGAAGTTGCTCAGTCGTGTCTGACTCTTTGCGACCCCTTGGACTGTAGCCTACCAGGCTCCTCCGTCCATGCAATTCTCCAGGCAAGAGTATTGGAGTGGGTTGCCATTTCCTTCTCCAGGGGATCTTCCCGACCCAGGGATCGAACCTGGGTCTCCAGCATTCCAGGCAGATGCTTTAACCTCTGAGCCACCAGGGAAGCCCCATATAATCCCTAGTACAGAGTTGAAACTGAGTTGTTTGTTGTGTAATCATCAGTTTCGGGCTTAAAGAAAAAGTACATTTTATGTGACTAAGACTAAGGAATGTAGAGAGAGAGAAAAAACAACAACAACAACAACAACAAAAAAAACAAAACCTTAGTCCTTTCCTCCTCCTTGAGAATTCCAGATACCTATCTCCTCCTCAAGAACCCCAGATCCCTTTCTCCTCCTCAAGGAACCCTGAACTTCTTATCAACCTGCCTTGGAATTGACTCTCTCATCTATTTAATATATTGTTTTAAAGGGGAGGGAAGAAATAGTATGTAGGGGGATAAGGGCATTTATAGATTGCCTATATTAGTTTTTTAGCCAAACATACCATATAGATTGATGTTCTTAATATTTACTATCTCTAGATTAATATATAGTATCTAGATCAAAAAGTTTAATTCCATATCAAAAAATAGCATCTATACACGTCTGTTATAATATTTTAATGAAAATATTTTTAAGCTTATCCTATACTGATATAATAGTAATGGTAAAACACTTCAATATCCTTGTCTTGAGAACCCCATGGACAATACGAAAAGGCAAAAAGATATGACTCCAGAAGGTGAGCCCACCAGGTCAGTAGGTGTCCAGTATGCTCCTGGGGAAGCACAGAGAAATAGGTCAAGAAAGAATGAAGAGGCTGGGCCAAAGGAGAAACAACCTTCAGTTGTGGATATATCTGGTGGTGAAAGTAAAGTCTGATTCTGTAAAGAACAATATTGCATAGAAACATGAAATGTTAGGTCGATGAATCAAGGTAAATTGGATGTGGTCAAGCTGGAGATGGCAAGAGTGAACATCAATATTTTTGGAATCAGTGAATTAAAATGGATGGGAATGGGCAAATTTAAGTCAGATGAACATTACAGCTGCTACTATGTGCAAAAATTCCTTAGAAGGAATGGAACAGCCCTCATCATCAACAAAAGTGTCCAAAATTCAGTATTTGGGGGGCAGTCTCAAAACAACAGAATGATCTTGGTTTGTTTCCAAGGCAAACTATTCAACATGACATTAATCCAAGTATATGCCCCAGCCACTAATGCCAAAGGAGTTGAAGTCAAATGGTTCTGAGATCTACACGGCCTTCTAGAACTAACACCTCCAAAAGATGTCCTTTTAATTATAGAGGATTGGAATGCAAAAGTATAAAGCCAAGAGTAACAGGCAAGTTTGGTCTTGGAGTACAAAATGGAGCAGGGCAAAAGCTAACAGAGTTTTGCCAAGAGAGACAATGGTCATAGCAAACATTCTTCCCTCAAGAACAGAAGAGACAACTCTACACATGGACATTCCCAGATGGTCAACATCAAAATCAGATTGATTATATTTTTTTGCAGCTGAAGATGGACAAGTTCTATACAGACAGCAAAAAACAAGACCATGAGCTGACTGTGGCTCAGATCAAGAGTTTCTTCTTGCAAAATTCAGACTAAAATCTAAGAAAGTACGGAAAACCACAAGGCAATTCATCTATGACCTAAACCAAATCTTCTATGATTATACAATGGAGGTTACGAATAGATTTAGGGGATTAGATCTGGTAGACAGAGTGCCTGAAGAACTATGGACGTAGGTTTGTAACATTGTACAAGAGGTTCTGACCAAAGCTATTCCCAAGAAAAAGAAATGCAACAAGGCAAATTGGTTGTCTGAGGAGGTCTTATAAGTATCTGAGAAAAGAAGAGAAGCAAAAGGCAAAAGAGAAAGGGAAAGATAAAACTAACTGAATGCAGAGTTCCGGAGAATGGCAAGGAGAAAAAAGAAAGTATTCTTAAATGAACAATGCAAAGAAATAGAGGAAAACAATAGAATGGGAAAGACTAGAGATCTTTTCAAGAAAATTGGAGATCCAAGAGAACATTTCATGCAAACATGAGCACAATAAAGGTCAGAAAGGCAAGGAACTAACAGAAGCAGAAAAGATGGCAAGAATACACAGAAGAACTATACAAAAAAGGTCTTAATGATCCAGATAACCATGATGGTGGTCACTCACCTAGAGCCAGACATCTCAGAGTGTGAAGTCAAGTGGGCTTAGGAAGCATTACTATGAAAATAGCTAGTGGAGGTGATGGAATTCCAGCTGAGCTATTTCAAATCTTGAAAGATGATGCTGTTAAAGTGCTGCCATCAATATGCCAGCAAATTTGGAAAACTCAGCAGTGCCCACAGAACAAGAAGAGATCAAATGTCAATCCCAAGGAGGGGCATTGCCAAAGAATGTTCAGAGTACCATATAAATGTGCTCCTTTCACATGCTATGAAGGTAATACTCAAAAATCCTTCAAGTTAGATTTCAACAGTATATGAAATAAGAACTTCTAGATGTTCAAGCTGGATTTAGAAAAGGCAGAGGAACCTGAGATCAAATTGCCAACATCTGTTGGATCATAGAAAAAGCAAGCAAATTAAAAAAGAAATCTTCTGTTTTGTTGACTATGCTAAAGGCTTTGAATGTGTGGATCAGAATAAACTGTAGAAAATTCTTAAAGAGATTGGAATACAGACCACCTTACTTGTCTTATGAGAAACCTGCATGCAGGTCAAGAAGCAACAGTTAGAACTAGATATGGAGCAATGAATTGGTTCAAAATTGGGAAAGGAGTGTGTCAAGGATGTTTATTGTGAATCTGCTTATTTAACTTCCATGCAAAGTAGGTCATGTAGAACTCAGGCTGGATGAAGCACAACCTATAATCAAGATTATAAGGGGAAATATCAACAAGCTCAGATATACAGATTATACCATTCTAATGAATGCCAAAATCAGGTTGATTACGTTCTTTGCAGTCAAAGATGGAGAAGCTCTATACAGTCAGCAAAAACAAGACTGAGAGCTGACTATGGCTCAGATCATGAACTCTTATTGCCAAATTCACACTTAAATTGAAGAAAGTCAGGAAAGCCACTAGACCATTCAAGTATGACCTACATCAAATCCCTTATGATTATAGAGTGTAAGTGACAAATAGATCCAAGAAATTAGAACTGAAAGACAGAGTGTCTGAAGAACTAAAGAGAGAGGTTCATGATATTGTGCAGGAGGCACTGATCAAAACCATCCCCCCCCCCAAAAAAAAATCCAAAAAGGCAAAATGGTTGCCTGAGGAGACCTTACAAATAGCTGATAAAAGAAGAGATGCTAAAAGCAAAGGAGAAAAGGAAAGACATACTCATTTGAATGCAGAGTTCCAAAGAAGAGCAAGGAGAGCTAAGAAAACCTTCCTCAGCGATCAAAGCAAAGAAATAGAGGAAAACAACAGAATGGGAAAGACTAGAGATTCCTTCAGGAAAATTAGAGATACCAAGGGAATATTTCATGCAAAAATGGACACAATAAAGGACAGAAATGGAATAGACCTAAAAGAAGCAGAAGAGATTAAGAGGTGTCATGAATACACAGAAGAACTATACCATAAAGATCTTCATGACCCAGATAACCACGATGGTGTGATCACTCACGTAGAGCCAGATATTCAGGAATGAGTAGTCAAGTGAGCCTTAGGAAGCATCGCTATGAACAAAGCTAGTGGAGGTGATGGAATTCCAGTTGAGTGATTTCAAATCCTAAAAATGATGCTGTGAAAGTGATGCACTCAGTATGCCAGTATATTGGGAAAACTCAGCAGTGGCCACAAGACTAGAAAAGGTCAGTTTTCATTCCAATCCCAGAGAAAGGCAATGCCAAAGAATGCTCAAACTACCACACAATTGCACTCATCTCCAACGCTAACTAAGTAATGCTCAAAATTCTCCAAGCTAGGATTCAACAGTATGTGAACTGTGAACTTCCAGATGTTTAAGCTGGATTTAGAAAAGGCAGAGGAAACAGAGATCAACTTGCCAACATCTGTTGAATCATCAAAGAAGCAAGAGAGTTCCAGGAAAACATCTACTTTTGCNCAACGCTAACTAAGTAATGCTCAAAATTCTCCAAGCTAGGATTCAACAGTATGTGAACTGTGAACTTCCAGATGTTTAAGCTGGATTTAGAAAAGGCAGAGGAAACAGAGATCAACTTGCCAACATCTGTTGAATCATCAAAGAAGCAAGAGAGTTCCAGGAAAACATCTACTTTTGCTTTATTGACTATGGCAAAACTTTTGACTGTGTGGTTCACTACAAACTGTCAAAACTTTTTAAACAAATGGGAATACCAGACCACCTGACCTGCCTCCTGAGAAATCTGTATGCAGATCAAGAAGCTACAGTTAGAACTGGACATGGAACAACAGACTGGTTCCAAATTGGGAAAGGAGTATCAAGGCTGTATATTGTCAACCTGCTTATTTAAGTTACATCCAGGGTACATCATGCAAAATGCCCATCTGGTTGAAGCACAAGCTGGAATCAAGCTTGCTGGAAGAAATATCAATAACCTTAGCTACATAGATGACACCACCCTTATGGCAGAAAGTGAAGAAGAACTAAAGAGTTTTTTGACGAAAGTGAAAGAGATGAGTGAAAATGTTGGCTGAAAACTCAACATTCAGAAAACTAAGATCATGGCAACTGGTCCCATTACTTCATGGAAAATAGATGGGGAAATAATGGAAACAGTGAGAAACTTTTAATTTGAGGGGTTTCAAAATCACTTCAGATGGTGACTGCAGCCATGCTCCTTGGAAGAAAAGCTATGACCAACCTAGACAGAATATTAAAAAGTAGAGATATTAATTTGCCAATAAGATCCATCTAGTCAAAGCTATGGTTTTTCCAGTAGTCATGTATGGATGTGAGAATTGGACCATAAAGTAAGCAGAGCACTGAAGAATTGATGCTTTTGAACCATGGTGTTGGAGAAGACTCTTGAGAGTCACATGGATAGCAAGGAGATCAAACCAGTCAATTCTAAAGGAGATCAGTCCTGAGTATTCATTGGAAGGACCGATGCTGAAGCTGAAGCTCCAATACTTTGGCCACCTGATGTGAAGAACTGACTTACTGGAAAAGGCCCTATTCTGGGAAAGATTGAAGACAGGAAGACAGGGGGATAACAGGATGAGATGGTTGGATGGCAACACTGACTAGATGGATATCAGTTTGAGCAAGCTCCTGGAGTTGGTGATGGACAGGAAGTGGGCGTGTTGCAGTCTATGGGGCCACAAAGAGTCAGAGACAATTGAGCAACTGAACTGGACTGAATTACAGAAAGTGTAAAGGAACTAAAGAACCTCTTGATGAAGGTGAAAGAGCCAAGTGAAAATGTTGACTTAAAACTAAACATTAAAAAAACTAAGATCATGGCATCTTTTCCCATCACTTCATGACAAATACATGGGGAAAAAGTGGAAACAGTGACAGATTTTCTTTTCTTGAGCTCCAAAATCACTGCAGATGGTGATGGTAGCTGTGAAATTAAAAGAGACACTGGGTCCTTGGAAGAAAAGTTATGAAAACCTAGAGTATGTATTAAAAAGCAGAGACATTACTTTGCTGACAAAGGTCCATACAGTCAAAGCAATGGTTTTTCTAGTAGTCATTATGGATTTGAGATTTGGACCATAAGAAAGGCTGAGCACTGAAGAATAGATGCTTTCTAATTGTGGTGTTGGAGAAGTCTCTTAAAAGTCACTTGGACTGCAAGATCAAACTAGTCAATCCTAAAGGAAAATAACTTTGAATATTCTTTGGGAGGATTGATGCTAAATCTGATGCTCCAATAGTTTGGCCCTCTGATGATAAGAGTCGACTCACTGAAAAAGACCCTGATGCTGGGAAAGATTGAGGGCATGGGGAGAAGGGGGTGACAGATGATCAGATGGTTTAATGACATCACTGACTTAATGGACATGAGTTTGAGCAAACTTTGTGTGATAGCGAAGGATAGGGAAGACTGGCATGCTGAAATTCATGTGATCGCAAAGAGTCGAACACGACTTAGTGAGTGAAGGACAATTGTTGATACAATCATGAATGATAAAAAGTGGCTGTCCTCAGGGAGCTTAAAACCCCTTGGAAGGAAGTTACCATAAATAAAAGAGTAAGCAAACCATTGAGAATGCCAGGTACAGGCAAGTGCTATACAGAAAACTTTAAAAGATTAGTTAACAGGTATGCAACTTTCCCTTTTCATTGGTCTGGTATGGGAAAGCCTCAATGAAAAGCTAATGTTTTAGCAAAGAGTTAATTTAATTCATCTTCTATGGTGAAGGATTAGGCTATAGTTACCGTCATAAACAATGAAGCAGTGACAATCTTTGACTTCTGCAGAGGTACCCTTTTTTCTTCCAAGTCAAGAGAAAAAATGAAGATTTCTCTAATTTAGAAAAGAGCATATAATGAACTTTTTAATATACTTTAAAAAAACTGTTTTCCTGAATATTTTATATCCTCACCAACATGCCCTAAATCCTCATCAAATCTTAATACTTTCATCCACATCTCCTTTTACAGTATGTTAATCTGATGGATTAACATTTCACTTTCTTTCATTACTTAAGAGATTATTAATTTAAAGCATTTTATATTTGCTAATATAACTACACATTAGTCAAGCTTTCAAAATTCATTTTATGAAAACTAACATTTTTCAAAAGGAATACATGAGCATAGTTCAATAATTAAATGATACCAAAACACCTATAACATAGTTACCTGTAAGGACTTTCCTTACTTCATCCATCCTAAGAGTAACCACCATGAACTTGTTTAACTCTATATCTGGCACCTATGCATCACTGTATTTTTAAAATATTTAATAGTATCTTTGATTTATCAGTTTTAAATATTGTTATTTTCCCATTATAGTAGATGATGATTTAACCCACTTAAGTTTCTCCAGTTCTCCTCTCCCATCTCCAAAAATCTCATATATTGATATTCAGTGTTACAATTTGCACTCATAAAATGTTATTCACAGATAAGGATTGCAAATGTGTTGTAATTATATGTCATATCTTACTTTTTTTCCCCAGGATTTGATATTTGCTTTGTTTTCCTTAATTGATTTCCTGGTCTGTGGTACTAATTCTTCCTACACTCAGCAAGACTTTCTAGCATTGTTTTCCACACAGTCAATCATGTAAGCTGGCTTACTAGTTCAGTTTTCCTTTTCTTGACTATGTCCATCTTGGAAATATTTTTTCTAGGGTAATTGCACTGCACGTATGCTCACTACTATGATTCCACGATTTCCCTTCATCATTAGTCTCTCTATACCTGCCTTGGTGCTCTTGCTTTCTATCACAGAGTCTTACTTTCTATGATTTATCCTACTGGTTTGGTCAACAACATTCTCCAGTAGCTGAGAAAGAGATAATGGA
The DNA here is from genome assembly GCA_006410615.1 of Neotragus moschatus. Lineage (NCBI taxonomy): Eukaryota > Metazoa > Chordata > Mammalia > Artiodactyla > Bovidae > Neotragus > Neotragus moschatus. The sequence continues at coordinate 213,804 of SJYA01002586.1, forward strand.
TAATAAATATCTTGAGACTCTACCTGGTTCAATTCTACCCTCATACTTGATCGATCGTTTGGTTATGCATGAAATTTCAGTTGCAAAACATCTTCTTTCAAGGTTTTGAAAACATACTCCTCTACCTTCTAGTTCCCAGGGTTACTAAGATGTTGGAAAACATTCTGCTTCTTCATCCTTTGCAAAAGGATGTTTCTTGTAAAACAAAAAAAACCTGTTTTTTCCTCAAATGCTGTTGCACACCCCTGAAGCTTACAGAATCCCATCATTACCTGAATATCTTAAAGTTTTCAAATTGTGGGGATTGAGCCAAGCTGTTTTTATCTAGCCACTCTCTGGATCCGTCAATCTAGAAACTCATAGGTTTCAGTTATGGAAAAGTCTCAACCACTGGACCATTAGGTAAGTCCCTCCCATACTGTTAAAGAGCAGGCATAAGACAATATATGTGTGTAAGCAGTACTTGATAGTCTGTTATGTTAAGGGTAAATATCAGGGGTTTTATACCTATATTAATGTGATAAACAATAAAACACATAGCTTTCCTTTTTTGACAATAAATATCTCTTCTTTCTGAAGAAGTTGTAGAGATTTTTATTGGACATTTAATCTGTGTAGGAGGTTTTAGGGTGCCAGTCCATCACTGTTACATCCTGAGCTCTAACCAAGTTGCAAGGGGGCAAATAAAATAGAAGTAGCTGCTTTCTACCTAGAATTGAAGACTTCTTGATAAAGCTGGATTTGATGTGGCATTGCCTCCCCCCTCATTCTCTAAAATGAATTTAAATTCCCTTTCACTGGAGGTTGCAGACCTCCTCATTGAGGGACAGTTCCTGTCTCAGTGGTTTTATTAGAAAATTTTAGAAGTAGAAGAGAAAAATCATTGCCCTTTAGATAGTGATAAAGAGAAAGGAAAGTAAGAGAGCCATTTTTACACTTACCTCATTTTATGTAGCAATTCTGCCCTTTGTCAATGTACTCTATGGACTTTTCCTAATTTCACCAGAAAAAGCATACTTTTTCCTTTCTTCCTGAAACTAAAGGTCATGGAGTGTTGTAGAGTGCTTATTTCAACTTTCTTCAAGTGACAAAGAAAATGGAAATTATTTCTTTATTGATCTTGGCAGGAACATGGGAATAGCAAAAGGTCTCTCCCTTACCCCTCATGTCTACAGTTGTGATTTTTGAAATTTAGTGTTTATAAATACAACCAGGGAAGTTTATTAAAATGCAAAGATTCTCATTTTGAGAATTCTCATTCAGTAAATATGAACGAAACATGCTTAAGTTCAGGAATACGCATTTTTTAATAAGCTTCTCTCTTGATTGTTTTTCAGATGGTCTTTAGATTCCACTTTGAGAAACACTCAACACAATGTCAAGTACCTGTACATAAATTTATAAATTCAGAGAAATAATAAACCCAGAAATAATAGCTTTGAAAGTCCATGTTTTTGTTTTGTTTTCAATAAGATGTGTAAAATATGAACATAAACTCAGCCTTAATGTTTTATAGATTTGTTTTGTTTCATGTTCACTAACTGTTACTACAATAGTGAGTTCTGAAATAGTAAGTATTTTCTATACTATTTTTTCTCCATTACAATTGTGTGCCAGGATTATTCTCCACTCATAACTTATTTATCTGCCTCAGTTCAGTTCAGTTCAGTCGCTCAGTCATGTCTGACTCTTTGCGACCCCATGAATCTCAGCACACCAGGCCTCCCTGTCCATCATCAACTCCCGGAGTTCACTCAGACTCACGTCCAAGTCAGTGATGCCATCCAGCCATCTCATCCTTGGTCGTCCCCTTCTCCTCCTGCTCCCAATCCCTCCCAGCATCAGAGTCTTTTCCAATGAGTCAACTCTTTGTATGAGGTGGCCTAAGTACTGGAGTTTCAGCTCTAGCATCATTCCTTCCAAAGAAATCCCAGGACTGGTCTCCTTCAGAATGGACTGCTTGGATCTCCTTGCAGTCCAAAGGACTCTCAAGAGTCTTCTCCAAAACCACAGTTCAAAAGCATCAATTCTTTGGCACTCAGACTTCTTCACAGTCTAACTTTCACATCCATACATGACCACTGGAAAAACCATAGCTTTGACTAGACGGACCTTTGTTGGCAAAGTAATGTCTCTGCTTTTGAATATGCTATCTAGGTTGGTCATAACTTTCCTTACAAGGAATAAGCGTCTTTTAATTTCATGGCTGCAAGTCACCATCTGCAGTGATTTTGGAGCCAAAAAAAAAAAAATTAAGTTTGACACTGTTTCCACTGTTTCCCCATCTATTTCCCATGAAGAGATGGGGCCAGATGCCATGATCTTCATTTTCTGAGTGTTGAACTTTAAGCCAACTTTTTCACTCTCCACTTTCACTTTCATCAAAAGGCTCTTTAGCTCCTCTCACTTTCTGCCATAAGGGTGGTGTCATCTGCATATCTGAAGTTATTGATATTTCTCCTGAAACACCCTTTTTTCTTTCCTTCCATCCTTTCCTTTTTGTCGGCTGGCATGACTTCTGGCAATATTTTAGATTTCATTTTAAATGTCACTCACTCAGTTCTTTCTGGATATCAATCCTGACTTATATCAGTATGTTATTAATTCTTAAAGAGTCTTGGATAGTTCCATCATTGCCATTTTCACAATTACATTTATGGAGCTATTTGTCTGAATATTTTACCAATGTCTATTCCTAATGTTAGACTCTAAACTCCAATAGAATATATTCATGTTAATTGTCTTTTAGCTTCCATTGGAAAATGCCTATTATATATCTCTAGTTCTTTGACGTATTCCTGCTTAGTTATAGCCCTAATTCAATGAACAAAGAAGACAACAATGATGGTGATAATAATAAAAATATCACTATTTATAGTCTTGATTCTTATGTATTTATTGTAAAGGCTTAAATCTGTAGTTTAATAATAATTAAAGCCCCAAAATGCTTCCCAGGTGACACTAGTGGTAAAGAACCCACCTGCCAGTGCTGGAAACACTAAGAGACGTGAGTTCAATTCCTGGGTCAGAAAGATACACTGAAGAGGGAAATGGCAACCCTTTCCAATATTTTTGCCTTGAAAATCCCATGGACAGAGGAGCCTAGTGGGCTACAGTCCATGGGATTGCACAGAGTCAAACAGGACTGAGTGAATAAGCACAGCGCATGTCATGCATAGTGTCACAGTGTTTTCACTTTCGGGAGTAAACCCAAAGCCCATACATATTTTTTCCCCACAGTTTAGCTGTAAGTTACCTCTTCACCTTGTCACTGTTTTTTGACTAAGCTCTTAATTGTCCTGAACTTAACCATTCCTGAATATAAAAAAATTGCCGAAACTCTGACTTTTTAGATGCTGTTTTCTCTATCAAGAATGCCTTCTTTCTTTTGCCCTCTTTCTATGCTGCTAAGTCGCTTCAGTCGCGTCCGACTCTGTGTGATCCCATAGACCGCAGCCCACCAGGCTCCCCCATCCCTGGGATTCTCCAGGCAAGAACACTGGAGTGGGTTGCCATTTCCTTCTCCAATATTCCTAATCAAACTGAAATTAGCTATTTCTGACTCTCTCAAATTGTATTAGTATTTCTTTTCTCTAATTAAAGGTACTGTATTATATTGTAATAATTAATTTAGTCCAATTTCTACTAGATTGCATTTTTCTAGTAGGCAGGGTATCCCTGTGTTCTAACTAGCTGAAATAGTGCTTACCACTGAGCATACATAAATGTGTATGTACAGTATATGTGTTTTGGGGACTTATTTGAATGACATGTATAATCATGTTAAATTTTTCCGTAATCATAATATTTTTGATAGACATCTGAAAACTTTATAAAGACAAATATTTATACTCCTGGTATATTCCTAGAATCACTAGAAAAACTTCACAAATAGCAAGATTTCTGTTTATAAGGTACAATGAAACTGTGCTACAAAGTAAAAGAAGAAATGTTAGTAAACCTATGCTTTAGAAGATCTAGTATCATATGCACTTTATAAATAATTTACTTTCTAACTATCCTCTTATTATCTCATTATATATGCGGCACATATTTCGTAATTTTCTCTTCATCCAAGAATTCTTTAAAAATCGCTCTTTAGTGGCAAGAATAATAATGGGATTTAATAGATTGCCTCATTTTATTATTATAACCATCTTATGAAACAGGTAAGACAATTATTGAGTTATATTATTTTGACTAGAATTTTATGCATAGTTGATCCTTTTAAATTTTACTACTATTTTTAAAATTGTACTGAAAAGTAAAAACTTTCTAATTGTAGGATTTTATATGGAACATAAATTTTAGAGATTATTGCTTGTTTTATCATGGCAACTAAGATTTATTATTATTATTTTGGCAATAGAAACACTACAGTTTTAACATCACAATTATTTCCTATAATAAGGACTTCACTTCCATGTTATATGCTGAGGGATATAATTAGAATCATATTTATAAAATTTATCTCCATGATATTAGCCACATTAATACTATGATGCTATGAAGGGATTTTACAATCTAAAATAAATGTCTTCCATTTTTAATTGAAGATGAAATAACTAGCTATGTTCTAGTGAAAACACTAATATCCTACTGTGTTTGATTTATTTCAAATTAAGTTTAGGGAAAAACAAATTGAATATTTTCTAACTATAGGTATGTGAGAAAAATAATTGTAGAGACTTAAAATTATTATTATGCTTAATTTATTTCTGCAGGATGTAAATAATAAGAAATGAGAAAATAAGCCTAACTGGAGGATGTCTAGCAGCTAAGTTTTGAAATAACAAAGATGTAAAAATCAGGCCCCCAAATCATAACTTTTGACATACATTGCCTATAAAACAGTTTTATTATAAATTGTTTTTATATAGTTCCAAAATAATTGGAATTTGACTTTAAAAGGATCTGGCTGTGATTTGAGTCTAAAAACTGACAGATTCTTGAAAATTTTCTTCAGATATAATTCAACTTGTAATTTTAAGTAGAAGTAAAAAGATAGAAATGGAATTTATATTCAAGTGAATATCAATCTTCAGAAATAACTCAAACTAGTATTGGGGACTAAACTGCTATAATCACTGTTGATTGCTATCTCCTTGTACTTGCTAAGGATTCAGAGTTCATGAGAAGCTACTCACTTTTCTCTGACACATGGGCTTCTCTTTACACACAAGCTGGATTTTGCTTGAGCCCTAGAGTGAACAGACCCTAGAATGTGAATGACCCTAGAATGCACACCATGTGATCCGGTATGTCTGCTGCCATCTTAGCATGATTCTAGTTCTTTCTACACTTGCTCTTTGTGCAGTGAAGGCTGGAAGGCTGGAAACCACATACGGTTGGCTCTCTTGCCATCACCTGCTGAGGTTTCACCACTGAGAGGGCAGGCGTGGTTCAGAAGGTGGAAGAGAGGTAGACATCATTTTCTTTGACATTCCTTTCTTTGACAGCGGTGAGTGCTGACTCAACTTCAGCTGAGAGCAGGTAGGTGATTTGTCACCAGATTCCAGGCATTCTGCCGATCATCTGCTTCAGCATTACAGTGTGCTCATCAGGGGTGTTAACTTTGAAACCCCTGCAATGACTTGATTTTCTGAAAGCTGGAAATGGTTTTATTTGACCTCTAATCATGCATGCTTTGTCATGATTTATAAACAATTAATCCCCACACCAGATACCATCCTATCGGTATATTTAGGGTTTTTTTTTTTTTTATTGTTGTTGTTGTTTTCTTAACTGAAAACTGACTTAAATACCACTTATCATCATCGTGGTGTCCACTCAGTTGTGTCTGACTCTTTGTGACCCCATGGACTGCAGCACATCAGGCCTCCCTGTCCATCACCAACTCCTGGAGTTTACTCAAGCTCATGTCCATTGAGTCTGTGATGCCATCCAACCATCTCATCCTTTGTCATCCCCTTCTCCTCCTGCCTTCAATCTTTCCCAGCATCAGGGTCTTTTCCAATGAGTCAGCTCTTTGCATCAGGTGGCCAAAGTACTGGAGTTGCAGCTTCAGCATCAGTCCTTCCAATGAACATTCAGGACTGATTTCCTTTAGGATGGACTGGTTGGATCTCCTTGCAGTCCAAGGGACTCTCAAGAGTCTCATGGACTATAGCCCACCAGACTTCCTTTTCCACGGAATTCACCAGGCAAGACTGCTGGAATAGGTTGCCATTTCCTTCTCCAGGGGATATTCCTGTGTCTCCAGAGATCTAGGGTGTGTCTCCTGAGTGTCCTGCTTTGGTAGGTGGATTTTTTTAACCACTGAGTCACCTGGGAAGTCCCATGGACTGAGTCAAATACAGCCCATCTCCTGGTGACACATCTCTTAGTATTAACAGAAANTCCTTCTCCAGGGGATATTCCTGTGTCTCCAGAGATCTAGGGTGTGTCTCCTGAGTGTCCTGCTTTGGTAGGTGGATTTTTTTAACCACTGAGTCACCTGGGAAGTCCCATGGACTGAGTCAAATACAGCCCATCTCCTGGTGACACATCTCTTAGTATTAACAGAAAGAATGTCACCCATAAAGATAACACAAAAGAACAAAAAAAGAAAAAAAAAAACTCTTTATTTCCACATGGTTGATTCTTTCCCCTCAAATTATATTCAAATTTACAAACACACTCACAAACAATATTCAACTAAAGAAACAGAGATAACATCTCAAAGAGAATGTCAAATCAAGGAGTGTGTTTTTACAAGTCTAGGAGAAAAGCAAAAAGCTCCACATTTTTTATCTTAAAATCCACAATAATCACCAGTTGGAGACAATTATATGTTTTTAAGTTTTCAGGCTATGGCTTTTTTATCTACCTAAGCATAATTTGTTCTCCTTTTTACTTTGGAGGGAAGGGGTAGACAGGATGGAATAGAAACTCACAGATGACAAAGGCACTGTGATTTGTCCCAGGACAGAAGAGAGGACACATTTGTCAGAGCTATTCAACTCTTTAAATATATATATACATATACAGAGAGGTTGTGCTGAGTCTTTGTTGCTGCATGAGAACTTTCTCTAATTGTGGTCAGAGGGGGCTACTCTTCGTTGCACTGCATGGGCTTTTCATTGTCGTGGCTTCTCTTGTTGCAGGGCACAAGCTATAGGTGCATGGCTTCAGTAATTGTGGTGCACAGGCTTAGTTGCCTGAGGCATGCAAAATCTTTCCAGACCAGGAATCGAACCTAGATCCCCTGCATTGGCAGGCAAATTCTTAACCACTGGACCACCAGGGAAGTCCAGTTCTATTTAACTTTTGACAGGTTTCCCCAGCCTCCAAACTTGATGCCTCTAAATTCTGCCTCCATTTTTTCAAGGCAAGTGATTCCATGTCTCCACATGGAATTCTTCAATGTCTTGCCACTGTTTGTAGGATATATTCAGGCTCCACTGGGGCTCACAAGGGCTTCTCAGGTGGCGCAGTGGTAAAGAATCCACCTGCCAATGCAGGGTATGCAGGAGACACAGGAATCTTCCTGAGCTGGGAAGATTCCCTTAGTAGGAAAGGCAATGTACTCTAGTATTCTTGCCTGGAAAATCCCATGGATAGAGGAGCCTGGTGGGCTACAGTCCATAGGATCACACAGAGTCAGACACAACTGAGTGACTGAGCATGCACATGGCTCACGAGGATGCCCACTCCTGGGTCCTGCTGCTGACTTTACTTCTCTTCTCACTACTTTCTCCATTTACCTGACACTCCAGCCATGGGAAACAACAGTTGCTGCCTTCACCTGTAACTGCATCTCTTGCCTCCAAGAGTCTCTCCTTGTTCCCCACCTCTCAGAAAGCATTGCTTCCCATCTGAACTTCTCATCATCACTTTGAGTGCTAATTCAGCACTGACTACTCTGTTGAGTGTCTCTGATTTCCACCTCACAGTAAGGGAGAAAATTTTATATTTTGTTTTACTTCTCCCTGTTCTATTACATATCTCTATGCTGATAATTATGACAGTTGATTAAATTTGTCTGTCTGAGTATCCAGCTTTATCACAGAATGTGAGATACTTGAGAACAAGGAATATATTTTTCTCTCCTTCCATCCTTAATATGTTCCATGGTCCATGCTTGGTACTTGTAACTAGGGCTACAGATGTTCATTGAACTAATAAATAAATGCATGCTTATTGATTTATACATTCATGAACTACAGTTTACAAGTATTAATTTGATTTTTAGAGCTTATCTGTGACTGGTAATTGTGATGAAAATATAGAGAAATTCATGCCTTATACTATAGCTTTTAAAAAAAATGATACACCAGCTCCACTTCATATCCTGGATGCAGACAAACCTAATGATTTTAATGAAACCATTCTCTGTGACTATAAAGACAGGCTATTGTTTGTGTGGGCTTCATATCTTAATCATTAACACCTATGAATCAATTAACTATATATATATATATATAAATATGTATATATATAAACCACATTTCCAGTTTTGTGCCCAACTTTTCCAGGGAACCCATAGTTCAAGCAGACTCTGTTGTGCCTGGTATTTGGAGGCAGTCAATAAACATTTACATCATGAATGAGGGCACAAACTGTTCAGGTGGAGGCAAAAAGATTAACGCAGTTAAGCTAACAATCGTCAGACAACACAGAAAAAAATGTTCTGTATGCTGGTGTCTGCAAAACACATATGCTTTAAACAAACAAACATCTTCATTAAAAGTGAGGCACTTTAATGCATGTCAGAATCATCTGATAGGAGAATGAGTTAAGGTGAATAAATAAGACTGACTATAAGAAATAAGAGGGAAGAACAGAATAATGCTGGGCCCCAAGAGTAAATGAAATGGGTACAAGAGAGTGATGCTAACCACATCCTTTCATAGGATCAGGAAATTTTACTCCTGAATCTGAAGAAGAAAATTCTTGTTATATTTGGAAAGCTCTTATCAGCTTTCTTCCATAGGCAAATGTAGTCAAGTGTGGAAGGACTGTTGCTGAAGCTGAAGCTCCAATACTTTGGTCATCTGATGTGCAAAGCCAACTCATTGGAAAAAACTTTGATGCTGAGAAAGATGGAAGGCAAAAGGAGAAGGAAGTGGTGGAGGATAAGATGGTTGGATGGCATCACCAACTCAATGGACGTGAGTTTCAGCAAGCTCCACGAGATGGTGAAGGACAGGGAGACCTGGTGTGCTGCAAGCCATGGGTTCTCAAAGAGTCAGACAGGACTTAGAAACTAAACATCAACAAATGGCTGACTGTTGTACTTATTTTGATGTATTGATTTTATAAGTTTTGGGGAGATCATTCTATGATAAGTGTGGGAGAAGGAATAAGAAAAGGAATAAAAGTTGGAAAAACTAACAACAAGACTATTTTGAAAATGGAAGTAAAAAGCAAAATAAGAATTTAAAGGGAAGAAAAGCTTGGTTGCAATAAATAAAGGCAGCTCTGGATCTTGGTTATCAAGACAATATTTTTTCACAAACAAATGTCAATATATAGTGACACCATTAAAATACTGTAATTTCTACTCTGAGGAATGTACTGTACAACTGTAGCATGCAACAGTTTGAGGATTATAAATGCTTTTTATTTATTTATTTAAAGCTCAGGGAATTCTGCAGAACCAATTTTACTGTTTTCAATGGCTTTATTTTTATTTGAATGGTGTTTTCTTTGATTTTTCTTTCATTGTATCATGTATCCTGAGCCACTGGTCTATTTTGTGTTGTCAATAATATCTGTTTAGATCCATTCTTTGGACCTGTAAAAAGATCATGAATTTTGAGTCACTTGGTGCTAGGTGAAGTGATCTATTGTTTCTAAATTTCATAGTCGTCATCTGTAACATGAGGGTGATAATGCTGACACTGGGGATATTAAATGAGACTGTTTTTGACCTTGTTTATCTGATTTGAAATACAGAATAAGTGCTGTGGTCAAGCTAACTCCCCTTCTCTGTGTAATTCTAAATCTAAATGAGAAAAGCATTCATTTCAAAATAGAATAAGTTCTTCTGTCTGTCCAAGGACACTGATTTGTGAAGTGCCTCCCAATAGGACTGCCCCACCCCTTGTGTGTGATGTGTTTTGATGTGTATGCTGTGTAAATTGTGTTTAACGGTGTTTTGCAGGCACCATCATACACAGAACATTTTTTTCTGTGTGGTCTGTGTTTCTTAGAATCCAAAGAAACATTCTGCTATTTCTCAGAAGATTTTCAGCTAAGATAGCAGATTACTTTCACATAAACAATGAAAAGATGTCAATCTAGACAAACATGGACCCAAGCTATTGATAATGTTCAACTAAAAATTAGCTTACGTATTATGAGGTAATCTAGCAGCTAGGAAAGAGGGAGAATAGGGCAAGAAGGCAAGAGTTTTGGAAGAAGGAAAAAATAATAAGATCAATGTTAATAGCTGACACTATTAACTCTGTGGCAGTTTCTATGCTAAACATTACATGGACTATTGCACTAATTCCCTCCAATAACACTGCTGTAGATACTAGTTCTACAGCTATTTTACAAAGAGGGAAATTGGTTTGAGCTTGTATTTGAACCCACCAGCCTGACTCTTGCAAAACCATTAAACCAGGAAGAGGACAAAAAGAGGCAAAATGAATTATATGAGATAAGATAAGAATCTTTGGCTGCTTTTGTTCAGCAAAGAGAGAAAAAGAGAATGAGATTAGTAAATTGTTCCATTGTTCAGTTCCTAATTCCTGTCTGACTCTTTGTGACCCCATGAACTGTCAGTAAAAGTACTACTAATATTTATGAAATTCATCCTGGCCTTTAGATCTCTTGAATTCAGTTAGATGTTATGTTTGGTTTCTGTGATCCTGCTAACTGAGGCCCCCAGCCCCACCCCACCAGCA
>SJYA01002586.1:237955-264956 GCA_006410615.1 Neotragus moschatus
GCTGAAGCCTGGCTTGGAGAATTTTGAGCATTACTTTACTAGTGTGTGAAATGAGTGCAATTGTGCAGTAGTTTGAGCATTCTTTGGCATTGCCTTTCTTTGGGATTGGAATGAAAACTGACCTTTTCCAGTCCTGTGGCCACTGCTGGGTTTTCCAAATTTGCTGGCATATTCAATGATGCACTTTGACAGCATCATCTTTTAGGATTTGAACTAGCTCTACTGGAATTCCATCATGTCCACTAGCTTTGTTTGTAATGATGCTTCCTAAGGCCCACTTGACTTCATATTCCAGGATGTCTGGCTCTAGGTGAGTGATCACACCATAGTTATTATCTGGGTTATGAAGATCTTTTTTGTACAGTTCTTCTGTGTGTTCTTGCCACCTCTTCTTAATATTTTCTGCTTCTATTAGGTCCATACTATTTCTGTCCTTTACTGAGCCCATCTTTGCATGAAATATTCCCTTGACATCTCTAATTTTCTTGAAGAGATCTCTAGTCTTTCTCATTCTAGTCTTTCCCATAATAGTTTCCTCTATTTCTTTGCATTGATGGCTTTCTTATCTCTCCTTGCCATTCTTTGGAACTCTGCATTCAAATGGGTATATCTTTTCTTTTCTCATTTACTTTTCACTTCTGTCCTTTTCTCAGGCATTTGTAAGACCTCCTCAGATAGCCATTTTGCTTTTTTGTATTTCTTTTTCTTGGTGATGGTCTTTTCCCTGTCTCCTGTACAATATCATGAACCTCTGTCCATAGTTCTTCAGCCACTCTGTCTATCAGATCTAGTCCCTTAATTCTATTTCTCACTTCCAATGTATAATCATAAGGGATTTGATTTAGGTCATACCTGAATGATCTAGTGGTTTCCTTCATTNTGTCTCCTGTACAATATCATGAACCTCTGTCCATAGTTCTTCAGCCACTCTGTCTATCAGATCTAGTCCCTTAATTCTATTTCTCACTTCCAATGTATAATCATAAGGGATTTGATTTAGGTCATACCTGAATGATCTAGTGGTTTCCTTCATTTTCTTCAATTTAAGTCTGAATTTGGCAATAAAGAGTTTATGATCTGAACCACAGCCAGCTCCTGGTCTTGTTTTTGCTGACTGTATAAAGCTTCTCCATCTTCGGCTGCAAAGAATATAATCAATCTGAATTTGGTGTTGGCCATCTGGTGATCCCCATGTGCAGAGTCTTCTCTTGTGTTGTTGGAAAAGAGTGTTTGCTATGACTAGTGTGTTCTCTTGGCAAAATTCTTAGCCCTTGCCCTGCTTCATTCTGTACTCTGAGGCCAAATTTGCTTGTTACTCCAGGTGCCTCTTGACTTCCTACTTTAGCATTCCAGTCCACTGTAATGAAAAGGACATCTTTTTTGGGTGTTAATTCTAACAGGTTTTGTAGGTCTTCATAGAACTGTTCAACTTCAGGTTCTTCATCACTAGTGGTTGGGGAATAGACTTGGATTACTGTGATATTGAATGGTTTGAGACCAGACTAAATAACTAGTAAAAATTTAAAGTAATTATCCTCACGAACAGAAACACAAGGAATTGGAAAGCATTCCTGAAAAAAACCTATAAAAGCTCTTAGTGAAATATTCATTTTTTCCAAGATTTACTTGGCATGTCCTAGGTGGCTCAGTTGGTAAAAACCCACCTGCAGTGCAAGAGAAACAGGAGATGTGGGTTTGATCCCTGGGTTTGGAAGATCCCATGGAGGAAGAAATGACAACCCACTCCAGTATTCTTGCCTGGAAATTGCATAGAAATAGCCTGGCAGGCTACAGTCCATGGGGTTGCAAAGAGTTGGACCCAACTGAGAGACTAGGCAAGCAAGCAACCTGGCATGTGAGCAATTAGGTAGCTCATCATAGTCATTACAAGGTGGGTCTAAGTCTACAACTTTCATAAGCTTTTTACATAATTAATACTTTTTAATTGTAATAGTATTAAATGAATCATATCCATCAAGTAAGAGTTTTGTTCTTTCCCCTTTCTGCCCTCTCATTATGAAATGTTATGAAACATACACAAGATGGGAGAGAAGAGTTCTGAGACAAAGAGAAATTAAAGCTTGGTTATATTCTACTACTGCGGGAGTCTTCTCTTCAGCAAACTTTCTGTGTTTCAGCACACTATGTGTGCTGTGTCATAAATTATGAGAATGGTATTCACCTACTCTTTTGTGAATTTTACCTGATGGTATAATACACTTTGATATGTGGTATTTATCATGTGTGTACTTTCAGCTAAATTATCCATTACACTAGTGTCATATACCATTCCTTTATTTTCATCCACAGATGTACATTTACCTATAGGTAATATCATGGGAAGTCTTCCAAGGCAGGTCTAAGTTGATGACTTTTTTTGAAGTTTTAAAATGATTACTACTTTTAACTGTAATGCTATTAAATGAATAGCATCTTGGGTCAAAGCCATTCCTATTCAAAATATAAAGCACATATACAAATAAGTTTATTTCTCAGAGATATTTCTGCTGTTAACATTAATGTTTCTGTATATATCTATATAAACACTATTATTTACTATTTAAGGGTAAAACCTACAGCATAGGTTTTTAATTCAACTTTGCCTATTTATTAATTTTATTTATTGGTTACATTATTTTTATCATTAGTGTTCTTTTAATTTTCTTTTATTTTTTGCCTCAGATGTGGTTCAAGCTGCATAATCTCAATATATTTGAGGGGTCTTTAATTACATAAATATTTGATGAATGTGTGAGAGATAATGTTTATGCCATTTCAAAGTCTCTATTTTGTTATTTTATATTAATTAAAATTTGTTTTGTTTTGTTTTTTGGTCACATCAGATATCAGTCTTATATAAAACAGAACTATTTTTCTTTTAAAGTTAATGTCATCATTTCTGTTATCTGGAGATCTTTTTTTTTTTTTTTTTTGGTACCTAACATATTCAAGTAGATATTTACAAATGTGTGCTGCTTAGAAAAGTAGACATACTTGAAGAAAGGAATGGTAATGCCCAGTAGTAGGAGAACAGTATGGAGATCCCTTAAAAAACTAGGAATAAAAAGTCAACAAGCAATAAATGCTGGAGAGGGTGTGGAGAAAAGGGAACCCTCTTACACTGTTGGTGGGAATGCAAATTAGTACAGCCACTATGGAGAACAGTGTGGAGATTCCTTTAAAAATTGCAAATAGAACTGCCTTATGACTCAGCAATCCCACTGCTGGGCANAAAAAAAAGTGATGCTAGTAATAGATAAATATTGAGTTTAGTTTTCCTTTTGTAATCAGGCAAGTTAGTGTATATTCACATATTCATTCATTTAGTCACAGCAAACTTCTTGATGGGCTTGTTGATGGCCAGGCACTGTGCCAAATGCAATGCAAAATCAACTAGATAGGAAGTTTGCTCTGTAAGTGGAAGTTACTCAAAGGCTTCAACTCTCAGTTTTCTAATCTGTAATATGAGATCCACCCCCCCTTTCCCTCCTAATGAGAATGTTAGCAATCTTGACTATATTAAAAGGGTCAAATTAGATGTATTCACACATTCATACACACACACATACCCCTCCACCTTCAACATATAACTTCCTGCTCCATATTTTTGAATTCTACTAAATGATTTTACCTGTGTCCTTGACAAAATAACAGTTTCTCCATGCATCTAGGAAGAAAATTGATTTTTTAATACTATCATAAATTTACCTTCCAAAATACTTTTTTCTGAGACAGATCTACTACCACTTTGTAACTAGACCCCTACCTCCTCTGATAAAAAAGCAGATGTTTACTTTGCTGTAGATTCACTGTATCCAAGTTTGTCCAAGGGTGACTGAGTTGTCAAATTGGGAATCTTAAGTGAACTTATGGTTGTAAGTGGATGTAAAACTGAACAGATACAGAGGGACACATTATGATCCTGTGAATAAAAATTTTTACGGACAAAACTCTAAATATACACGTCACATTGACTCATAGTCAGCTGTTTGAGTCATCCTTTTGGCTAGGAATAGTTCATCAATGCCTCCTAAGCGTAACTTGAATAAGACAGAAGAATGGATGTCTGCACCGTAATGAGGAAAGTGCATTGCAAACTTTCACTTCTGAGATATTATTTATAGCTCAGGTCACTACCAGCATTCAACAAAATATATCCATATCCATATAGCTGTTTCTTATTTCCTTTTGTCTCAAAGTATTTAATATAAAGGGCTTTCCAGGTGGCGTTAGTGGTAAAGAACTCACTTGCCAATGCAGAAGATGTACGAGACGTGGGTTCAATCCCTGGGTTGGGAAGATCGCCTGGAGAAGGGAATGGCTACCCACTCCAGTATTCTTGTCTGGAGAATCCCATGGACAGAGGAACCTGATGGGGTACAGTCCATGGGGTCACAAAGAGTTGGATATGCCTGAAATGACTAGTATACATGCCCTTAAAAGCTTATAAAGCTTTATTTTGCTGTAAACTTAGCAAGAATATGTCTGATATTATATGTAGCCTGTTTACTGAAAGTTGTCCCTAAAGTTACTCAGATCTTCAGAATTCTTTGAAGAACACTGCTTTTAAAACCTTTCTAATTATTTTACCAATTTTCATATATAAACATACAGCTTCTTGTCTTATTTTCTTTATGGGTATTATACCAGTTATGAGTGTAGTGACCTTACTAGTTATTCTTCAAACATTAAGAAAGGTATGAATCCTAAATCTATCTCTGTAGTCAGGTCCTCTTTACTGGGGCTTCCCTGGTGCCTCAGCAGTAAAGAATCATCTGACAATGTTCAATCCCTATGTCGAGAAGATCCCCTAGAGAAGGAAATGACTCCAGTATTCATGCCTGGGAAATCTCATGGACAGAGGAGCCTGGCAGGCTACAGTCCATGGGGTCACAAAGAGTTGGACATGACTTAGTGACCAAACAACAACAACAACAACCTCTTTAGTGAGCACAGGATCCACATTTTCAACTGCTCATTGGTAATTTTCATAATATCCAAGGAGCACTTCAAATTGTGTCTAGAATTAAATTCAATATCTTGACTCCATCACCCAAGATCTTTCTCTAGTTGGTATTTTTTTGACTCATTTAATGATGTGTGTGTTAAGTTGCTTCAGTCAGTGTCCAGTGCTTTGAGACCCTATGGACTGTAGCCACCAGGCCCCTCTGTCCATGGGATTCTCCAGGCAAGAATATTGGAGTGGATTCCCATGCCCTCCTCCAGGGAATCTTCCCAACCCAGGGACTGAACCCGTGTCTTTTACATCTCCTGCATTGGCAGGTGGATTCTTTACACCAGTGCCACCTGGAAAGCCCACTTAATGATATATTATGATGCAAGTGACTCATATCAGAAACTGCAGGAACACTCCAACATCCATGTATTTATCCTCAAATATTAAACTCCCTCATTCTTACTTTTCTCTTTGCCCACACATAATCTTTCCTAATTTTGCTTAAATTGTTTGCCTGAAATACAATTTAGATCACATATTATAACCAAATTCTACTATCTTGGAATCCTGGGTTATGTTCTATTAATAGCATTGTCTCAGGCACATTGTTAAAAACTGCTGAGTGCTCTTTTAACAAGTTAATCTTTCCTTCTTCCTTAAATACTTTCAGTGTTAAGAGAAAGGTCAAATCTTGATGCTTCATATTCTACCCCAAAAGAAGGAAAGAAAAGGATTTAAAATTAACATTGGGGGTCTCTTTCTTAAATGCCGAGTATGAATGACCCACTAATGGAACCACTAAATGATTTCACTAGGATAAGGAAGAAAGGAATTGAAAAAGGTGTATATGGAAGATTTATCCTTCACACTCAGAAAATAATTTTTATGTCTCTTTCTGGGGAATATCAAATCCATTACAAGATAGTCCCACAAGAACAGTTTCTTGTTATAGACATTGAAGATACTGGCTTAGATGAGTCAATGAATGAACATCTTCTGATTTCAATTTTGAATAAACTTCATTACTCATAACATACTCAGCACTTTTATAAATGCTCTATTTATGAAAGATGTATTTTAGGCAATGTAAGATAATTCGTCCTCTCTTTATTTTAATTAAGGAAATCAAGTAGAGATTAAATTATATCTGATTTGCATGACATGTTACTTGCCATATCTTGAAGTAAACAAGGTACACAAAATGTGGCCTTGAAAAAGGACCAAATTGCTACTTTCCAAAATAAAAGAACAGATTAACATGTAAGAATAGTCAAATCCTTTAACACTTTAAATTTTGACAGAACTGATCTTGTCCTTTAAAGACAATTCACTAAAGTGTGGAAATGATGTCACACTTGGTTTGGGCAGTGCTTCTATTCACTCTGCTATAAGAAAACATCTATTATTGCCAACAGCCAGTTTCAGATAGTTCTTGCCCATTTATCTCTTTCTCAACACACCCTTAACCACTTCAGATTTGGTCCTGTTTTATCCTCAAAAGATATCTTCTCCTTTTATTACCAGGTCAATACTTCCCCTGTATTCATAGGGAGAGTTGCTCTAGAAATATCTGCTATGATGGATGGAAATAGATGAGGACTCGAAGGCTAGTGGAAAATCTAATAAAAATTTTACCACCCTGGAGGAATATAATATTATAATAATACAATATAATGAAGTAAGCTTTTTTTCTTTTAGTGTGTCATGTGATATAATGTTTAATCTTCTGAGAAAGGACCCAAATGTATTGAGTTAAAACCCACTGAGGGCAAAATCTGTACTGTCAACCAGTGGTCTCAAAGGCATAGCCAAAACCTCAGAGATGTACATAGAGGGAAAAAACTTATTGGAAGGGGAGTAAGACTCCTTGATGGTTTGTTAGCCTCATAGTTTGAGAGAACTTTCAGCACACCTTGAATATTGAATTAATGGTCAAGACTGGCACCTGGGGCTCCCCTGGTAGCTCAGTGGGAAAGAATCCATCTGCAATGCAGCAGATGAAGGTTCAGTTGTTGGGTCAGGACAACTACCCTGGAAAAAGAAATGGCAATCAACTTCAGTATTCCTGCCTGGGAAATCCCATGGACAGAGGAGCCTGGTGGGCTACAGTCTATGGCTTTGCACAGAGTCGAACAACTAAACAACAGCAAGTACTGGCACATTATGTAAGCAACAACAGCACTAACAAATCTGAAAACTTTGGGGGATAAGAGGACAGTTCTTCCCCCTCCATGATTATTAGTATTTCGCTCTGACCCTGTCTCCAGTCTCACATTCTCTCTGCCCTAAGAGATTGGAGTAACCAACCTGACTGGTAAGTGGAAGGAGAAGCCGCCTGCACAGCACAGCCCTCCCATGTTTTCTTCCTCTGGGAGGAAGGTGTCTTAAGAAACATACACTCAAACCTGCTCCTCCAGGGAAGGTCATCTGTCTAATTCAGGGGATCAAGCTCACTTGCTCACCTATGTAAGTAAAATTCTCCTATGTCACNGTGGAAGGAGAAGCCGCCTGCACAGCACAGCCCTCCCATGTTTTCTTCCTCTGGGAGGAAGGTGTCTTAAGAAACATACACTCAAACCTGCTCCTCCAGGGAAGGTCATCTGTCTAATTCAGGGGATCAAGCTCACTTGCTCACCTATGTAAGTAAAATTCTCCTATGTCACCTCTATCAGTAAAAAAAAAATATATATATATAGCCATCAGATGGTTCAGAACTATGTAGGTAAGATATACGCTACATTTGGGGGATGAGTTCTTAAATTCATATTTATCAATACCTTAAAACTTCCTCCTAATACTAAAAAGAAAATATAAAACTGGGCATTGAATGGGCTAATGCCTTGTAAGTACTTAATACATTAATACAGGACCTAGGTCAAGAATATATTCTTTTCCCTCCTTTACCTCTAAGTCCTCCTTTTGCTACTGCTATTAAAGCTACTATTTCCCTTACTATTGGTGCTGTGGCTGCTGCTAATACTTCTACTATTATTATGCTTACTACTGTCACTGCTTCTGCTGCTACTGCTGCAGCTGCTGTTGCTACTATTACTAGTATTACTACATGATATACAGACAATAAAAAAGATTAGAGAGCAATCCAAGAAACGTTATCAACAACTATCAACTATTTTTGTTCCTTAGATTTTTCACAGAGAAACCTACAGTTTTAAACTGTTGTGGCTTTATAGCATTTGTGAAGTTGTTATGAACACTGAAAATTGTTAATGGTTCTAAAGGTGGAATTATCTTGATTGCTATTAATTTGTTCTGTCATCTTAACAATTAACCTCATTGACTCTACAGAAAAAGGAAATGATCCACAGTTTTTCTTGTGACTAACTATCATATTCTGGAGTACTGGATTTGTGAACTGCTGATTGTAGTAGTAAAAGCTGGAATCAAGATTGCCGGGAGAAATATCAATAACCTCAGATATGCAGATGACACCACCTTTATGGCAGAAAGTGAAGAAGAACTTAAAAACCTCTTGATGAAAGTGAAAGAGGAGAGTGAAAAAGTTGGCTTAAAGCTCAAAATTCAGAAAACGAAGATCATGNAGTTGGTGATGGACAGGGAGGCCTGGTGTGCTGCGATTCATGGGGTCGCAAAGAGTCAGACATGACTGACCGACTGAACTCAATTGAACTGAACTGATTGTAGTATCTTCTTAGGTTGAATATCCTGATAGAGTTTTCCGAAGTCTTCTAAGCATTTTACAAGCTAAAGCATAGGTATAAGAAAAACCTAATGATCCTAAATGAGGACATGATGTATATCTCTCTGCTGTTCACTGGGATAATGCTCCCTATTTAGGACAGGAAAAAAACTGGTCTTATAGACCTGTTCCCTTCAGCAACCACACCAAGACTGTAGGTAGGTCTTTCAGGGTGAAATAAAAAAATCTTTCTGAAAGACACCATTCTAAAAGCCCCCTGCTATGAAATATAGCAAATCGTCTTATCTTTGGAATTTGGAAGGGCACAATACGTCTATATTCAAAATCTACATGAAGAGTGGTAACAATCCTGGCCCATTTCTCTCATTGTTTACCATACACAAAGAAAGGAAATCTGTGGTCCACAGTGCCAGTTCTTGTGAGATCTCGTCTGACACAAAGGATGACAACAGAACTCTGAAAATGCTTGCTTTTAGCTCCATCTCTGTCTTCTGCTATTTCATGCGGACGGTACAAATACATTTGAAATGGCTTTTAAGAGGCTCTCTCAAGGCTTTTAGCTACATTTGTACTCTTGAGAATTGGAGCCATACTCCCTCTTAAACAGATCCAGTGTTTACCATGCTTATCCACAAACAAGACTGGCTTTATTTTCATCTATGTTTTAGACTGTAAAACATAAGAATGTTTCTTTATTTGTTCTGTAATCATTTGTTTATTGGAAGAGCTCATTTGTCACAACCCAGAGCTGCAATATAATTTGTGTCTATTTAAGAAAATGCATTAGTTGGTAAGAAGACTCTTGAGAGTCCCTTGGACTGCAAGGAGATCCAAGCAGTCCATTCTGAAGATCGGCCTTGGGATTTCTTTGGAAGGAATGATGCTAAAGCTGAAACTTCAGTACTTAGGCCACCTCATGCGAAGAGTTGACTCATTGGAAAAGACTCTGATGCTGGGAGGGATTGGGGGCAGAAGGAGAAGGGGACGACAGAGGATGAGATGGCTGGATGGCATCACTGACTCGATGGGGGTGAGTCTGAGTGAACTCCGGGAGTTGGTGATGGGCAGGGAGGCCTGGTGTGCTGCAATTCATGGGGTCGCAAAGAGTCAGACACGACTGAGCAACTGAACTGAACTGAACTGAAACTCTGGATAGTACAAATTGTAGGAGCATGCATTTTTAACTTGGTGAGTCTTGACACAAAGATGAAAACTGATAGGATCTTTGGAAAAGAAGAGACGTTGACTTTTGAATTATTACTAACTTCAGAGGAGTGTATTAATTTTAAAGTCATTAGGTTTTTATAAAAAATGTTAAAGAGTCATTAAATGACAATAAATTCAATGAAAAAGATTTGTTTATTTTTAGCTGCACTGGATCTTTGTTGCTGGGTGTGGGCTTTCTCTTGTTCTAGCAAATGCAGGCAACTCTTCATTGCAGTGCATGGGCTTCCCTCATTGGGGAGCACCGTCTCTAGGAGCACAGACTTCATTAATTGTGCATGTGGACTCAGTGGTTGCAGCTCCAAGGCTCTAAAGTGCTTGCTCAATAGTTGTGCTCCGGCTCAGTTGCTCCATGGCATGTGGGATCTTCCCAGACCTGGGATCAAACCTGTGTCCCCTCCATTGGTAGGCAGATTCTTAACCACTGGACCACCTGGGAAGCCCCATTGAAAAATTTAAAATTTGACATTATTGTTTTATTTTACAGTGGACCAAAGCATCACAATGATGCTGTTTACTCAAAGCATCACATTCTACAGAAATATCCTTTTAGTGGTCTTTAAATTCAAAAGCTGGGCATCTGTCTAGTTGACATTTGTTCTATGTTTGTTTTGTAGGTTATCTGTCCAGTCTTTTTTCTTGCCTCATGGCTTTCCCTACCTTTCACAAATCTCTTATATTCTTAGTTATTTTGAATGCTCCATAAACCACCAATAAGTTAATGGATCATATATTCGTACATTTTTTAAATACAACAAAGTTTTTGAATGCAAAGTGTATCCTGGCAATGAAACCTGTACTGTATCTTTATGTAATATAGTATGTCTGATTGTCTTAACCTTCAGCTATCTAAAGTCAATGAATGACAAGCACGATGAACAGTTTTGCTGACCTTTCCCCAGGTGATTGTATTGTTCTCTAAAAATGGAAAAAAAAAAAGGTGCCATTGCCATAAAATGTTAATACTGAAGCAGCAGGGTCTCCAGAATTTTGCTAAAAGAAATTAAAGACTACTATGAAAATTATTCTATGGTTATTATATTTGGACATTCTGTTGTATAAGTAAGCAAGTTATACCTTTTCCTTGATTTATAGAATATGAATAAAAATAACTCAGCACACATAGTATGAGTTATTTGTACAATTAAATTTTATAACTGCCATGGTAAAAAGGTAGCACAACCATGCTATTCTATACAGAACTCTCTCTGCAAATTGTTCAGCTGCATTTAACACTGAGTTTGCAGGCTGACTAAATAAGTGGGTTGGTTTAGCATGCTAAAGAAAGTCTTTCCCTTCTGTCAGCTCAGAGGAGTGCATTACTATTCTACCTTCTTAAGATACAGTCTATTAATAAAAGAATGCAAGTTCATTAATTTGCTTATTTAGCAGGTTCTTAGTGAGTACCTCATTATGGGCAGAGCCTTGGGTAGCTGCAGAATGCAAAAACACTTAAAATATGTTTTTTTCAAAATGTAGAAATAATTATTTTAATTCTGGTTAGTATATTCTAATAATTTGAATCATGATTGCTTTAATAAAAATGCACTTCTCTGAAAATCACAAACAGTGGGGCATAACTATGTATATAGCTGTGATACAAACCTATTGCTTTATTTCTATATTCACAGCATGTGTAATATGAGTGTGCCACACTAAACCTTGAAATAGCTTAGAGGAAAGATGAATTCCAACCAAGGAAGCTTTTTGAGTAGAGGATGGTACTTGTGGATCAGTACAACTTCTTTTTTCTCGTGATGCTAATCTGAGGACATTGTAGTCAAAACCGAAGAATTTGCAGGTGAAAGAAGACCAAGTCATACAAATTATATTACCTCAAGTACTAAAATAAACATGGCACCATTTGGAATTGATGAAGTGACTGAATCATTTGTGCCTATAAACATAAATATTACCTTTTAAATTATCCTATATATGCCTCTTTGAATTTATTTTTATAGATACTCAGGTGGCTTTATACTACTACAGGAAAAAATACTGAATGTATTCAGGTTAGTTATTTTTAACATACAGCATCAATTACACTATGTGGTTATACAGTCAATTAGAAAGCTTCCAAGCTTGAAAATAAATTTAGCTCAGTCATCCACAAATACTCAAACTCAATTTAACACATGGTGCTGTTCATCAAGAATAAGCCACTCAGAAAAGCGCTACACAACATGTGCCAATTTTGCCAATAAATATATAAATAATTGCACTCTTTATTTCTACTCCTGATATTTTAAGCCAGGAAAAGTTTTTGAATCAGCTAGGAATCAACTTCTTATCTGCAACCACCACCTCACATCACAAATTAAAAAAATCCTATTTTCAATATTTGGCAGCTAAGGTCCTTTGGGAAATAATGAAAAGAAACTATGGACTTGATTGTGGACTTGTATTCACTTCTTATTTCAAAGTATATGTTCATGGCAGCAGGTATTACTCAGCTTGTTTCTCTTCCAAAACATCAGAATAAGCTTCTTTATGAAACTTAAAAGATTGTATTTTTGAACTCTTCTTATTCCTTAGAGGACAAGACTCAGATGTAGTCTATAGTATTTCTAGTCATCGTTACAGCATTTTTACAAATATGTATTGTCAGGAGTGGAAACAGGAAGGTCTACAAGCATCCCAGTACCGAGTCCGCCAAGATGGGACATCAACTAGAACTCCTCACATATGCAGTTGTGACTCCAAGGATTCCACTTGCAGGATAAGGTGGTGTAGAACCCAAATCACTTTTCCTAGGTAAAATGCATGGAATGTTTCCTTGGTATTTAGCTGAAATTTAGGACAAATTGCTTCCGCTGCTGCTAAGTCACTTCAGTTGTGTCCGACTCTGTGCGACCCCAGAGACGGCAGCCCATTGTAAAATCAGTCAGGACTCTGGGGAACTAGCACCACTTCCTTATACCCTGGGGGCCCATCAAATTCAGTCTGTAACTTAAGTTTGTAGTTGCCTGATGTACCTTTTAAAAGCTGATTTATGGAAGCAGTACAGATGGTCCTACAAACCTGTGGATTCTACATCCATGAATTCAATCAACTGTGGATTTGAAAATATTTGAAAAAAAGGTCTATAAAATTCCATAAAGCAAAACTTGAATTTGTAGCTACTTACATAGCATTCACATTGTACTATGTATATCAAAGTACTCTAGAGATGATTTGAAGTATTTGAGAGAGTGTGCGTACCTTATTTGCAAATACTATACCATTTCACATAAAAGATTCCAGAGTCCGTGGATTTGGGTATCTGAGGGAATTCCTGGAAGCAGACTTCCATGGAGACTGGATGCTGAGGAGTAGATGATTGCAGAGCATAGCTTAACAATGTGGACTCTAGAGGCAGACTCCCGTGGTCAAGCCATGGTCCCTCACCCACTAGAAGGGAAGGCAATTGTTTTTTTGCAAAATAAGATTCATAATTAAAGCATTTGTATTCTGAAACTGCTTTGATGGGACTTCCCTGGTAGTCTAGTGGTTAAGAATCTGCCTTCAAATGGGAGGACAGAGGTTAGATCCCTAGATGGGGAACTAAAATCCCATGTGTTCGGGGCAACTAAACCCACATGCTACAACTAGAGAAGTCCCTGCCCTGCAACTAGAGAAAAGCCCATGTGCCACAATGAAGGCACAATGCAGAAACAATAAAAAAACTGCTGTGATGATTAAATGAAATTACATTATAAACATAAAGTATTTAAAAGATGGTATGGTACATTTTAGGTGTTAAATGTTAATTTGCATTGATACCCTTTCTGAGGAAGACACCCTGATAGCTGTTGTTCAGTCACTCAGTTGTGACTGATTCTTTATGATTCCATGGACTGCAGCACACCAGGCATCGCAGTCCTTCATTATCTTCCAGAGTTTGCTCAAACTCATGTATACTGAGTCGGTGATGCCATTTAACCATTTTATCCTCTGTTGCCTCCTTCTTCCCTGCCTTCAAACTTTCCCAGCATCAGGATCTTTTCCACTGAGTTGGCTTTTCACATCAGGTGGCCAAAGTATTGGAGTTTCAGGTTCAGCACCAGTCCTTCCAATGAGTATTCAGGGTTGATTTCTTTAGGATTAACTTGTTTGATATCCTTGTAGTCCAAGGGACTCACCAGAGTCTTCTCCAGCACCACAGTTCAAAGGCATGGATTCTTCAGCACTCAGACTTCTTTAAGGTCCAACTCTCACATCTGTACATGACTACTGGAAAAACTGTAGCTTTGACTATATGGAGCTTTGTTGGCAAAGTGATGTCTCTGCTTTTTTATATGTTGTGGAGGTTTATCATAGCTTTACTTCCCAGGAGCAAGCATCTTTTAATTTCATGGCTGAAGTCATGTCTGCAGTGACTTTAGAGTCCAAGAAATTAAAGTCTGTCACAGTTTCCATTCTTTCCCCATCTATTTGCCATGAAATGATGGGGCCAGATGCCATGATCTTAGTTGTCTGAATGCTTAGTTTTAAGCCAGCTTTTTCACCCTCCTCTTTCACCTTCATCAAGAGGCTCTTTAGTTCCTTTTTGCTTTCTGTCATAAAGGTGGTGTCAACTACATATCTGAGAATATTGATATTTCTCCCAGTAATCTTGATTACAGTTTGTGATTCATCCAATACTCTTACTGTAGTTATCCTTTATGCAAGACTTAGTGAAAAACTATCTTTATTATATTTCATACATATACACAATATTTCATATTTCATATACATATTTATACTAGAAAATGTTGACAGGGAATAGAATACCAAGTGAATCGTGGCTATGTCCAGATTATGCAATTAAAATTATTTTACTTTTCTCTTTACAACTTTCTGTGCTTCACAAAGTACCTCAATTGAATACCAGTAAGGATATTATTAGACTGCTTAGCCAATCCAATGGAAAAAAGACTTTTATCTCTTCTATTTACAGATATGACTGTCAAATAAAATTAAAAATAAAATAACAGCTGACATTTATTAAAAACTTCATATGTGCTCATTTCTAAGAGATTTACATGCATTAAATTACTTAATAATGCTAATTACAACACTATGAGGTGATGTGATTTTAAAACACTTACTTTGAAAATAATTCTAGATTCACAGAAAAATTGTAATGATAGTACATAGTGTTGAACCATATATTTTGCACAACTATAGTATATTTATCAAACCTAAAAAAATTAACACCAGTGCAGCACTAGTAACTGAAATACAGATTCTATTTAGATTTTCCAAGTTTTTTCCATTATTGTCCAATATCTGTTGCAGAATCTAACCCAGGACACCAAGTATCCTTAGTCTCTTGCAATCCTCAAATCTATGACAGCTTATTAGTTTTTTATTTTCATAACCTTGATACTTTTGAAGTATATCCCTTGATTTGGATTTGTCTGATGTTTCCTCATGATCAGGCTTGGGTTAGGGATTTTGGTGGACTATTCTCATTGCTTTGCATCAGAGGGTATTGACTATCAAAATGACTTATTACTAGCAATGTTAAGGTTAAGGTGGTCTGCCAGATTTCTCCATCCCAGAGATACTGTCTTTCCATTTCCTTAACTGTATTCTTTATAAGTGAATCCATGGACAGATGAATGGATGAAGAATACATGGTATAAATAAATATACAACAGAATACTACTCAGACATAAAAAAGAAAGACATAATGCCATTTGGAACATCATGAATAAGCCTAGAGTTTATCACACTAACTGAAGGGAGTAAAAAAAAAATCATATGATGTCATTTATATGTGGAATTTAAAATATAATACAAATGAATTTATATACAAAACAGAAACAGATTCTCACACATAGACAACAAAATTATGGTTTGTTGTCTACAAGACCTTCTAGAACTAACACCAAACAAAGATGTTCTTTTCATCACAGGGGACTGAAATGCAAAAGTAAGAAGTCAAGAGATACCTAGAGTAACAGACAAGTTTGGCCTTGGAGTGAAAAATGAAGCAGGGAAAAGGCTAGTAGAGTTTTACCAAGAGAACGCACTGGTCATAGCAAACACCCTCTTCCAATAACACAAGAGATGAGTTTCCACACAGACTTCACCAGATGGTCAACACTGAAATCAGATTGATTATGTTCTTTGCAGCCAAAGTTGGAGAAGCTCTGGACAGTCAGCAAAAACAAGACCGGAAGCTGACTGTGGCTCAGATTATGAACTCCTTATTGCCAAATTCAGACTTAGATTGAAGAAAGTAGGGAAAGCCACTAGACCATTCAGGTATGACTTAAATAAAATCCCTTATAATTATACAGTGAAAGTGACAAATAATTTCAAGGGATTATATCTGATAGAGTGTCTGAAGAACTATGGACAGAGGTTTGTAACATTGTACAGGAGGCAGTGATCAAGATCATCTCCAAGAAAAAGAAATACAAAAAGGCAAAGTCGTTGTCTGAGAAGGCTTTACATACAAATAGCTGAGAAAAGAAAAGTGAAAGGTAAGGGAGAAAAGGAAAGATATACTCATCTAAATGCAGAGTTTCAAAGAAGAGCAAGGAGAGATAAGAAAGCCTAACTAAGTGAACAATGTAAAGAAATAGAGGAAAACAATAGAATGGGGAAGACTAGAGATCTCTTCAAGAAAATTAGAGATATCAAGAGAATATTTCATGCAAAGATGGGCACAATAAAGCACAGAAATGGTATGGATCTAACAGAAGCAGAAGATATTAGGAAGTGGTGGCAAGAATACACAGAGCTATACAAAAAAAGATTTTAATGACCCAGATAATCACGACATGTGATCCCTCAACTAGAGCCAGACACTCCAGGGAATGTAATGTCAAGTGGGCCGTAGGAGGCATCACTATGAACAAAGTAGTTGAGGTGACGAATTCCAGCTGAGCTATTTCAAATCCTAAAAGATGATGCTATTATAAAGTGCTGCACTCAATATGCCAACACATTTGAAAAACCCAGCAATGACCACAAGATTGGAAAAGATCAATTTTCATTCCAATCACGAAGAAGGGCAACATCAAAGAATGTTTAAACTACCACACAATTGCACTCATTTCACATGCTAGCAAAGTAATGCTCAAAATTCTTCAAGTTGGGCTTCAAGAGTATGTGAACTGAGAACTTCCAGATGTACAAGTGGGTTTAGAAAAGGCAGAGGAACCAGAGATAAAATTGCCAACATCTGTTGGATCATAGAAAAAGCAGGAGAATTCCAGAAAACCTTCTACTTCTGCTTCATTGACTGTGCTAAAGCCTGAGGTGTGTGGATCACAACAAGCCATGGAAAATTCTTAAGAGGAAAAGGTAGGAGAGAAAGAAGTAAATTGGGAGCTTGGGGTTAATATGTATACACTGTTATATACAAGACAGACAAAAAACAAATACCTCTATATAGCACAGGGAACGATATTCAATATTTAGTAATAACCCCTGATAGCTCAGTTGGTAAAGAATCCATCTGCAATGCAGGAGACCTTGGTTTGATTCCTGAGTTGGGAAGATCCCCTGGAGAATGGATAGATGACCCACTCCAGTATTCTTGGACTTTCCTAGTGGCTTCACTGGTAAAGAATCTGCTTGCAGTGTCGGAGACCTGGGTTCGACCCCTGTGTTGGGAAGACCTCCTGGAGAAGGGAAAAGGCTACTCACTCCAGTATTCTGCCCTAGAGAATTCCACAGACTGTATAGTCCACAGGGTTGCAAAGAGTAGGACACAACTGAGTGACTTTCACTTTCATAAGGGAAAAAAATCTGAAAAATTATACATATGTATAAATGAATCACTTTGCTGTGTACCTGGAACCAACACAGCACTGTAAATCAACTATGCTTTATTAAAAAATAGAAATTAAAACATAAAGATGTTACCAATTAAAAAAAAGAAGTGAGTCCCTGGATCCAGCCTACACATGAGGAAGGGGAATTAAACCTCACTTTCTGGAGGGAGAATTATCAAAGAATATGAGTTATTATGATAACTAATAACAATATTTTGTGGCCATGCAAATATTTTTATTCTCCTTAAAGTTTTGCCTACTAATTGAGCATTCATTCATGGATTGTGCCTGCAGCAGTTATCATCACAATATCCTAAGGGTGATTTTCTACTTTTCTCACACCTTCTACATTTATTATATAAAATTATTCTTACTAATATTGGCAATCTTTATTATTTGAAATACTTCTATAGTTATTATTTGTCCCTTCTCTCCAATGTATTTATTTTTTGATTATTTTTATCAGTGTTGATTTATGAATATTTACTTTATTCTTTGGATTTTTGATCCAATACTAAGCTTATTTCTTTGGAAGGAATGACGCTAAAGCTGAAACTCCAGTACTTTGGCCACCTCATGCGAAGAGTTGACTCATTGGAGAAGACTTTGGTGCTGGGAGGGAGTGGGGGCAGGAGGAGAAGGGGACGACCAAGGATGAGATAGCTGGATGGCATCACTGACTCGATGGACGTGACTCTTGGATGCGACTCAGTGAACTTCGGGAGCTGGTGACGGACAGGGAGACCTGGCATGCTGCGATTCATAGTGTTGCAGAGTCGGACAGGACTGAGCGACTGAACTGAACTGAACTAAGCTTATTTATTTTGTTTATCAGCTTGTTCCAGTTGGCCCTTAGGAACTTTTTCAGNCTCTTGGATGCGACTCAGTGAACTTCGGGAGCTGGTGACGGACAGGGAGACCTGGCATGCTGCGATTCATAGTGTTGCAGAGTCGGACAGGACTGAGCGACTGAACTGAACTGAACTAAGCTTATTTATTTTGTTTATCAGCTTGTTCCAGTTGGCCCTTAGGAACTTTTTCAGATTGTCTTCTGTGTCATTTAGACATGCTCCAACCTTAGATGGTATTATCTTGCCCCAAATTTCAGTTCAGTAGCCCTAACTTTCAGTTCAGTCTCTCAGTAGCGTCTGACTCTTTGAAGCCCTGTGGACTGTAGGCTATCAGGCTCTTCCATCCACGGGGCTCTCCAGGCAAGAATACTGGAATGGGCTGCCATTCCCTTCTCCAGGGACTCTTCCTGAACCTGGTTCACTGGCATGCAGATGCATGCAGATTCTTCACAGTCTGAGCCACCCTAGGACATGCCCTTAACAGTAATACTGTTATTAATTAATGACAATAACTAACATTTATTAAGCATGGGCTTCATGTAAAATTTCTAATAGTTCTCACAAAAAATCTATTAGGTACACGTAATTATCACTGCTTAAAAATAAATAAACTGAGGAACTCAGACATTGCATAATTTGTGCAATGTTGTATAGTCAATAATTGGTGGAAGTGAGATAATGTTAAGTAAGGTAAATGGCAAAAGGCACAGTCACAAAATTATAGGGTCATTTTCTATTAAGAATTCTCATAGTTTAACATATTTTGAGTTGCAATATGAGGCTTTTCTGTATTCATATTAAATTTTTTTCAGTATAAACTCCCTGATTCTTTTAGTAAACAGGGAGTATGAGGCAAAAAGAATTCCCACATTTATTGAATTTTCTTCTGGTATGAGTTACCTGATATTCCATAATGGAAGGGACAAATGAAAGTTCTCTGACACAAATTACATTACATTATGCATTGTTTACTATTGAGATAGGCATGAGTTCCACATAAAGGCTTTCCTACTGTCCCTAACACCAAGGCTTTCTAGCCGGTACGAATTCTGTAGTGTTGGATGAGCTGTGAGGCAAGAATAAAGGTCTACCCACATTCTCTACATTCATAAGTTCTGATACCAGGATGAATTATAGCCATTCCATTCTCCAGGGGATCTTCCCAATCCAGGAATCAAACCCAGGTCTCTTGCCTTGGAGGCAGATTCTTTAAGGTCTGAGCCATCAGGAAAGCCCACTATCTGTATACATATATTAAATAAACATGAATTCACACTGTTCTCTCCGACTCTAGTCCAGTACCACAGGGTTTATTCTAATAATTTCTTGTTTACTTATAACTTCTTTCTCTGGCGATCAGAATTGGACTGTTTCTGTTCAGCCTCCATATACATATTCCCATGAGGAATGAATTTACCTAACTTACTTATATTTATATTTTCCTACTTTATCCTTTCAATGGTAGTTTTTTTTAATGAGGAAAAGAAAACTTTTGCTATAATGAGATTCCTAAATTATCTTAAATTATTTTTGAGCTTTAATAATTAAAGTGATCCATTTCTAAATTACTCAAATCTACACTGTTATGGGATCCAAAAACTGAATTTTTGAGCTTTTTAAACGGAGAGTAGTGAGTTTTGAAAGCATTCTTTAGCAATAGGAAAATGCATTAGCATTATAATAAACTTGTAACAAAAACTAAAAGCAGGAAATTTAAAAATTTAGAGCCATTTTTTTGTTACACATTTTTTTTCATTTTATTAAAACATTTTAATTTTAGGATAGGTTTTTATTTTTACTTTATTTATTTATTGCTATTATTATTTTTTTATTTTACTTTATTTTACTTTACAATACTATATTGGTTTTGCCATACATCAACATGAATCCGTAGAGCTTTTATAATTGAAAAATGGGTGTCCTGTTTTAATGAACTATATCAATAGTATAAAGTCTTTCAGATTTATTTATCTTTTAAAAAGTTATGTTTCTACAGGTACATCAACTACCAAACTGAAGTACAGAAAAATGCTGATCTTAGAATTCAGGGTTTCCGTTACCTTGCCACAAAATATTAAATCAAAATTTCAAAAATATAAAGCAATTATAATCATATTTTTGTTACTGGATATTTCTGATGATTAATTATAATTAAGAATACTTTAAAAATTATTTAATTTACATTTATCTTTTTAATGTATACTCTTGCCTATGTTTTTAAAGAAAGTAACATAATAAAAATATTAGTGAGTTCAGTCACCCAGTTGTGTCTGACTCTGTGACCCCTTGAATCACAGCAAGCCAGGCCTCCCTGTCCATCACCAACTGCCGGAGCTCACTCAAACTCTTGTCCATTGAGTCGGTGATGCCATCCAGCCATCTCATCCTCAGTCGTCCCCTTCTCCTCCTGCCCCCAATCCCTCCCAGCATCAGAGTCCTTTCCAATGAGTCAACTCTTCCCATGAGGTGGCCAAAGTATTGGAGTTTCAGCTTTAGCATTAGTCCTTCCAAAGAAATCCCAGGGCCTATCTCCTTCAGAATGGACTGATTGGATCTCCTTGCAGTCCAAGGGACTCTCAAGAGTCTTCTCCAACACCACAGTTCAAAAGCATCAATTCTTTGGCGCTCAGCTTTCTTCACAGTCCAACTCTCACATCCACACATGATCACTGGAAAAACCATAACCTTGACTAGATGGACCTTTGTTGGCAAAGTAATGTCTCTGCTTTTTAACATACTATCTATAAATATAGTAATTTATAGAAAGGTACATGGATATCTGGAAGTGGAATTTTCTAATTTTTTTTAAATTTTACTATTAAAGAGCTAATAATAAATGAGGATACACTGGAAACAGTGACAGACTTTATTTGTTTGGGCTCCAAAATCACTGCAGATGGTGAATGCAGCCATGAAATTAAAAGACGCTTCCTCCTTGGAAGAAAAGCTGTGACAAACCTAGACAGCATAATAAAAAAGCAGAGACATTACTTTTCCAACAAAGTTTCATCTAGTCGAAGCTTTGGTTTTTCTAGTAGTCATGTGTGTATATGAGAAAGCTGAGCACCAAAGAATTAATGCTTTTGAACTGTGGTGTTGGAGAAGACTCTTGAGAGAAACTTGGACTGCAAGGAGATCAAACTAGTCAATCCTAAAAGAAATCAGTCCTGAACATTCATTGGAAGGACTGATACTGAAGCTGAAGTTCCAATACTTTGGCCACCTGATGTGAAGAACTGACTCATTTGAAAAGACCCTGATGCTGGGAAAGATTGAAGGCAGGAGGAGAAAGGGATGACCGAGGATGAGATGGTTGGACGGCATGACTGACTGAATGGAATGAGTTTGAGCAAGCTCCGGGAGTTGGTGATGGACAGGGAAGCCTGCTGTGCTGTAGTCCATGGGGTCACAAAGAGTCAGACACAAGTGAGCAGTTGGACTGAACTGAATGAATGCCCAGAGTCCATTACAGTGTCACAGTCTCAATTGTAAGGTGTGCTTAATAGTCCTAGGAGCACAATGGGTTCACAATATGTTTATATAGTATTTGGGAAATCCTGTGTCTACAGTCATTCCTGTTTTCATAGAAATACTTTCCTTGCATAAAAAAAAAGAAAAAAATCCATGACACTTTAGGCAGAAATGATTAAAATCAAATGGTTGAAGTGACCACATCTGGAGAAAATGACAATAGCGCCTGCAAGGACTTCCCATAACAGAATCTCCCCAAAGAACAGGGGATGCCAGGGGGAGGAATGTGTGCTATTTTAAACAACTCAGAAAAAAGGATTCAACTCTTTCCCCTCAAAATTACTTTTAAATATCACTAAGAACAAATACTATGACAAAGATTCCTCTATTAAGTTTCTAAAGCTCAAAACAGAAGTTCACTCTAAGTCATTTAACAGTAGAATCTTTTCATATTTGGCTCTAAAGTTTCATTTTTGGATTTATGATGGAAAAAATTTATGACCATTTATATAACATTTGTATATATCCATCTTTCTAATCACTGCTCTCTCTTCCCCCCAGACTTATATTTTCTTATGCTTATCTGGTGAATCACTAGATTGGGAAACAAGGGATGTGACAGTGCTCTGACCTACATGACCCAGAGAATTATCAGCTCAATTCAATGCTGGGCTGGGGTTCAGGTGATCACAACATTTTGCTTCCAGTGGCATTTGCTGGCAGTGAGTTCTAATCTATGGTTTGCTTCCCATGGAAAATTACTGAGTCTTCCCAATGATAATAATATTGAATCATTTATTCAGATTATACTTATTATTGTTTTCAATTTAGTCAGACATAATAATAATAACCAGGATTTAGGAACTGGAATTTTGAATTCTTCCTTTGCCATTATTTTCTATATCTCAGTGAGAAACAGAACTTAACAGAATAGCAGGCTGGATTTCTCCTCTTGTTCCTGCCTTGAGATGAGAAGAATTTGCCACAATCAAAGACAAATCACCATTTCTGAGGTTGGATTGACCTGGGTGGAGGAGACTAAATTATCACATCTGAAAAAATGTGCAGTCTGTTTGGCAAAATGTTTTTCCCTTGAAAGAAAAGAGCAAATTTAAAACAACAAAAAAATTTTATTCTATTTTTTCTTGTAGATTTTGTTTCTTAAAATGGACTTTATTTAATCTATCAAGAAACTCATATTGTGTAATATTCAGTTCAGTTCAGTTCTTTTCAGTTCAGTCGTTCAGTCGTGTCCGACTCTTTGAGACCCCATGAATCACAGCACGCCAGGCCTCCCTGTTCATCTTTCATCACCAACTCCTGGAGCTCACTCAAACTCATATCCATCGAGTCAGTGATGGCATCCAGCCATCTCATCTTCTGTCGTCTCCTTCTCCTCCTGCTCCCAGTCCCTCCCAGCATCAGGGTCTTTTCCAATGATTCAACTCTCTGCATGAGGTGGCCAAAGTATTGGAGTTTCAGCTTCAGCATCAGTCCTTCCAATGAACACCCAGGACTGATCTCCTTTAGTTTGGACTGATTGGACCTCCTTGCAGTCCAAGGGACTCTCAAGAGTCTTCTCCAGCACCACAGTTCAAAAGCATCAATACTTTGGCGCTAAGCTTTCTTCACAGTCCAACTTTCACATTCATACATTACTGAAAGATATACAGCAAAGCTTATTAGTCTGTAAAATTCCACAAGATTTATTCCATACAGTGTGTCATTTTCATGAAGGATCTATTTTGTGAGAGTTAAAGTCATAAAATTTCAGAATATCAGAATCACCTCTCTCTCTCTAACTCTGCAAACTATTTAAAATTTTGTTCCTATTCACCGCTGCTGCTGCTGCTGCTGCTTCTGCTAAGTCATTTCAGTCATACCCGACTCTGGGCGACCCCAGAGATGGCAGCCCACCAGGCTCCCCCTTTTTCTCCTTATTTCCCCAATGTTCAGAGTACTCACTAGTTTTAGAGAATTCATATGAATTTTAAGGCCTAGAGGGAAAAAAAATATATATATATTTTTGTGTGTGTTTCTTGGTTTCTAAGACATTTCCTCAAGGCTGAGTCTCATGATGTTTGAATCAAAACAGGTAGTATAGAGAGAAGACATTATCATTTAGCCTGCCTCATTTAATCTCTTAGCTTTTGGCCTTACAAATTTCTAAAGAAGCAATTATATAATTTTATATCAATTGGGAGAGGTTGTTGGGTAACCCAGATGTATTTGAAATAGAGCAACAACAATACATAGTGAAGTCTGTCTCTGAGGTCAAAAGGTGAGCTAAATCAAAGAAATTGTACTTACATTATTGTGTTCTCTGAGATTTACAACAAATTATTCTAATAAAGGCTAACACACACACAAACACACAATATGGGATGATGATAATGATGATAGATAGATTATAGACAGATAAGCTAGAACTTTATAGAATTGACTTTAGGAAATAGTGATCTTGCCTTATACTACAGAACCCGCTTCTGACTAATCCCCCACCTGGTCTGTAAGCAAATATACTTGAAATGGAGCTTTTCATGAGAGTTAAATATTGATATTACTCATTCCCAAATAAATGTTTCCCATTTTCAAGTTGCAAAAATTAATTATAAAATATATTTATCTTTTCATGCTTTTCATTATACAGGAAAATGTAATGTTCATTTAACTACTATAACATAGAATATTGTGCTTTAAATATATATTTATATTATTTATTAAATAAGTAACATCTACTTATGTATTCTACATTGTTATCTAAATTATTATACTGTAAAATTTCTTAATCAGAAAAATTAAGATTTAGAAGAATCAAAAAATAATAAACTTTGATTTTTTTGGACAGAATTTTCAGATGATCTATATATTATTATTATATATAAATTGCTTCAAGCTGAGAAATCACATAAAACAAATTATATTTCATTCTAGCTTTTTGTCTTTATTCAGTCAAATGAGGATTTGAAAATAACATTACTCAGGAGATTACTGTTTAGCCTGATCAATCCCATGAAAAATTATTGTTTTCACAAATATTGATTCCCTTGTGTGAAAGAAATTTAACAAATAAGGGAATCTAAGACTCTTTAACACAGTACTACCAACTTTTTTTAAGCTTTGAGGATAAAATTCTGTTCTAGTGACAAATCTCTCTTATAATTTAGCTTTAATTTAATTCTGCTTGCAAATTTTTCCAAAAACTGGGTCACATATTGCTAAGAACATCATATAGCATGATCAAACTGAAATTAGTACTCTAGCTATGGTCACCAGAATCATGAGACAATATGACATGAGAGTCTACCCTGACCATAGGTCTCAATAACTGGGCAGAAATATGGTTAACAAGGATGGCTGAATTGACATTTTGTAATAATATCACTTTGTTAGACATATACATGAAACTACAAAGGACTTCAATGCAAACTTTCACTTCCTCTTCAGTAAAACATGGACAAGAATATTTTAAAAGTTGGCCAAGACAAATGTATTTTTTCCCAGTCTCTTCTCACTGTATTATTCAGGTTTTGCTGATTGTCATTATGTCTCATACCATCTTATGTGGGACTGAATCACTTACTTGTTTGCGAGCCATTGCTTACATATTAGTTTTAAATTTTCCTAATGTACTTCTCCCCTGGTGGCTCAGACAGTAGAGAAGCTCCTTGCAATGAGGGAGGCCCAGATTCCATCTCTGGGTTGGGAAGATCCCTTGGAGAAAGAAATAGCTACCCACTCCAGTATTCCTGCCTGGAAAATTCCAAGGACAGAGGAGCCTGGCAGGCTACAGTCCATGGGGTCACGAGTCAGACATGACTGAGTGACTAACAGTACTACTACTACTGCATTGCTCAGAAATCTCAGTTATTTGTTGTTCAGTTGCTCAGTCACGTCCAACTCTTTACAACCCCAAGGACTGCAGCACACCGAACCTCCTGTCCTTCACTGTCTCCCAGAGTTTGCTCAGACTCATGTCCATTGAGTCGGTGATGCCATCCAAACATCTTGTCGTCTGTTGCCCCCTTCTCCTCCTGCCTTAAGTCTTTCCCAGCATCAAGGTCTTTTCTAATGAGTCAGCTCTTCACATTGGTAGCCAAAGTATTGGAGCTTCAGCTTCA
Source organism: Neotragus moschatus (assembly GCA_006410615.1). Lineage (NCBI taxonomy): Eukaryota > Metazoa > Chordata > Mammalia > Artiodactyla > Bovidae > Neotragus > Neotragus moschatus. Next base: position 264,013 of record SJYA01002586.1, read on the forward strand.
GCATCAGTTCTTCTAAGGAATGTTTAGGATTGATTTCTTTTAGGACTTACTAATGTGATCTTCTTGCAGTCCAAGGGACTCTCAATTATACCAGGGAATTATGTCTTGATTTCCAGAGACTTGTTCCACCAACATCTCCACAAACTTTGAGGACCTCTGTAATCTGCCCGTGTGTGTCCTGTGTCACCAAAAATGTAGATGCCTAGGTTATAACTCCGAGGAGTTATATTCCACTTCTGTTAACTAACAGTGCTGCCTAATTGGATTCCAAGCTAAAAACAGGCCTCTCATTAATGGAATTATGGATATGAGGGCACTTCTTGTGTAACATCATTAAGAGATCCTGAGCTGCCAATGATCAGGGTTTTCCTGTTTAATAATTTACAGTCTTATTTAACAATATCTTGAGTAGATTGCAATAACATTGAGAAGATAACTGAACTATAGTCTTTCATTTCTCAAATGTTTATTGTAAATGAGACACTTTTAGAAGCTCTGAAAATTCTATTGAGTTTGCTATACCCTGGTGAGGCATGGACTGCTAATCTTTATTCAGAGAATTCAATGTTCAGCACTTGATTTTCACAAACCCTTTTCCCATACACTATTCTAAAGCCTCTAAAGCCTCTGGACTGCCCAAATTAATGATCAGTATCATTCTTTGTCCACTGGTTCTTGTACTAGTCTGCAAACCTCTCCACTAGGCTTAAGTTGTTTGGAGTCATATGGTTATTTTCTCTCTTTGAAATTCTAACAGAAATCCCAGTGTCTACTTAACAGATGATACTTTAAAGTATGTATTGAATAATGGTTATAATTCAGTTTTTTCATACTATAGTCATTTGTATATTATTAACTGTTTATACTATTAGCTTTTGTATATGGTTAACCATTGCTGAGAACTAATAACTGAGTAAAGCATGCTAACAACAAGAAAACATTTT